>PVLC010000527.1:125932-154612 GCA_004027655.1 Graphiurus murinus | reverse complement strand
AGGTAGCTGAGGCTGGCCGCGAACCTGGATCCTCCAGTCTCAGCCTCCCGAATGCTGGGATTACAAGCGCGCGCCACCACGCCCGGCTTGCTAAAGGGCATAAATGACTAAAAAAATCCTTAAATCAAGCCAGATGTGATGGCACATGTCTGTCATCCCAGTACTTGTGAAGTTGAGACAGGAGGATCACGGGTTTGAGGAGAGCCTCAGCAAGTAATGAGACTCTCATCAACCTAGCGAGACCTGTTTCAAAAAAAAAAAAAAAAAAGGGCTGACGGTGTAGCTTGGAGGTGGAATGCTCATGGGTTCAATCCCCAGTAACACACACACACACACACACACACACACTTAAATCTCATGGTTACAAGATAAAATGAAAGAGGTAGAGAACAAATATATACTTAATTCACCAGACGTTATTTTGATGGAAGACTTTGGACTTCCATTTAGCTTCAACTTTAGCACAATTTGGCTTATAAACATAGCTTCAAACATAAAATTGAACTTCAGATGACGCAATTTGGTCTATTTTCTACTTGTTTGAGGAGAGGAATGGTTACATATATATGTTAAGGTAATTCCTTTGAAATCATTCCTTTACGTGAACATTCAGCTAAATCCCCCAGACCAGAGGAAGTTGCAAGAAAGCCACAGCAGAGGCTGAGGCCTTGGACTCCACCCCACCCTGTCTTTTGCAGACCCCCTTACTGGGTATAGCTTTATTTCTGCTGTGTTTGGAGCCTGGATGTTGTGAATGAGCAGAGTATTTGGCTTGCCAAATCTTTGTTTCTTTCGCTGTGACACAACTCATACATAACCCCCCAAAACACAGAGGCACCCATTACTTAGCAACACTTTCTGAGACCCTCATTGAATAAATAAAAGTAGTATCGGTAGATTCCTTCACCAATATTATATATAATATCTTAAGATTTGTCAGCTCACCAAGTACTGTGTGCACATATGTCCCTATCACTCTGAACTACGTCATGATGTGAGACCACAGTGTACCAATAAAATTATATTAAAAAAAGATTTATCTGTCTCCCACATTTTTATTTATGCAGGTACTTTTTGGAGCTGTCCTGTAATTACCACTCTTACATTCCAGCTGACAAATTACCACTTGGATATCTGGTTCCTTGAAGTTTATAATTTTATCTTCTCAATTAAAGAAGAAACTCTTTCTCATACCTATTGTCATTTTCAAGAGAATTACTGTCTACTTGGGATACTTTAAATGCATTCTCAGGAGCTTTCATTGAACATCTGCTGAGAAATACAATTTCACATTGAACAGCTCACGCTTTGAATCCATTTATCATTTGCGAGGTGTATGGCGTGGGCAAGTTATTTCGTCTCTTTGTGTCTCAGTTTCACCCTCTGGAACAATAGTACTACACACCCCAGGGACTGCTGCAGGGATTCAGTGAGATGTTGGAAAGCATGTAGCACAGTAAAACATGGCATTACTAGAAGTTTAGCAATTTCTAGCAGGGTGTGGTGACACATGCCTGTAATACCAGTGCTTGGGAGGCTGAGACAGGAGGATCACAAGTTCATGGCCAGCCTCAGCAACTTATAGCAAGGCCCTCTGCAACTTCGTGAGACCCTGTTTTAAAGTAAAATAAAACAGAGCTGGGAGTGTAGCTCAGAGGCAGAATGCCCCTAGGTTCAATCCCTAGTGCCCCCCCCCCAAAAAAAGAAAATTTAGCAATTTCTGAAAAACACGGACTTTTAAATTTATTTAGTAAAATGAATTTAAAAGTTTAAAACTCATTTTATAAAATGAGTTTAAGAGTTCATTTAAAGTTTAGCAATTTCTATTATTATAGGAAAACACTCTTTTATTTATTAACTGAGTTAAAATATAGGCACTGATATTCTAAATAACTGGGTGAAGCAAACCATTAAAATAACGCCTTGTCCAAGTCAAGAATATGGACGGTCCAAAGCTCCTCCAAATTCTTAGGTTGCCAGCAAAGTTGATGGAAGGACTGTTTAACTTCACCACAGTAGGGGCGCAAGAAGGGAGGGGTAATGAGCCATGAGAGAAAAACATCTATTAGTGATTTAAATACTATATTCAACAAAGGGGTCGGCTCTACCGTCAACTCATCGTGAGATCTTGCATAATTCACTTCAGGTCCGGGTCTCATTTTTCAAATTTGCACTCTAGAGAGTCGGATGAGATTATATATCTAACAGTCTATGATTACTAAATAGTTTTCAAAAATCATCATAGGAAATTCTATGTAGATACATTTATTTCTTTATCTTGCCTCTGTTTTTTTGACCCCTGCACATGTAAATGATATACTCAATGTTTTTAAGTTTGGATTAGTTTTCCCTTGTAAATAGAATAATTCAAGAGAGCTGATGTATGTACCGCACTTGCCAATCACTTGGAAGTCTTTATAGTCACTCCCAGCAGCCTAGGGATCATTAAAACGGATGTATTTTATGTGTATGTATGCATGTATGTATATATGTATGTATTTTTGTGGTATTCAAGATTGAACCTAGAGGCATTCTATCCCCAGCCCTATTTTTTTTTTAAACAGGGTCTCACTTTTTTTTTTTTTTTAGAGGGCCTTGCTAAGTTTCGGAGGCTGATCTTGAACCTGCAATCCTCCTGTCTCAGCCTCCCAAGTACTGAGATTATAGATGTGTGCTACCATGCCAGGCAAAACTGATGCATTTTAAGAGCAAATGTGTTCGTCTCTCTAAGGATTCTCTCTGGAATTCTGAGATCTCAATGTTAAGATTTGTTACCAAGGGCCTCCAGTGTTTTGAGAAGAGTACAGGTGCTCTACATCTTCTCTCTCTATCTTTCTTTGTGGTACTAGGGATTGAACCCAGGGGTATTCAACTTCCAAGCTCTACTTTGAGCTTGCCCTTCCTTCCTTCCTTCCTTCCTTCCTTCCTTCCTTCCTTCCTTCCTTCCTTCCTTCCTTCCTTCCTTCCTTCCTTCCTTCCCTCCCTCCTCTCTCTCTCTCTCTCTCTCTCTCTCTCTCTCTCTCTCTCTCTCTCTCTCTCTCTCTCTCCTCTCTCTCTCTCTTTTGGAAGACGATCTAGCTAGGTTGCTGAGAGTCTCACTACATTGCAGAGGCTGTCCTTGAACCTATCATTCTCCTGTCTCAGTCTCCCAAGTACTGGGATCACAGGTGTATGCCCCCACACTCAGCTGCATTCTTCTGTCTAAACTGGAGCCCACTGATGAGGGCATGTAATCCTGGACCAACTCCTTCACCTGATTCACAGCTGTATTGGAAGGATTGCAGAGAAATGGTCCTGGAGTCTACACAGTTATTTGTTGTTGCTACTGTTTTTGTTTCAAAAAAAAAAAAAAAAAAAAAAAAAAAAAAAAAAAAAAAAAAAAAAAAAAAAACGCAGCTAGCTTTGCTGCTTTCAAATAGGTGACTTATCAAGTCAGTAAGTAAAGCAGTTCTACAAATCACAGTCTGTTACAATATCATTAACTTCACAAACAGAGCTTGGTGACTGATATTTGCAGCATAGATAAACTCTGAAGCCTAAACCTTGTGACTTTTTTTTTTTTTTTCTTTTTGCTCTGGAAACTGCCTCTTGGAAAACATTCAAATAACAAAGACAATAAAATGTATCCCTATACATAACATTATAGTGCTATTATCTTCTTGTTCTTTTCCAACTTTCAAATTTCAATTGGCATAGCTATACCAATAGTGTGTAATTTTACAAGTTAACATTTTGGCCTTATTACATAACTTATCACAAATATTTTTGTTAACACGGTATTATTATTATTATTATTATTATTATTATTATTATTATTATTATTATTATTTTGTCCTGGGGATTGAGCCAAGAGGTATTCTACCTCTGAGCTACACCTCTGGCCTTTAAAATAAATTAAATTTTGAAACAGGGTATTGCTAAGTTGCTGAGGCTGGCCTCAAAGCTGCGATCCTCTTGTCTCAGCTTCCCAAGTACTGGGATTACAGGAGTGCACCAATGTGCCTGGCTGTAGGCACAGTCTTAATTATTACTAGTCTTAGTTGCTCTATAATATTCTACTAGTTTAAACAGGAGAATTAACATTTTGTATTTTTGACTCTTGGGTTTTTTTCTTTTGAAATTGTTCTTAAAAAAAAGTTTCACTGAATATTTTTATACTTAAATATGTTTTCCTCTTCTGAATTACTTTCAAAATACTGGAAAGTATATTTGTGGGGTCAAATAGCATTTTTATAGTTCTTGACACCTATTATTAACTTTTTAAAATTGGATCTGTTTATGAAGCATTGTTAGGATACCGCTTGGTCATTTAAAATTGTGGCCATTTTTTAATGTAAGTCTAACATTTTGTCTCATTTTTATTTACAATTCTTTGTTAGTGATCATAAATATTTCCCTGTGAGCCTGACAGTGTTCAGAAGAGTGATAAAAGTGGCATATTAAATAAGGTTACATTTCGAACCGGTCATGGTGGCGCACACTTGTAATCCCAGTATTTGGGGAGGCTGAGACCAGAGGATCTAGGTTGACAGACAGCTCAGCTATTTAGTGAGGACCTCCGCAACTTAGTGAGACCCTGTTAAAAACAAAGAATTAAAAATAGGACTGGGGGTGTAGCTTGGAGGTAGAATGCCCCTGAGTTCAATCCCTAGTACCGCAAAAATAAATTAATAAATAAAGTTACATTTCAACTGAAAGTGGTATTTTTTGAAACTAGAGTATACTAAATTCTAAAATCATCTAAATGTTGTAGTCCATCTTTGTGTGCCATGATATCCCCTTTTTGCTTTCTACTCAGTTGTATACTCAAACTTCTATTTATCATTAGGCAGTATTCTAGTAGTTTCAGACTCAAATGTGGGTGTTGCAAGTTTATGTCTGGCGTGGGAACAGAAAAGAAAGTAGATCTGTTCACTTGCCTTCTTTAAAATGGCAATTAGAATCATTGAGGTTTTAAAAAATTCTGACCCAGGATGCATGCCCCATATTTTTTATTAGCTGTGGAGATAAATAGGTCTCTTGGTTAATGGAAAAATAATTTCTCAATGTTTGTTCTGTGACACCAAAACAACAACAAAAAAGATGGTGTTCCTAGTTATGCTTAGGAGTATTTTGAAATTATTCTTAGAAATCTCTGTTCCCCTCCATCTGCAGTACAAAAATGTGTCAAAATAAAGTCAATGTAAGTTTGGTGTGGTAAAGCACACCTGAAATCCTAGTACTTGGGAGGTTGAGACAGGTGGATTGCAGGTTTATGGACAGCCTCAGCAACATAGCCAGGTCCTCAGCAACTTAGTGAGACCCTGTTTCAAAATAAAAATAAAAAGGACGGAGGGTACAGCTCAGTTCTAGAATGATCCTGGGTTAAATCTCCACTACCACAAAAATAAATAAATAAATAAAGTCAATATTAATCTATATAACTAGTAATACATAATTATGTACCACTTTGGAGAGTTGGGGAGATGGCCTTGAGGATATTAAAATAGGAACTGGCAGCCTCTGGGCATAATTTTCTTCGTTTGACATTTTCTTCAGTAAAAATCAGCATATTTAAAATAGACAATCTGTCTGATGGACATCTAACTAACTTGCTAAGAGGGTATAATTTTTGAAAGATACACTTATAATTTAGTGTTCAGGACATGTCTGTGAATGGGTTTAAAGATATTTTGTTGGGTTTTGGAAACTTTAGCTAAACATTTTATGAATTTTACATAACAAGGATGTCCCAATATACAACTTGTGCTTTTCTGTGTCCAGCAAGACAATGCTTAGTATGTTAGCTGCTACCAGAAGAGTTTCTAAGCATATCTTTAGGAGTAGGTCTCCAAAAAGCCAAAGAAGGGCTAGATACAATTTGTATTTCTCATTCCTGTTTAAAAACCAGAAACATTGTTTTCCCTGTAGATTTTGTGTGAGTAAAGCAGCAATCCTTTGCCATTCTTTTTTTTTTTTTTTTTTTTTTTTTTTTTTTTTTTTTTTTTTTTTTTTTTTTTTTTTTTTTTTTTTTTTTTTGCTTATTTTTACTCTTCCAGATTGCTTCAAATCTCTGACACACTTCTATTCTGAAATCCTTCAGCACTGACTTCCTTATTTGGTTGCTGGAACTGCTCTTTGTCTTGTTCAAACATTCTGCTAAGCTTGCAGCCTCCCTTCACCCCCGCCCCCTGCCCACTGCTCCCCCCTTTTACACACACACACACACACACACACACACACACACGCACGCACACAGCTGGCTTCCACAGGTCACTCTGACTCAGCCTTCTCTGTAGGTCACTAGCCAATCACCCATCAGTTATGCCCATTTAAGGAGTACCTTTTGGAAATCGTAAGGGACCAGAGAGTTTTCAGCTGTTTGGAAAGATTGCTATGTCGTAGAGATACTTGAAGTTACCACAAAGCACAGATTCCATACAAATGCCCTCCTCATATGACAAGGATGTGTTAAAAATTAAAAAAAAAAAAAAAAAAAAAGAAAGAAAGCAAAAACAACCCCCCCACCACCAAAAAAAAGAAGCCCCCAATCAAAATTCCAGGCAGCTTAATTAGTGGTTACTTTCTTCCTTAGTGTTCTGGCACTTAGATTTGGCTGGCAGATAGTGTGATTTTGTTGGGTTTTCAACTCTTTCCAATCTATGGTCCCTGCCAAACACTCCAATCTAATATTCTAAGAAAATGCATAACATAGGTCTAAATGGAGACGCCTATAGCTGAAAGCAGAGCTCTGTGTTCCTAAGCATGGCACACACTTTCAATAAGTGTTCCTTTTGCTCTCAGGAGTTGAAAACAGCCAGGCGTTTGAAAAAGCGCTGAGGGCTAGTTTCTGGTTTCTCTGCTCAGATGTGTATAGAGAAAACACAGCTCTCTGCATTCCCTATTTAAGAAAGAAGCTGCCATGGCCCCGTCCAATAAAACAGAGCAGTGTTTTCTTACATATAAACAACTGAGAAATTCCTTGGGCAAGCACAGAGCCTTTTGGTTCTTGGAACAAACTGGATGGTGGTATTTATTATGTCAAATAAACACATCATCCGCACTCCAAAGGGGAACCTGAAACAATAAGCCGAACAAAGCAGTTTTCAAAGTCTTAATCCTTTTGCAATTAGCTCTTGTCTAACTCGACTGAAAAATTAAGAATGAGCTATTTTTCCCCAGAAGAAAGTACCCTTACATGATTAAATGTCCACAGTTGTTCCCAACACTTGCTCTGAACAAGGATCAGAGCTCGTTTCCAGAGGCAAATCATATAAACATACAGGATATCCTATCAGCCAATATTATTTCTCATTTAGCCGCCAAACATGGTGTATACCTTCCTTTGTCCATTGTGCTAATTGCTGAAGCCCTGTTATTTTTCAGGCATTGGGCTAGGTGTTGCAACCAGCCTTTCTGTAGTTGCCAGTCTGATGGTTACAAGAAGCGGATTGAATCCTACAGAAAGCACGTTCTTTCCCTGCCTTGTAACCATTTAGCCAATTTTGCTTTTCTGTGTTTACCACGGTGATCAATGTGGAAATTGTGTTCAACTTGTGAAATTCCCAAAATGCATTACCCTCTTTTATTTGGGACAGTTTTAGACTGGCTTGGATAAATTCTTCTTGGGAGAAGACTCAAATTCTTTCTTGGATATAGGCAGGGTATCAATTACAAATATACTTCCAATTATTTCTACTGGCTGTAACTTCAATGATTCTGGATGTGCCCTACAACAGGGCTTTTTGTAGGTTCAAACTTGTTTAGGTTTTAGAGCACATGGAAATTATGACTCTTTGTACACAATTACTTTTCATTCTATCATAGGAATACCAAGCAATTTTGATAAAATAAAATGATGATATTTGATATTCTATGTCTGGTTAATTGGAAAAGTCATAACACCTACTCATGAAAAATAAAATCTGTCAAAGCCCTCCTGAGTTTTGCAGATGAATGATTACATTTGGTCATTCATTTTGTTGATTTGAGAAGAAAAGTGGTACTTAGTCACCAAGAGATGAAAAGATCCATAGTTTTATAGGAGAAAAAATTTAACTTAGAAAATTATGTTGTGAGTTGGGAAAGACTCTTAGTGTCCACTTTGAGCCCTGGAAAGTGTTACTGGGGCTCCACAGGCATCAAGAAACCAGCCCAAGGCTGGGCTTGGAGACCTGCATTCTCCTGCCATTTGTGGGCAAAGCAGCTGTGTCATTTTGGAGGAAGTCATTTTATCCTATGAATCTCCTTTCCACATTTATAAAATGCAGATCCCATTTTAAATCAGAATTTTCAAAGTGACCAGTAACATTCCAACAATTTTTTTTTTGTGTGTGTGTGTGGTACTGGGGATAGAACCCAGGGGCTTTCTACCTCAGAGTGATACTCCCAGCCCTATTTTATTTTTAAATTTAAAAATGTATCTCACTAAGTTGCTGAAGGCCTGGCTACATTGCTGGGGCCAGCCTCATACCTGTGATCCTCTTGTCTCAGCCTCCCAAGTATCTGGATTATAGGCTTGTGCCACCATGTCTGGCCCAAATAATTTTAACAGAAATAGTATATTTGCTTGAGATAGACCATGGAGGTGGTTACTTAATGATACTTCACCCCCCATTGCCCCTGTTTAGCCAGTAGACATATTTGGTACATAAGTGAGTAATTTGAAATTTGAGTTGTTTTGAAAGAAGAGGATTAGGAACTCGTAGATTAAAATGATTTCCAATAATTTCACTAAATCTAAACTCCTAAACCTTAGAAGGAGAAAGGTTATTTGTCCTGATATTTTGGTTTGTATTCTTCACACTGAAGATTCCCAAATCCAGTCAGAATTTCAGGCTGATTTAGACCCAACGTTTCTCTTAGCGTTCTTGGGATCAGTCTCAGTCATTTTGAGACCGGTTTGGAACTTGATAAAACCTAATATTCACACACACACACACACACACACACACACACACACACACACACGCACACACAGAGCTATTGCTTCTTCCTACACTCTCTTCTGCATTCTGAGTTCACTTCATCTTGATTCTCCTGTGTCCATCCCTGAGACTCGCCTGGGCTCAGAGATTCCTTGAAAGATTCTATGAGGTCACACAGTGATGTAGCTCTCAGATATAGACGGGGTATAAGAGGGGTGAAAAAATTTCCCACGTCCACATAATAGTTTTTAAAAAGCTGAAAGAATGATTTGTTTTATGTGGGGGAGGAACCAAAACATTCTATAGCTTTAGTTTGCTATTTAAGATACATCTGGCTATACTATAATATTTTTGTTCTAAGTGGATTATAACTGCTTTGCTCTGATGTAGAAGATTCTCACAATAAGCCCTCTTCTCATGTCTCTTGTATACCTAGAAAAGTGTTGGGCATGCTAGATGTGGTGGCGCATGCCTGTGATCCCAGTATTTGGGAGGCTGGATTGCAGGTTTGAGGACAGCCTCAGCAAGTAGTGAGACTCTCATTAACTTAGTGAGACCCTGTTTCAAAATAAAAAAATAAAATAGGGCTGGGGATTTAGCTCAGAGGTGGAATGGCCCTGGGTTCTATCCCTTGCAACACACACACACACACACACACACACACACACACACACACACACACGTGTTGGGCATGATGTGGTAAGAAGAACACTAACTCAGCAGTACGAACACAAATTATATTCTACGATCCAGTTAACAAAAACAAACAATGATATATTCTTCATATCATCTCTTCCTTAACTTCTATAGGCTTGAATCCTTAGTTGGAGATATATTTATTTTGAGAACAGAAATATGTCACTTGGATTTTCAAACATGAGGTAAGAAATAACAGTCCAATTTATTATTATTATTATTATTATTATTATTATTCAAAAGAATTATCTTTTTCAAAAGAGAAGAAATCAGACTTGCAGAGTTCTGGGCTGATGAGCTTTTCTGCCCTAGCATTCCAACCCTCTATTTGCCTTTGGGGAGGTCCCTCACTGCAAGGCCCGAGGCCCGACATTCTTTCAGAGAGCCTGGCATCCAGGCTGGTAAGTTCATGTGGGGGTTGGGAATCTGTACAAAGGAGGAGGAGGAGGAGGAGGAGGAGGGAAAAGGGGAGGAAGAGGAGAGGGAGGAGGGAGGAGCTGAGTACAACTTCTAGGCCTTGCTCTAATTTCCATGCCTATTAGACAATCTCTAATTTCCTAATTTATTCTCCAGGTTTTTAATGGTGAGAGAAGGAAAATAGTTGCCATATGTGTCCCCACATTTGTTTTAAATTGAAAAAGAAACACACACACACACACACACACACACACACACATACACACACACACACACACACCATTATAAAACTTCAAGTAAATGAATATAATTGAAAACTGATTTCTCAAATTTGACTCTGAATCTAAATACTCATCAAGGAGGCCTAATTGAGAATACAACATGCTTGTAATGTCTTCACATTAAATAGTCTCCACTATTATTAGAAGAGCTGCAGAAATATCCCCTGAGATGGAAAATGTTTGCAAGCTAGCAAGTGGAAGAGAGAGAGAGAGAGAGAGAGAGAGAGAGAGAGAGAGAGAGAGAGAGAGAGAGGGGGAAACTAAAATCATTACCAGCAATGTGCTGGAAATGAATTCTCCCAACATCTGGCCATGACTCAGATTGCCATCCTGGACAATTCCTTGCTCAAAGTTCTGCCAAGCTCTTTGTTACACAGACATTGCTCTTCTTGTCTATCCATGCAGATCAGCTCTATTTGACAGATTCTGTGATTAACTGTAAGACACTTTTGTATACAGAGTGCCCTGACAAATGAACTTAAGCTAAATACCTTTTTAAAATGGCAAACAGCCAGGCGTGGTGGCACAGGCTTGCAATCCCAGTACTTGGGAGGCTGAGACAGGAGAATTGGGGGTTTTCGGCCAGCTTCAGCTACTTAGTGAGGCCCTTTGCAACTTAGTGAGACCCTGTTTCAAAATAAAGAATACAAAGTAGGGCTGGGGATGTAGCTTGGAGGTAGAATGCCTCTGAGTTCAAGCCCAAGTAACACACACACACACACACACACACACACACACACACACACACACGGAAACAGAAAGCAGGGATTCTTAGCAAGTCCTATATACTGTTTACCAATGGTCTACACAGACATATTTCTAAGGAGGTGAGGCTTGGACAAAGGGGGTCTGGAGAAATCCTCGCTTGGCTACTAATCCGTCAGAGGTTAGTTTTCATGGAACCAAAGTCTAGTCTTTGTCTCACCAGTATACTAGAACAAGAAGAGTTATAAAACAACTCTGTGTGTGTGTGTGTGTGTGTGTGTGTGTGTGTGTGTGTGTGTGTGTGTGGTTGGTAGTGGTGATTGAACCCAGAGGCTTCCTACCTCCCAGCCACACCCCCAAGCCTCCTTTTTAAAAAATTATTATTTTGAAACAGGGGCTTGCTAGGTTATTGAGAGTCTCACTATTGCTAAGGCTCTTCTCCAACCTGCAATCCTCTTGTTTCAGCCTCTCAAGTCTCTCAAGCACTGGGATTACAGACCTGCACCCCCATGCCTGGCTTATAAAACCATTTATTGACATGTATATCATCAGTCATTATAACTACTCTCGCCTCTTATTCTCCCAGTTTTTAAATAAAAATACATTTTTTCTTACTGTTTTGTTTCCTGCTTCATACCCTTGAATTTTTCTTTATTGTCTAATAAACATTCCAGAGTAGCTCTATAGCAATCACATTTCTTATCTCATTGAGTAGATCTTTAGCAAGCAGGTTGGAGTAAGACTGCTACCTTTATCCAATATTACTGTTTGGTTTTCACACTTCCATGTCACACCCTTCATAGCCAAAGCTCAGCACATCTCTTTCCCCTTGAAGCCACCATCATATTAAAATCTTCCTGTTTCTTCTCAGCCTGATAAACATTTTTGAATACTTATTAGTTAAAAAATACTTCTCTATCTACAGATGACAAAAGACAATCAAGATATTAATGTTCGCTTCCACATAGACACACACATAAGTCCATTCCAAAATGTCTTAGTGCTACTATCAAAGAAAAGGGGAAGACTGTATGGAACCCAACGTCGATAGCAAGGAGCGCTGGGAAGTGAAGATGATTGGAGAGGGCATCTTGAAGAATCTATTCAGGATGTCACATTACTTTTCTACATTAGCCGAATCCAGGCAATTCTGAATTCAGAAGTGCCACAAATCCAGGCAATTCTTTCTGTCTCTTTTGTCTTTTGTGGTTGATATTTTTTTTTCCCAGTACAAAGTTACAAAGTTGATTTCTTTTTTTTTTTTTTTTCAGTACTAGGGATTGAACCCAGAGGCATTTTACCTCTGAGCTACACCCCTAGTCCTATTTTTTACTCTTTATTTTGAAACAGGGTCTCACTAAGTTGCAGAGTGCCTCACTAAGTACCTGAGGCTGGCTGCGAACCCGGATTCTCTGATCTCAGCCTCCCAAGTACTAGGATTACAAGCATGAGTCACCATGTCCCGCTAAAGTTGATTTCGTAAAAGATTCACTAATAAATGCTGCTATCCTCTCCCATTCTCTTTTAGCCACCAAACCACTGCTCATCTCTCAACACCTATTTTATCTAGGAGATATTTGTCATCTGACCTGTGATCACTCCATTATTTTGTCCTCAACATCTGGCTTTTGAGGGGAAGCACTTCCATTATCTTGAAATACTATCCAAGCCTCAACTTGTGTTCATGGTTCTATTTCTTATAGTCTAATCCAGGTCTATATCCAGCTATCAGACCTTTGCTTTCTTTAATTTTTTTTTTTCAGTCTTCAAATCCTCTTTTCTTGTCAATAGTCATCTTATGGTCAATGTTTTCTTTTATTCTAATATCATCCTCTAATGATGTTTTGTGATCACGAAGCCACCACTTCTTGTCTTTCCTCATTGAATGTTTTAAAAGCATACTCTGCATACTCTCTGTCTTCACATATTCCTTTTCCACTCTCTTCCTGACCTCTCATAATCTTGCTTCTTCCCTTTGCATAGAACCAAAGCTGACCCGAAAAGGTCTTCAGTGGTTAGTGAAACACCAAATCCAGTAGCTGCTTCCTAGCACTCCTATTGCTTCACCTTAACCATCTTAAGAATGAGCCCTACCTTCCTCAGGGGATGATCTCATTGCTGATCACAATGCTCTTTTCTTAGCTCTCTTTTTGCTTCTCAGACAACTCCTTCGTAGTTTTGTTCAATGACTATATTTTCTCTTGTGTTGGATCCTTAATAAATAGAGGTACTTCTCCTGTGTTTGCCTTCAGCCCTCTTTCCTTCTCATTCTGAAGTCACTCCCTAGAGTGTTTCTCTTACTCTCTGGCTTTAACATTTCTAAGTGGCTGGCTAAAATATGTCTTCAGTCTTAATTAAAATTTTTCTTTTTCTTCTCAACCTGATAAACATTTTTGAATACTTATTAGTTAAAAATATTTTTCTATCTAGAGACGACAAAAGAGAATCAAGATATTAATGTTCCATACAGACACCTGCATAAGTCCATTCCAAAATGCCTTAGTGATACTATCAAAGAAAAGGGAAGGACTATATGGAACCCATATAGTCTCCCTTCTGAGTACCATAAATATCTTTCCAATCATATATTAGACATGTCTACCCAGATACCCACCAGCACTTGGAACATTACATCAAAACAGAAATTACCCTTGTCTTGACTCTAAGTGCTTTGTCTACCTCCCCATTTCTTGTCATTCATACCATTATAATCACTTCCTAACTTTTTTCTCTTTACTCCACTCTCATGCACCCTATATGTAGCTAGTTTCTCCTAAAATACAAATCTTATTTTAGAACTTCAGTTCATATAATGGGGCTGTCTAGATATCTTGATCCTTTACTGAGAACAATAAAAAAGTGCATGATAAATTATAAAAATCATTTCTTAAAACACTTGAAACAGTGTAGAAAAGTAAGAATTTAAGGTGAAAATTTAAATAAAAGTGGATTTATGCAGGTTTCTGTGTAGAACATTAATATCTTGATTTTCTTTTGTTGTCTGTAGATAGAAAAGTATTTTTAGCTAATAAGTATTCAAAAATGTTTATCAGGTTGAGAAGAAACAGAGCACTTCAAGTTGTTTTACCCTGAGGAATATTCCAGAAGCTAGAAAATGAGCTTTAGCTTTCATGATATCATTAAAACAAGAGACAGAAGACAAAACTCAAGCCTGGCTTAAGATAAGGAATCTAATCAGAAACCCCCAGAAAGTTGAGCCCCTTCACCAAAGGGCCCTCTGTGTAAGGATGGGCCTGATGTTAAAGCTGCTCCATATTTCTACCACCTGGGATCAAGAAAAGATAGTTTTTGGTATAAAGAAGAGTAAGGGAAACAGTCTTCAGAAGCTGAACCTATAATTGAATCTCCTGCAGATTCACAACCAAATTCCCATCCTTAGGATGATTAAAAACAAAAACAAAAAAGAAAACAACTCTTAGCTCTTGAATTTAGTTGATTGATCATCATCATTATTATTTTGGTACTAGGGATAAAACTCAGGGGCATTCTACCTTTGAGCTACCTCTCCAGCTTTTCTCTTTTCTTTCTTTCTTGAAACAGGGTCTTACTAAGTTTGCTGAGGGTCTCGATAAATTACTGAGGTTGGCCTTGAACTTGGGATCCTCCTGTCTCAGCCTGTCTTGAGTACCAGGATTATAGGCACTTTCCATTGTGCCTAATTTAAATTTAGTTTAGAACAGCCCCAGACTGGTGATTTCTCAAACTTCTGGCAGATCAATCACATTTGTGGAGAAGGCAACTTCATTATAGGTCTCCAGGAATTATCATACTTTCCAAGGAAAACCAGTGTCTTAAATAATTAAAATTGCTAAGAACACATGGAAATAAAGCACCATAAGCAAGAACCAGCAGAAAAAGTAAAAGAAACAGGCCCACAAAAAACTTCCACTATCATACTTATTAGACATAGGGCATATAAAATCGATATTATAGTCAAAGAAATGAGACACTTTTATTTTTCATTTTATGGTTCAAATAATCTTAGTTGCACACAGTTACAAATGCTTAAATTCCTTAGCTCATATGCTTTATGCTTAACTTAACTGGATGTACTTCTTCTTATGCATATATCTGTTCAATTTTCAACAGCTTGCTTCAAATATATCATCTCCTTTTAGTTTTCTCAGATCTCTCAGAAGAAATTAATATACTTCCTCCTTTTTTCATGGGCTTATTGTGGTATACACTAGTTTCTTCAGATATGAGCTACGTTTTGCTTTTCTCACTGGTTTGTCAGCCTTCAAAACTCTATTGCTTATCTTCAAGTGCTTCTTGAATTAGGTTCAATTGAATATCATTCACTGTGCTAAATAGTCACTCCTGGCTCTCATATACTTGCAGCACAAAGCACAATTTCTGGTATTCACAGCTTTTATTAGTCCCCAAATCTCTATAAAGCCTCCAATCTTGTCAGTTTCCTTCACTGTCCCTTGCAAATTTCGTGCTCATTTTTTGCTTCTAACTTTTACTTATGTTGTTTTCCCCTCCTTGAAAGCTCTTCCTGTTTCTTCTGCTTATGAAAAAGTTATTTTACTTAGTTTGTTTCTGGATCCATCAGATACCACATTAATATCTACTTGTTGAGGTGAAGGTGATGGTGCATGCATGTGGCCATCAGTGCCCAGGAACTTCAGGCACACAATTAGCATTCAGCATGCCATTTGTTGAAAGAAGTGAAACTATATATATTGCATGTGTAGTGTGTATGTACATATATGAACACACACACACACACACACACACACACACACACACACACACACATACACCTCATCAACCAAAATAGGTTACAAGCTCCAGGAAGATAAGAACAAATATCTTATTGTAAAAAAAAAAAAAAATTCCTCAAGTTTAACTGCTGCTTGAAAAAAAAAATTATCCACGTTAAATGAACAATTATCTCAGCTGGAAGAAGACTGTTTACATAAATTTTCTTTCTTTCTTTCTTTCTTTTCTCAAGTAGGAGAAAAAAATTAAGAAAACAGAACCTGACTCTGTATGTTAAAAATGATAGGAGACTGAATCTCATGCAGCTATACAATTCACACTTAGCTGAGTATCTACTAAGTTGTGCTGGGTGCTGGGCTCATTGGAAGGTATAAAAATATGATATATGAAATAAACTGTCTGCCTGAAAGGATTTTACCTTGTAGGGATACAGAGATAAACCAGAACCAACCACAATAAGATGTTAAATGCTATAATATACCAGGAGGTAAGTGAATAAGGCAAAAGCAATTAACCCTTCTATCCTTTTTCTTTTTTAGTACTAGGGATTGAATCTAGGGGCAATTACCTCTTTATCTTTTTCAGTACTGGGGCACTCTACCTTCGAGCTATACCCCTAGCACTTTTTAGTTTTGAAACAGAGTCTTGCTTAGTTGCTGAATGTCTAAGTTTCCAATGCTAGCCTCCAACCTGTGATCCTCCTGTCTCAGTCTCCCAAGTACTGGGAGTATAGGCATGTACACGATGCCCAGCATGCAATTACCTCTCTAACAAGGAGGCAGGGGAAGCCTCCCAGTTCACAAGGTCTCTGAAGGATGGACGAGTAAGCAGGAACTTGAGGTGGTAGGGTGGGGGCAAAGGCATTCCAATCTGTGAAAACACTGAGAACAGAAGCTTGACATCGGGCAAGAATCCCGCATGCTTGGAACACAGTTTGAAGAAAACCCCAAAGGAAATTCAGGCAAGTTCAAGCATTGGATTGGACTGAGAAAAGGAATGAATGCTTCAGGCCTGTAACGGGGGGACATTCCTTAAATGCTTTTATTTTTCCTTCTCATCTCTGGGTTTCCTTCCAACCAGTAAGAGTGTTCAGATCTCTCCCTCCCATAAAACAAAGTTTTCTTCCAATCTCACATCTTCTGCACAGAGGTTGCTTCACACCCTAGTAGAGATGGGGCCTACAGACTAGGAAGTGCGTGCAGGCCTATTCAATGCTAGCCCATTAAATATACAGCGGGGTGAATTTGATCCCCCCACCTCCAACTTTTGGCCAATGTTCTCATTTTGGAAACTCTTAACATATGCCACTTTTGGTCTTTTTCTTTCCCAGAGAAAATACACATCTACCTATGTTTATTCTACCCAAGTCTTGAGTGAAAAGAGAACTTCCTCTTAGGCCGGTCACAAAGACTTGGTGTTGCAGGCCATAAATATAGTATTTACCTAATTACAACCAATGGAAATACCACTTTATGGGCTTATGTAATAATAGGTCAGGTGTGGCTCTATGTCTTGGAAAACAGATATTTGTGACTGGTTAGCTGCTACTGTCTAGGACTGCTGTCACCGCTGGGTACAGCGGAGATAGTAGGTTAGGTACCTCTCATCCACATTTGTCATCACTGTGGATCAGAAACATCACACATTACCAGAGCCACAGGCTCTTACAATGGGAAAGGACTTTAATGGCAACTGTGGAATTTTTTTTTTTTTTAAGCTATTGTGTGCTAGATGATAATTAGGTCTTGAAAATCTGAAGATTATCCTGAAAAACATCTATTTGTCGTCCTTTGACTGGCCTCTGGCTACCACCAGGTAGGTCATAGAGCAATCGATATTTGGCTTATACCAACTTCGAGGGAAAATACAGGGACATCTCCTAGGGGCTTCACTATCGAGCTATAAAGTGCTACCTGTTAGTTTCCGAGTTCATATATTTCTGCTGTAGACAGAAGCAGCAGATTTTCCTACTCTTATCAGAAAAATAGGATCTGTGAGGATGTATTTCCTACTTGATACTGTTCTGGGTAATCCTTTCAAGGTCAATGTAAATGTCATTAACATGCATTGTTCTCACACCAAGTGAGTCAGGATTTAAAACATGGAGCCTGTTTACCACCGTCAAAGCCATAGACTGTAAATGGGAAGACAAGGATGACAGCATTTCACCAGCAGCGACATGCCTGGAGAGTGTTCCCAGGAATCCTTGAGCCACAGGTAAAACAGCTCCACACAAGCAGCCCTCAGACCCGCACAGGTGTCGATTAGCTTCCTCTGACCACAAGCTCTATGCATCTTTTGGAGCCCACGTCCTCACTTCACGCCAAGGTCAATAGCCAGCTCTCTACCCAGGCGAGCCCTGAGGCTGTCCTTCAAACCTTTGGGGTCATAGCCCATGAAAGAGTCAACAAGAAGATTGTTTAAATTCCTGGGACAATTTTCAACTGGCATAAAGAAGTGGGTAGCTCTGCCTGAGCCCAACAGAGATTCTTTTTTTTTTTTTTTTTTTTTATAGATCCTTGTGGTTAAGCAGGATTCGCTGGCTTGTGTTGCTCCAGCTGTGAACTCTTGCTTTGTGAGAATATAGAATTCAGGTCATGTAATATTTACTACACAGATAAATGAGGCAGTCGTTTTTCTCATGATTAGAGAATTCCTAGAGGTAATCCCCCAATTTTGTGGGCTATGGAACACTTCTTAAATGGTGGCTAACCCAGTCTCGGTTCACGTCCTCCTCATGGGCATATAGCTGGACTCATGATTAGAACTCCTACAAGCCATGTGCTACTCACAAAGGAGAGGGATCTTTTTTTTTTTTTTTTTTTTTTTTTTTGGTACTGGGCTTAAACTCAGGAGCACTCCACCTCTGAGCTACATACTCAGCCTCTTTTTTTTTTTAATTGTTTTGAAACAGGTTCTTGCTAGGTTTCTGAGAGTCTAGCTAAGTTTCTCAGGCTGTCCTTGAACTTATGATCCTCCTGTCTCAGTGTCCAAAATACTAAGATTCAGGCATACATCACCATACCTGCTTCTGTTATTACTCTCTTGGGATGCAAACTCTTAGTGATATCCTATTTCATCTTGGGCATTTGGGGACAAGTCTCTCTCTCCTCTATCTTTTAAGCAATTACTTAAAATAATCTATCTGCATGTCTTTTTTTTTTTTTTTTTTTCTTATTTTGGTACTAGGGATTGAACCCAGGGACATTCTCTGTCTGAGCTACACTCCATCCAGCCCTATTTTTATTTTTTTATTTTGACACAGGGTCTTGAAACCAGATGTGGTAGCACACGTCTGTAATCCCAGTATTTAGAAGGCTGAGACAGTAAGATCACAGGTTTGAGGCCAGCCTTAGCAACTTGGTGAGACCCTCAGAAACCTAGTAAGACTTTGTTTCAAAATGAAACTTAAAAAAGGGCTGGGGGTATGATTTGGAGGTAGAATATCCCTGGGTTCAATCCCTAGTAACACAAAAACAAAATGAAAGAAAAAAGGAAGGAAGGAAGGAAAGAAGGAAGGAAGGAAGGTAGGTATTGCTAATTTGCTGAGGGTGTTGCTAAGTTTCTGAGGCTAGCCTCAAACCTGCAATCCTCCTGTCTCAGCCTCCCAAAGTACTGAGATGAAAAACATGTGCTACCATGCCCATCCTGCACGTCTTTTTTTTTTTTTTTTTTTTTTTGCGGTACTGGGGATTGAACTCAGGGGCATTCTACCTCCGAGCTACACCCCCCCCAGCCCTATTTTTTTATTCTTTATTTTGAAACCGAGTCTCACTAAGTTCCGGAGTGCCTCACTAGGTAGCTGAGGCTGGCCGCAAACCCGGATCCTCTGGTCTCAGCCTCCCGAATGCTGGGATTACAAGCGTGCGCCACCACGCCCGGCTCCTGCACGTCTTTTTGAAAAAACTGTTTGCAGCTGAACAAAGAGTTATAAAGCAAATACTCAGGTCATAACCACAACCTAGGCCTGAAAAGAGAGGTGTCCTGTGTGTGTGCCTTCTCCTTCAGAAACTCCAGTAATGGCAGTCCTGGCTTACACAGTTCTCACTGACTTGCTGTTTCTTTTCTGTGTTACTGTCCAGTCCAACTCTGAACAATATACATTGCCTCCCCCGTTTTCACTTTCTATGAATGAAATCCTGTACATATTCTTTTGCCTCTCTTCTTTTGCTCTCTAGTGGGTTTGTAAGATACATTCATTTTTTTTTTTCTCCAGCTCTGGTGGATTTAATTGCTGAATAGCATTCAATTGAATGACCCCACCATGGTTTTATCATTCGATTGCTGACGGAACTCTGAAATGTTTCCAGTTGGTGGTTCTTATGATCAGGGCCACGCTCTGGTTACGTGTCTCTGGGTGCATGTGTATAAACATTTCTTTGAAGAATACAGTTAAGAATGGAATTGCTAGGTCAGAGGGTTTGTATAACATCCGGGTTTATCAAATCATGCCAAACTCTCTTCTAGTGTGGTTTGTACCAATTTATACTCCCACCAGCAGTGTATGAAATATCCTGTTACCTCATATCCTTGCCAGAACTTGGTATTATCAGACTTCAGTTTCTGCCAATCAGGTGGGTGTGTATAATGGTATCTCTGTTGTTTCAATTCATATTTTCTGTATTACTAATGAGGTTGAACATCTTTTCATGTTTACTGTCAGTTTGAATTCCCTCTTTGGTAAAGTGGCTGCTCTTTTTTTGAGGGGGGGTACTGGGGATTGAACCCAGGAGTATTTTACCTCCAAGCTACACCTCTAGCCATTTTTATTTTTTATTTTAAAATAGGGTCTTGCTAAGTTACAGAGGCTGGCCTTGAATCTGTGAGTCTCCTGTCTCAGCCTCCCAGGTACTGGGATTACAAGCATATGCCACCATGCCCGGCTACTATTTTTTTTAATAACTACCTTCTTCTTATTGATTAGTAAGAGTTTTTTTTTTTTTTTCTGGTTGTAATCTATATATTCACAAATACCTTCTACTCTGCACTGTATTTTCTGTTCCTCAGTGGTGTCTTCTGATGATCACAAGTTCTTTATTTGAATTACCAAATTTGTCCTTTATGATCTTCTTATGTCTTGCTTAATACACTTAGAACTCATTTTTGTGTACAGTACAAGGAAGAAATTCCTATTTAAAATAGCAGCATCAAGCCTGGTGTGGTGGTGTAGGCTTGTAATCCCAGCACTTGGGAGGCTGAGACAGGAGGATCTGGGTTCGCGGCCAGCCTCAGCTACTTAGTGAGGCCCTCTGCAACTTAGTGAGACCCTGTTTCAAAATGAAGACTAAAAATAGGGCTGGGGATCTAGCTTGGAGGTAGAATCCCCTGGGTTCAATCCCCAGGACCAAAAAAAAAAAAAAAAAAATAGCAGCATCAAAGTTAGCAAGTATTATTTATAAAAGGAAGGACTTCTAAAGCAAATGCTTTATATTTTCCTCCTTAATTGAAGATATGAAGTCTTCATCTGATAAGAAGCAAATAGATCTTCATGTATCTCGTTTGGGACAACTAAGTGTCCATCTGTTAATACCTTTAAGAAGAAAATATACATCACAGGCCCCACGTAGGAATGTCCACACAAGTACTCAATGTAAGGGTAGGAATACACATTCAAATACATATTACATACACAGATATTCATAAGTTCTTGGACTCTTTTTGAAAGACACACAAGAGATAGTTACAGTAGCTACCTGTGGGAAAGGCATTGTTTAAATTTTCCACCTCTGGGAAAATAATATAATGTTTAATATAAGTTACCAGAGTAGTTTAGTAGAAAAATAGTCAGATATACTAAAATTTGTTTACATATGCTCTTTCAGGAATTCATCTATCAGGTAGAACTATTAATTTTCAATCATTTTATATGAACTTTTTTCATACACACCAAATATGGGTTACTTAAGGAGCCCAGGAATTATTACAATTCATAACTACATTAAATTAAGAAGTATTCAATCTTCCTCTAAGCTACAGGACTAGAATTCCAAACACTATTCCTCAGTTCATTATCTGAAGGAAAGAGACTTGTACAAGTGATAAGGGATGTCTGCCTACAAGATCAAGGTGTAGGAATAGTATTGCTTAAAGAATTTGTGTTAAAAGTGCTTTGAGCTTAAGAGACTTTGATTATCTTTCTAATGGGCTGCCCTGGATGAAGCATAGAGCAGGGTGTTCTCGGTTTATGCCAAGTTCAACGGACAGGAATTACTTTAAGTAATGAATTACTTTAAGTATTACAAGTATCGCAAATAAGTTAACACACATGTATTTTTTAAAGTTTAAAACATTTTGGCATATATTTACTGTGTGTGTTTGAGTAGGATAGAATCAGCATGTATATCATGGCTCTACTCTAAGAAAATTTATGCAGTAAAAGTTCATGGTCGGGGGTGGAGGTAGGCTGTGAGTGTAGTTCAGCAGTAGAACAGGTGCATAGCATGTGTGAAGCCCTGGTTTTGAAGGCCAGCACCAAAACAAAACAAAAAAACAAAAACAAAAGCTGAGTGTGGTGGCACACACCTGTAATCCCAGTAGTTGGGAGGCTGAGAAGGATCACGGGTTGAGGACAGCCTCAACAACTAGTGAGACTTCAGCAACCAAGAGAGACCCTGTTTCAAAAATAAATAAATAAATAAATAAATAAATAAATAAATAAATAAATAAATAAAAAGGATGGGGGTGTACCTCAGAGGTAGAATGCCAAGCCAGGCATGGTGGCTTATGCCTGTAATCACAGTACTTGGGAGGCTGAGACAGGATGATCCCAGGTTAGTGGCCAGCTTCAGCTACTTAGTGAGATCCTTTGCAACTTAGTGAGACCCTGTTTCCAAATAAAGAATAAGAAATAGGACTGGAGATGTAGCCTGGAGGTAGAATGTCACTGGGTTCAATCCCCCGGTACCACACACACAAAAAAAAGTAGAATGAATACCCCTGGGTTCAATCCCTAGTAACACACACATACACACACACACACACACACACACACACACACACACACACCAGTGATTATCTGTACAGAGGTCAGTTATAAATAATTTATAATTTCTTCATTGAGATTTTTATTATCTTCCAATGTTTCAGCATCTATATCTCTTTATAGGCAAATAGATACTATAGTAGAAGCAATAAGAAAATTAAACAAATATCTTAATTCTAGTCATAAGAATTGTTTCTAATATTAAGATTTTTACCAAAAAAAAAAAGGAATGAATTTTACTGTGTTTTGGCAATTCAGAAAATCACACTTGCAAATTTACAAGTGCTAGGCCAACTTTTCAAAGCATTTTCAGCTTTTATTTCTTTACATACCATCTGAGTTTCTTACAATGGCATTCTTTGTCAGAGGAATTTACAAATAACAGCCTTACCTTTTACCTAGTGGGGCCATTCAGGTATATAAAAGTCTTGTGGTTGAGGAGAACACAGTGGAAGTACACTATCAGAGATCTGCTAATAATGGAAAGTATTCTCGAACACACCCCACCTTTCCTTAAACTGTAAATCCTGACCCTTGACTCTATTAGGATATTGGCAGAGTAGGTGGTCAGCAGCCTTTTCGAAGACATAAGGCAGAACTGAGGACCATAGACACTTACCTCCTGGTACTTGAGAGGCTGAGACAGGAGAATTGCAGGTTTGACAACACAACTCAAGAAAAGTAGCCAGATTGGGTCAGAATGAAAGTTTCTTTTTTAACTCAATATGTTGCAAAACTTCCTGAGAGGTTTACTTAATGTGTGATTAATATGTAGAGAAGTCTGCTGTGTAATTTAGCAAGCAAACAGCTGTGGAAGAGGGTGTGGGGGTGGAGGAGAAGAGGTGAATATAGTACCAATAAGGCAACGAATACAAAGTAAAAATCCAATTGTAGGAAATCTGGAACCTGGCTGGGTGCTTGATTGTCAATTTGGTCTCTATTTTTTTTTAATTAACTTTTTTTCTTGCAAGCCAACATGAAGAGTAGTTTGACCTTGCCATGCAAACTTGGCAATTCCATCTGATCCCTGTCACTTCAGAGTAAAGCTGAGAGTATAAATTTGAAATGCAAATCTAGCTCCCCTAATCTAGTTTCTTTTCTCTCTTCTCTTCTTTTCCTTTCCCTTTCCCTTTTTCTTTTTCATTTTCTTTTCCTTTTCCTCTCCTCTCCTCTCTTCTCTTTTCTTTTTGTGGTACTGGGGATTAAACCCAGAGGTATTCTACCTCCAAGTTACAACCCCCAGCCCTATTTTTATTCTTTATTTTGAAGCAGGGTCTCACTAAGTTATAGAGGGCCTCACTAAGTAGCTGAGGCTGGCTATGAACCTGCAATCCTCCTGTCTCAGCCTCCCAAGTACTGGGATTATAAGTGTGCACCACCACGCCTGGCCCCAATCTAGTTTCTTTTATGTAAGATGCCTGTTCTTTCTCAACATGAAAATGCCTAAAATTCCCTTGGTTAAAAAGTGATTCCAAAGTAATGTATTCCAGGGTGATCTAATAAACCTCTTTGATAGGAATTGAACAATTTCCTGGGAAGAATGATGAGGAGCAGACAGATGAGGAGCTCTGTTTATACTGTTAGACAGTCGTGATGGTCTAAATATACTACATTTTTGGATGATTCACAAAAGTATTTGGTCAAGATTCACACAGCATTTGGTCAAAGAGATTAGAAGTAAGAAATAGGATGGGTTGGTATAGATAAAGAGATTTCAAAGTAAGCATATGACTGTTCAGAAGTATCTGAAAGTCATTTGATTATCTCTTTTTTTTCTGTTCTCATTCATCTGTGTCTTCTTCAAGGTAAGAATTTTTCAGACATAAAATATGTTCAAAGTTTCAAAAGATGAGTACAGGTCTAGTACTGGACTTCATTATGGTTTAAATACAAAGACAAACTTATTTTGTTGAGGCTTTTGGGAAGTAAGTAAAATTTCTCCCTTGAGTAGTACCCGCTGCTTCTACAGAAGAGGACGGGTTCATGGTCAGGTCCAGGGCAACTGCGTTCACAGGAGAACTCATGCAGAGCAAAATGTACTTTGCTCTTGGTGGCACAGCTTCACATGACCTCAGATTATAAAACGGGGAAAGTAAAATGTGTTTCCTGTAACAGATTTATTATTCCTATCAAAACATGAGTGGGTATTCCTGCAACCTGGTTAAACTGCACTTTTATGAGGATTTCTACTGTCTTATTCCCTGCATTTGGATATACTGAAATGTAAAGCACCTAAATCATATTGAAATTCTTCAAAATTTGCAGGAGATAGGCTGTTTGAAAACTTATCCACCAGCTGGGCATGGTGGCGCATGCCTGCAATCCCAGTATTTGGGAGGCTGAGACAGGATAGGAGGATCACAGGTTCGTGGCCAGCTTCAGCAATTTAGCAAGGCCCTTTGCAACTTAGCAATACCCTGTTACAAACAAACAAAAAAAGATAGGACTGGAAGTGTAGCTCAGAGGTAGAGTGCCCCTGGATTCAACCCACAATAACACACACACACACACACACACACACACACACACACACACACACACACCTATTCACCACTATTTAGAGATGGAATCTCTGATTCATCCCTTGAATATTTATTAAGCAGACACTAAGGCTTTGAGATCATGGGGGCCAGTGGAGAAATGGATCGACTTCTTTCTGGCTGGTTGTACATACATATCTGTGAATAGCACAAATGGTGTATGCTAAAGTGGCGGAATCATTTAGCTATCACAGACCCAGTGAAACAGTCAAACCGATTTCCAGACAGTCATCGACATTGACTGACGTTCTTGCGTTGGGCTCCACAAGGACACTATCATAAATGTGAAATATCATCTCTGTTCCTCATGCTTCTGAGGACACAATGCATATGCTCAAGAAACAATTAGGGAAGAACTTGAAATGGTTCATTATTAGCTACTGATCAACTGTTCTCACTGCAGAGACCTATGAGGAATGGGACGTTCTCTATTCTTTGGAGCCCATCAACACACAAACTTGCTTAGGAAGACTACATGGACTTTCACAGGGTAATGATTGTGGCGGACAGCAGCAAAACCTCAGATGCTGCAGCCTTGCACTTTTTTTTTCCCCCTGACAGTGGCCAATAACAAATAATTTAAAGTCACAATATGCATACTCAAATATTTGAAAATGACAATTTTATGAAAATAATACCTCTTATGAAAAATGCATTCTCAGTTTTTTTATTCTCTTTTTTCCCCCACTCTCTAATTTCACTTAAAAACTGTCACTTGAGAACCTTTAAGCTGGTTTCACAATAGTGGGTTAAGAAAGACATTGCCATAGACTAGACTTTTCAAACTGTGGTAAAGCTGAATATAGAAGCAATGTGAGACCATGCTACAGACTAAATATTTGTGCTTCCCTAAAGTCTGTATGTTGAAATCCTGAGCTTCAGTGTAAGGGTTTTAGGAGGTGGGGCCTTGGAGAGGTAATAAGGTCATAGGGGTGGAGCCCTCATGCATGAGATTAGTGTCCTTAAAGAGGCCAAGAGTTCCCTTGGCCCTTCCACCAGTTGAGCACACAGCCAGGCGGCCTTCTATGAACCAGGAAGCTCTCACCAGACACTGGATTTCTTGGTGCTTTGATCCAGGATTTCTTAACCTCCAAAACTGTGAGCAGTACATTTCTATGACATAAGCCACCCAGTCTATGGTAGTTGTTATAACAGTTGGAACAGAGTAAAGTCCTAAGAAAGCATACTATGATGATGACGACATCTACTGAAAACAGTAAGGGCGACATTTACTAAGCATTACTCTTCACCAAGCTCTAGGGTAGGCGCCTCCACATTTACTACAAGATGTTAACCGGTAATTCTCTCAGCCTCCCTTTGGCTGATTCCCCATAGTGTCTGAATAATTAAAAAGATGTCAAGACACCCCGAAGGAAAGGGCAAACTACTGTACTGAGAGACTAAAAATGGACATGTAGGATGTTTCCTGACTAGAAAACCAGTTCTGTTAGCCTGGCCATTGATTACCCTCCAGCTAATGAAAGAGTGGGGTAGGGGCAGTTGAAGGGGAGTGTGTGTGTATGCGTGCTGTGTGCCTCCACACTTGTGCCCTAGGGGAGGGGAGGGCCACTTTGCTCTCACCTTCGGTCAAGTGAGAGGGGCCTCCAGAGGACATCTTAGAGGGCCTGAGTAAGTCCCTTGGAATTTCAGGCTGCAGTGGGAGGGGGTGGCACTCCCACGCTCCTGGACAAGCATGCATGAGTCCCCCGCAGGCCAAGTAGGCCTGGGAGGGAGCCTGCCAGGGTGACGTCAATGTAGAAGGAATCTCTTTAAGAGGACCATATGGCAGGTGAAGGCCTCTAACCGAACATGTGGCTGGGCAGGGTGGGCCTCTAGAAGCCCAGAGACTGAGGACTGGAGAAGAGGGCCCTGCAGCCAGAGGCCTGGAATCTACTAGAAGGTGGAAGAAGGCGAGGCTCCTCCCACTCCACAGGTGCCCCAGCCAGGACCCGGCCTTCTTTGGGATACCATAGGAATGGGGAGGGCAAAGATATCATACAGAACTGGACCCAAGTGGACAGGATTTTAATTATTATAATGATTGGTTTCTGATGGGAAAACTTCCATGCACAAGTGACTATAAATCTATGAGCTACTCTGGGATTTCACGGAGTACAGGGAATAAGCTGAACCACAGAGATTTCCTGAGGAAGGAGTGAAATATTAAATTTTTATTGCACAGACCCTCGATGTGGTCTACGTGTGCAGTGTTTACTGAGCTCATTCCTCATTTTGTCCTTCCAGTAACTCCATGATGTGAACGCATCATTTGTCACCTCTTACAGAGTGATGTGCAGAGAAAGGTTAAATCACCTCTAGCCAAAGTTTCATGCTAGTGAGTGATGGACCCAGGGTCAAACCTAGGCAGTCTCACTTCAATACTCTCTGCCCTTCTCTCCCAGGCAATTTGAGGCAATGGGGCAGGAGGGAGCAGGACAGCCAAGTGAAGGCATTCAACCAGCAGTGGTGGTCTCCATTCTATGTATTTTTATTGTGTATATGTATGTATAGTAAATATAGATATGCTTATTTATACATTATATACATACCATGTATTAAGTACATTAAAAATATACCCCCTATGTAAATTTCAGGATAGTAAGATTGAATATGCTTTAATTGTGAGTGGAATCCCATGATTGTGTAGAATCTGCTGCTTTGAACTTTGTCCCTAGCTCCCAGGGCAATTGCTTACCCCTCTCTTCTGTCTGGATTACTTTTGTGGGGAAGTTTGATAACCAGGAGGTTTGAGTTGAAGCAGGCAGGAAAGTTTCTTGGAGTGAGAGGACTTAGGGGGGCCTTCAGGATTTGGGGTAGGTGAGAAGAAGTAGAACTCTAAGAAAGACTCAGAAATGGAGGCATCGGGCTCTTGAGGAAACACAATTTCTTTTACTTAGCAACATTCCTAAGTTAGTTCTAATAATCTTCCTCAACTCGGTATTGTGTGAAATCATTCTA
This sequence comes from Graphiurus murinus, assembly GCA_004027655.1. NCBI lineage: Eukaryota > Metazoa > Chordata > Mammalia > Rodentia > Gliridae > Graphiurus > Graphiurus murinus. Next base: position 126,378 of record PVLC010000527.1, on the reverse strand, counting down.
TGGCTTGTTTATTTTTAGCAACACTGTTCTGAGGATATTTTTATTCTAAGAAGGGTTGGGTCACTTCTGGCATGAGCCTCTGTCCTCCGATGCAACATGACCGACACATGATGGGGAAGCCCAGAGCACTCGGACTCCACTGGACTCCACCGGTGGCTCAAGTCCCCAATCTTTGCTTTACTTGCCTCCAATCATGCTGAGATGTTAATCTCAGCTGGAATGCTGTGGCCTTTCAAACTGTGTTCACCTCACATTCTTTGGGGGAAGGTGTCTATGGTTTTCATGAAGTTTCTAAAGAGTCCCTGGATCCCCAAAGATCAGAATGACTGTTTTAGGGAACTTTGTCAAATGGCAATTTTATGTTAGAAAAGCAGTCTTTTTTTTTTCTTTTTTTGAAGAAAGAGGAGGAGGAGGAGGAGGAGGAGGAGGAGGAGGAGGAGGAGGAG
>PVLC010000527.1:54355-125832 GCA_004027655.1 Graphiurus murinus | reverse complement strand
GAATCAACACCTAGCTTACAGCCCATGAGACTCCCAAAGAAGAAACTGGAGTTTTACTCAGAGAGATGGTAGGACAATAAACAGGGGTTATTATGAAGAAAGGGCTACTCTGGAGAGGAATTCGTAGTTAGGGCATGGCACAGGGGTTTGAACTCTGCAGAGGAAGAAAAGATGAAAGTCCATTTAGGTCAGTGTTGCACAGATGCATCCTCTGGGGCCCTAGTGGTGGTAGGTTTGGAGTGCTTTGGGAATCACTCCCTTGCTCCTGAATGCCAGCTATTGATGGCAAATGACAGGCCTGAAATCCACAATACCACAGGAATATGGAATAAGAAATATATACTCATGAGAGTAAATATAAAGTCCCACACTAAGAAATGAGACTATATTGTTTAGAACTGCATATGTAGAGCATATAATTATAAAAGAAATAAAGGAAATGTCACAGAATTCCTCCCTCTCTCTCTCCCTCTCTTCCTCCCTTCCTCCCTTCCTCCCTTCTTTCTTCCTTTCTTTTTTTTTTTTCTCTTTGGTACTGGAGATCTAACGCAGGGGCATTCTACTGCTGAGCTATCCCCCTGGCTCTTTAAAACAATTTTTTTGAGACAGGATCTTACTCAGTTCTTGCATGTTGTCCTTGAACCTGCAATTCTCCTGTCTCAGCCTCAGGTACTGGGATTACAGGCGTGCACTATGGCATCCAGTTGTATGTTCAGTTTTTCTAGACATTTTCCTAAGGAAGATCCAGTTCAATGTAATTATAAGAAGTTTTGAAAAATTCTTGGATTGTGATTTAGTCTCTAGGTTTCTACTCAAATGAAAAGCAGAGGTTTGGTCATTTTGCAATATCTGTTCAAAAAAAAAATCACTGGGATTTTTGGCATCATATGCCACCCAGCACAACCCAATGAGAGTTGGCCATCTAACAAAGATGCCTGAGTAGTTACAGTTTAACAATTTAATGTTACTAAATGTGTTCTAAGTAAAGTTAAACAGACTTTTTGTTGTTGTTGCAATCCTCAGGTCTCATTTACAACTACTTAAAATTAATATTTAACCACATTTATATAAACACACACATGCACATAAGTAGATTGACTTGGCCCTTTTATGTCTGCTCTCTGGAGCAGTGCTGACAAATACTGAGATTCTCAAAGCTTATATTTTTAGAGAGCTTAGAGCAAGAGCATATTAGCCTGCATATGTTCAGTGCAGGATCAATTTTCTTTTCTCAAATATTTTCAATCCACAGTTATTTGAATCAGTAAGTGCAGACTTCCAGGACACAGGCTACAGAGGGCAGGCTGTAAAAGATTCTCAGGTGTTAATCTCCCTCTGGGATGCCTCTATCACGCTTTGGGATCCTATTAAAGGTTGCAAGTGAAGGCTTTTCTCATTCACTTACCCCTATGTTGTTTTACCTGAAGCAGGAGAAGATAGTACAATTTTTATGATATTTTAAAAATTATATAAATTAATTCTTCAAAACCTTCAAAGGGAAAGTAAAAACCACCTGCAAGCATATCACTGTTCAGAGATAACGAGTTATAATTTTGTGGTCTATCCACCCAGTCTTTTTTTTTTTTTTTTTTTTTTTTGCTGACTATATGCATGGATGTAACATTCTGAAATATTCTAAAATTAAAATTGGTTTGTATTTCATAGCACATCTACTGCTTTTCAAAGTGTTTCCATATTGGTGAACACATTTTGATGTCCATAAGTATGTTTCTACCACACTGTTTTAATCATTTCTATTAGCTACACAGTATTCAATTGTCTAAAACATTAATGTGGAGGATACTCTCTCTCCCTCTATGCCTTTTCCTATGTGGCTTTCTGACGATACTTAAACAAGTTTTTCTTTTCAAATTGGTGACACACATCTCTCCAGTGTTATTAGAATGGACTCCCCCACCCCCCGCCTTTATTTTAGAATCACAAGGTGAATGCTCAGTCTCCCTGGTATGCCTCCGTCTTCTATTGAGACTACTGGACTTTAGATTTGAGACTGAGATTGTTAACTGGGTCTTCTTCCTACCAGTAAGGGAGCATATGCAAGACCTAGAGTAGCAAACATCAGATCTTCCAAGGCAGAGGTGGAATGTGGGAATGAAGAGAGAAACAATTTGATCCCTGAAGCACAGATGGGAGCTTTTAGAAGACTTTTGTAGACTTTCCAGAGTTACTACTGCTTTCCCAAAATATGAAGAACCTCTGGGTCAGAAGAGTAAATGTTCAAATTCTGCACCATGTTCAGAGTTCATTATTTTGGTATAAGTCTTTGAGTCATTATTTTGAAAGTCTTTGAGTTCATCAGCATGAAAAATGAATTTCCCTTGGACTTATTCGGTGATCCAACCTTGTATTTGCAGAGAAGATAAATATCAAAGGATGTACAGTTGGTTTTTGCCAAAGCATCCACTTGGACCCATTACTGAAGGCAGGAGCAAGGGCTATGGTGCACTATCTTCTTTTGAGCAAACAGTAAAGTTCTTCATACTGCACATTTACACACACACAGCGAGCATTTGAAAGCAGGCAGTACCTTCCTTGTTAAAATGGAATCCCGCTGGCTAGCCAACTGATTCACCAGTCTGCTAACTAATTCCATACTAACAGCTTAAATTAAAAGTTAATGAAACACAGTCAGGGCCCCATTGTGTTACACTTGTAACAACCTTTCATTACAACAAGAAAAGAAAGAAAGAAGAAGAAGAAGAAAAAAAAAAAAAGCAAGAGGGAGAAAAAGGCTGGGGCTTCATTAAAAGGAAACCCCATGTCTGGGACATACTGGCCTGGAAGGCTCTGCAGTAGCATTCCTCAGACCGGCCTCCCTGCCAAATCCAGGAAGCTACTTCTCAGAGGCAGCAAAGAAATCCCCCCAGGTATCCCGTGACCACACTGACCAGAGTGCATAAGGCAGCATTGTTTGTGGCTCGGCAAGGTCTGCTCGAGATGGGAAAAATCTGTTCGCGTGGACTACTGTGCACCTACTAGCTGTGCGCGGGTCCTGCTGGGGAGCTCACACTTCGCTTAGCATTTCCCAGGAAGCCGGAGGCACCGAGTCCCTGCGTCCTCTTTCCCCTCCTAGATTTGGGTCCACAGCAGCGGCTTCTCCCTTCCGGATAGGTGAGGGTGTGAGGACATTCACGACTCAGTGCCCTGTCCTTCCTCTCCCCCGGTCCCTGTGGCTCAACATTTTGGTGGTCGCCTCTTTGCTGATCTCAAAGTCTCTGTGTGGAGCCCCAGCTCAAGCCCCTCTGTCTTCAGGCTGCCTGCCCTTGGGGGTCTGCTCCAGTACCTCCAGCTGCGTGCAAAATCCATCCTTAGTTTTCCCGTGGACCAGCTCTCTTGCTTGGCCTTCTGACACCTGCAGTGGCTCTGTGTGCTGCGTACCCTCTTGCATTCTTCACAACCAGTTACTTAGGATTAGGGGACAAGGTCACACCTCCACTGGAGCAGCCTGGTCATCGCATTGAAGGGAGCGGATGCTACAGGTTCTTGACTGTGTGAATTTTTGGAAAATTATTCTGTCTTTAATCTGATTCCATCTTACCATATTTGTTAGCATTAAAATACTTTTATCGGTGCATTATAATCTCATATCATACTGATAGTGACATACATGCACACAGTACTTGGTGAGTTTTCCTCTCTCTCTCTCTCTCTTTTTCTTTCAGTACTAGGCACTGCACCCAGGGGCATTCTACCTCTCAGCTAAATGCCCATCCCTCTTTTATTTTTTTATTTTGAAACAGGGTGTTGCTAAGTTGCTGAGACCGGCCTCGAACCTGCAATCCCCTTGTCGCAGCCTCCCAAGTACCAAGATTCCAGGCATGCACCGCTGTGCCTGGCCATTTTACCATATCTTATTAGCCAATCTTAACTAGTCACTACCTCTAGCTCCAGCATTTATTTATTTGATGAATGCTCAGGCAATATTAACTATGTGCCAAGAACTGCTCTAGGTGTTTTAAACACACTTTCAATCCTCATGACAGTCCTACATGGAAGCTACTACCACTCTCCCCATTTCTGAAAGACAAGCAGAGACAGCACGGTCCCCTTGCCCTCTTAGCCAGCCTAGTTGCCTTGCTTTCCTTTAAATATTATTTATTTTTTCTGAATGTCTTTGTCCTAGCCTTATCAACTCTTCCCCTAGAATGCTGCTCTGCCTTCTCTCTGTCCTCTTTACAGATACATGCAAGCTTCCAGGACTTGTCTAACCTCCTCCCCTCCCCGAAGACCAAATGGTTCCAGTTCACATTAGTCTTCTCCTTCTCTGAAAGTCTCCCACACTTACTGTCTGTCTTATGCTGTGCTGCTACTTTGCATACTTACTTAACTGACTCATTCTATGAGCTCCTAGAGATCAGAGGCCACTAGGGTATTCTTTTATCTTCCTTTAGTATTGGGTAAAAGACATAGCGGGTAGTTAGGAATTATTAACTAAACCAAATTGATAACTATTGTTATCATTGAAGTAAAAGGAGGAAGAAAAGTCACCCAGGGTTATCTTTTGCTTTCTGCAGCTACCATGAGTATTTTCCTCAGTTCAACCGGAACGGCATGCTACATATATTTGTGGGTAGAAATATTATTTTCTTGTTTTTATTTTTAGACCAGGGGTTGGCAAATTATGGCCTCTGGGCAAAATCTGGCCCACTGCCTCTTTTTGTAAATAAAGTTTAATTGACATAAACTCATGTCCATTCATTTATGTCTTATCTTTTGCTTTCATACTCCAGGGACAGACTAAGAGTACTTGTGATAGAGACCCTATGTCCTGCAAAGGCTAAAACACCTACCACTTGGTTCTTAACATAAAAACTTTGCTGATCTTTGCTTTAGACAAAAAGCAGACAAACATCTGAATAGGAAACACTTCACCTCATTGTTTTTATTTTTAATTTTAACTTTCTTTTCCCTACTAATTTTCTCAATACCATCAGTATTTGTGTGTGTGTGTGTGTGTGTGTGTGTGTGTGTGTGTGTGTGTAGGGGGGAAGGGATACTGGGAATTAAACCCAGGGACATTGTACGTTTGAGCTACACCTCCAGCTCTATTTTATTTTTTATTTTAGGATCTCACTAAGTTGCTGAGGTTGGCTTTGAATTTGTGATCCTCCTGTCTTAGCCTCCCAAGTATTAGGATTACAGACATGCTCCACTATGTCTGGCTCTATCAGTATATTTTTAAAAATCAGCATGCAGCCAGGTGTGGTGGCGCATGCTTGTGATCCCAGTACTTGGGAGGCTGAGACAGGAGGATCGCAGGTATGTGGCCAGCGTCAGCGACTTTAGTGAGGCCCTTGGCAACTTAGTGAGACCCTGTTTCCAAATAAAGAATTAAAAATAAGGCTAGAGGTGTAGCTCAGAGGTAGAATGACCCTAGGTTCCATCCCTAGTACTGCAAAAAATTAAAAAAAAAATTCAGCATACATCTATGGTTTGAGATTAAGTCAGAGTAAACAAATAATTTCGTCTGCATCATAACACAGTTGCAAGCATTACACAAAATGAGCTGGCCCAGGTAGTGTGCATTGAAAGGCTTCACTCCTTTTTGTGAAATTTCTCTTGAGCCTCAAGTGTTGCACCACAAGCAACATCTCCGAGTGTATCCTGTGACTGTGTGATCATCTTAAATAACCTTAGATCTCAGTCGCTGGTGGCAGCTTCATCAAGTTTGCTTGTGGTTACCTAAATTTTCCATGCTAATGGAGGCAAGGAGTGACATGGGTAATAAAATCAGATAAACTCCCAGCAAACTAGGTAGAAATGGGGTTTGGGAAGACAGGTAGAGACAGCATTTAGCTCTGGGGGTGCCAGGATGGAAGCTTTATTTTATTTTTTTAAATCAAAGCAATGATAGAGAGGGCCTGATCACAATTCATAAACAATACTGAACATGAGTCAGTTGACGAATTGCTTTTTCAGCATGCAATTTCAATATAATGATGTATAATGATGGAATAACTGTAAGTTTGCTTGTTTGTTTTTGAGGTACTGGGGATTGAACTCAGGGGCATTCTACCTCTGAGCTACACTCCCAGCCCTATTTTTTATTCTTTATTTTGAAACAGGGTCTAACTAAGTTTCGAAGTGCCTCACTAGGTAGCTGAGGCTGGCTGTGAACCTGGATCCTCTGGTTTCAGCCTCCCAAATGCTGGGATTACAAACGTGTGCCACCACGCCCAGCTCTAACAGTAAGTTTTTACTTGGGATTTTTTCTTGTTCAGGCCTTCATCTTATCCTTCCCAAACCACAGTTCTGTATTGCCTGTCTTGCCCCTCATTTAAGAATCCCTCTCCTGGTAGCCTGTCTCATACATAATGATCTTCATAACCCTCAGGAACTCTCACCAGCAGCCCAGCCGTTGGAATTCGATGCCTGGAGACATCTCCTCACTGTTGACAGTGTGTGAGACTCCCTCAAATCCCCAGTGGCATTGCTCCCAGGATTCCTGTCATCATGTCACCCCAGTGCTCTGTGATGGGCTTTGTGGCCTCTGGCTTTGGTCCTACACCACACTGTAGTTCTTCTGTCGAACACACCAGCCTTGCTAAGTACCTGCAGCTTGGCAAGCGCATGGCATGTCTCCATCTGCCTGTTCCCTGTCCCATTACACTGAACTGGGATTGGCCCAGTTTCGTTTCATTCCCCTCTCTCCCTCCCTCCCTTCCTTCCTTCCTTCCTTCCTTCCTTCCTTCCTTCCTTCCTTCCTTCCTTCCTTCCTTCCTTCCTGGGATTGAACCCAGGGACATTACTCCTCTGAGCCACCCCTCCCCAGCTCTTTTTATTGTGGAATAGGATCTTGCTAAGTTGTTGAGGTTGGCCTCAAACTTGCAATCCTCCTATGTCAGCTTCCCAAAACTGGGATTACAGGCATGCACAGGCATGCCAAGCTTTGCCCAGTTTTGACTTGAAACTGGATAAAATGAAGGGAAAGAAAGCTCGGTGTGGTGGTGCACACTTGTAATCCTAGTACTTGGGAGGCTGAGACAGGAGTAGTGCAGGTTTGAGGACAGCCTCAGCAAATAGACTCTTGTTAATCTAGTGAGGCCCTGTTTCAAAATAAAAATAAAATAGGGCTGGGAGTGTAGCTCAGAGGTAGAATGCCCCTGGGTTTAATTCCCAGTGACACACACACACACACACACACACACACACACACACACACATTTAAAAAAAAAAGAAGAGGAAGAAGATAATCTCATACTCTCACTAAATCTTCTCCAATATCATATTGTTTAACAATCATAGATACATATGTGAAAATCTCAATATCAGTCTCAGTCCTCTGTATGGGAAGGGGGTGACAAGGAGGCAGGGGGCACCAAGTGCTGTGTGCATGTATATCAATGTACGTCAATGTCAACATAATTTACATTATGATGTGAGATGATAATGCATCAATAAAAGCACATTTAAGAAAATCATAGACTTAGTACATCTATAGCCAGAGTCGAGCAATCTTTCTAATTTTAATTTAATTTTGGTAATGTTAAAGGTCCTAAGGACAAGCTGTCACAACATTCACCAATCACATCCTCTTGCTTTCTGTCCCTCTCAAAAAAAAACAAACTAACTAAAAAAAAAAAAACATTAAGTATCTGTGGCCCCTTTTTTCTGGTTATGTCAATGTTATGTTGGCATTTTTAAAAAGTTCAATTTGAATGTCTCCAACGCAGACTCTTGTCTGTAACTCTTTTAAAAACTACATACAGCCCAGCATGGTGGTGCATGCTTGTAATCCCAGCATTTGAGGATCCGGGTTCATGGTCAGCTTCAGCTACCTAGTGAGGCCCTCCGCAACTTAGTGAGACCCTGTTTCAAAATAAAGAATACAAAATAGGGCTGGGGTATAGCCCTGGGTTCAATCCCCAGTACCACAAAAAAACAAAACCCAAAACAAACACACACACACACACACATACACACACACACAAAATACCTAGCGTCTGACGACTCAGGTGTGATGGGGTACTTGGGAGACAGAGACAGGAGTATCACAGGGTCTCGCTGAGTTGTGGAGGGCCTCACTAAGTTACTGAGGCTGGCCTCCAACCTGTGATCCTCTTATCTCAGCTTCTCAAGTACTGGGATTATAGGCATGTGCCACCATGCCCAGCTAAATTATTATTTTGATTTTTAAAAATTTGTATCTAGGGCTGGAGTGCAGCTTAGTGGGAGAGTGCTTACTTAATGTGCAGGGCTCTGGGTTTGATCCCCAGAACAGTAAATAAATAAATAAATAAATAAGAAATTCCAAGTTCCATAAATAAATTGAATACATGGAGTATGGTGACTATATTAAGTATTTTGTCTGTCTTCCTGAACCCATAGCACATTAACAATTTGAATCACTGCCTTACAGATTAGGATGCTCCTGTGGAGATGATTGGGTGACACACTTCTGCTAAAAATGTCCAGTTTCTCAGTAAGCTAGAAAACAAAACAAAAACTCCTACTAATTATTCTTAAAAAAGGAGAGGGGGGGGTGCTACCAAGTGCTGTGTGTAAATCATGCCACAATGATTTACATTATGATGTGAGATGATAATGCACCAATAAAAGCATTAAAAAAAAGGGAGAGAGAGAGATAGATATTGGAGTATTTGAACACTAATGTAGAGAAATATTTGGGAAAGATCAGAGGAAGGAAAAGCTTTCTTGACTTCGGTTCCCCTCATTTCCTCTTCACTGTGCCTTCCCACAAAGTTCATCCATGAGCAAGGAACATGGATGCAAAAGACTAATGGGAAGTGGAAGCAAGTCTGGAATCCCTTCTGAGTTCTTTAGGACTGACTGCGAAATAGCTGGATTGCTGGGCGAGGTGGCACATGCCTGTAATCCCAGTACTTGGGACACTGAGACAGGAGGATCATAGGATAGAGGCCAACCTCAGCAACTTAGTGAGAACCTCAGCAACTTAGTGAGACCATGTTTCAAAATAAATAAAAAGGGCTGGGGGTATATCTCAGAGGTAGAATGTGCCTAGGTTCAATCCCCAGTACCACACACACACACACACACACACACACACACACACACACACACACACCAACAAAACAAACAAACTTTTTGTTTGTTTTAACTCCCACAAAAAACCAGTACTGTCACCATCCAATAAAACAAAACAACAAAAATAGCCTGCATTATTATAAACTGTTGGCAGAGGCATTTTCTTCTCCCAAGCCAACTGGCTCCCTGAATTACAGGGCAGGACTGGGGATTCAAAGAGTAGGTGAGGCCCCAAGGAGTGAGTGCTAATTAGTCAGTGGTGAATGAGCCGGGTGGTGACAGTCCCCACAGTCAAAAGTGCCATTGTCTACTAACCTGAGGCCTGCTCAGGGTGCGGCAGCATTGTCACCAAGGAAATGAATTATTACAGAACGTGGGCGAGAGAGAGGAGTTTCTGAATATATTGAGGGGAGAAAAGAAAAGGCATGCTGTTGGATTAACAATCTCTACCATCTAGCCTTGTTTTTTACTTTTCTTCTACTTTTCCGAGTGTATTTTAATTATGCATCACAGTGAGGTTCAAAGTGCCATGAGCGTGCGCGCACACGGCACGTGGTGCACTTCCGTCTGTATCCCATCCTGCTCCCCCCTCCTCTCTCCAGGTACATGTTAGTGAGATTGGCAGTGAGACCTTCCTCTCTCACCCTGGCACTATTTCAACTGTTTCCTTCCTCCACCCTCCTTTTTCCCTTCCCCACCTCCCTTTCCAAGAGTCTGCTGTTCTACATAGACGAATAGACGAAGAAGATGTGGTCTATACACACAATGGAATTCCACTCGGCCACAAAGAAGAGCCAAATTATGTCATTTGCAGGAAAATGGATGAAACGCGAGAATATTATGTTAAGTGAGATCAGCCAGGCTCAGAAAGTCAGGGGTTGCAGGTTTTCTCTCATATGTGGAAGCTAGAGAGAAAATAGGAAACAAAAGGGTCTTCAGATAAATGAGGAGAGAGACCAGCCTTGTTTTTCTTTTGTGTAAACTGGATGGTTTCATCCAGAGCCCCTGCTAAGAACTGATATTCTCTATGTGGGAAACCCTTGGGAACCTGCTGGATTGGTTTCCTGCTTGTCTCCAACTTCTCCTGTCAGGCAGGTGTCTTGTAATCCCTTCCTAAATCCTGTCTCCCCCATTGAATTTATCTGGGGGTCTCCTTTTTAGTCCTAGACAACAGGAAATCCTGCAGCAAGGTCGGCCAATAAATGAGATAGAGCAGTATTTACGGTGCTCCCCAAAGCACAGTGTGGACAGTGCTCACTGCTTCCCCTCTGTATCCATCGTCTCCTGGTCACATTGGGACTTCTGAGTAGTCTTGGTCTTTTATGAGCCCAGCTCAGGAAGCCGAAAAGTCCCTTGGCCTGTATCTTCCATCATCAACCAGGCCCTCTCTCTATATGACACTGTAGAAATTGTACACATGTGTTTCTGCCCTGATTTTCAATATCTCTCAGCCAAATCATACACAACTTAGAATGGAGGAAAAGGTTGTTAATTGTGACTGGTATAACTGGAGTTTAAAGCACAAAGATTGAATCTAACAGACTACATTGGGAGCCCAAATTATCTCACGTGTATTGGGAACATTTGACACATAAACTAGACAAAAGTTTAGCAAACCAGATGTACGACATATATGAAGGATACTATATCATGATGAAGTGAGACTTATCTCAAGAATGTAGAGGTTGATTAACATTTGAACATCAAGAATGCAATTCACCTTATTTTAGAAGACTATGATCATCACAATAGAGGTAGGAGAAGCTTTTAACAAAATGCAAAATCCTGATTTAAAAAAAAAAATTCTCAGCAAACTAGGAATAGAAAGGAACTTCCTTAACTGATAAAGGGAATCTATGAAAACCCACAACTAACATCATACTTAATAGAGAAAGACTGAATGCCTTTCTCCTAATATCAGGAGCAAGGCAAGGATATCTGCATTTAGCACTTCTAGTCCATATTTTACTGAAGACTCTGACTACTACAATATGGCAAGAGAAAGAGGCAGCAGGAATCTAGTTCACAGAGGAGAAAGTAAAGCTGTGTATTTGTTTGCAAACAACACCATTGTCTATATAGAAAATACATTCAACTCTACAAAGAAGTGACTAGGACTAATCAGTTCTTTTAGCAAAGTTGTAGATGATAGAATCAGTATGCATAAGTCAATTATATTTTTGTATGCCGGGAATGGAGATTCAGAGATTGAAATTTTAAAACTCATTTATAAGAACATATAAATTGAGCCAGGCATGGTGGTGCATGCTTGTAATCCCAGCATTTGGCATTTGGGAGGCTGAGACCGGAATATCTGGGTTCGTGGCCAGCCTCAGCTACTTAGTGAGGCACTCCACAACTTAGTAAGACCCTGTTTCAAAATAAAGAATAAAAAATAGGGCTGGGGGTATAGCTCGGAGGTAGAATACCCCGAGTTCAATCCCAGTACTGCAAAAAAACAAAACAAAACAACAACAACAACAAAAAAAACATGAAATAGGAATAAGTCGAACAAAAGAGATGCAAGATCTTCATGCTGAAAACTATAAACATAGTTAAGAGAACATTTTAAAAAGCTAAGTTAATGGAGAGGTAGACTTTGTTAGTGACAAAGAAGACTCAGTGTTTTTAAGAAATCAGTCCTCCTCAAAAGGACCTATAGATTCAACATAATCGCAATTCAAATCCCATAAGGCCTTTGGGTAGAAACTGATAAGTGATTCTAAAATTCATATGGAAGACAGCAGTGGTGGTTCTTGCCAGTACTTGAGAGGCTGAGACAAGAGGATTGCAGGTAGCCGGGCGTGGTGGCCCACGTTTGTAATCTCAGCATTCGGGAGGCTGAGATGGGAGGATCCAGGTTCTCGGCCAGCCTCAGCTACCTAGTGAGGCATTCTGCAACTTAGTGAGACCCTGTTTCAAAATAAAGAATAAAAAAATAGGGCTGGGGGTAGAGCTCGCAGGTAGAATGCCCCTGAGTTCAATTCCCAGTACCAAAAAAAAAAAAAAAAAAGAGGATCGCAGGTTCGAGGCCAGTCTCAGCAACTTTGCGAGACACTGTTTCAGAACAAAAAAAGGCTAGGTACACAACTCAGAGGTTGAATGCCTCTGGGCTTAACCTCTAGTACCAAAAATAAATAAATAAGTAAATAAATAAATAATTAAAAAATCTATGTCAATGCAAAGGACCTAGAGTGCCCAAATAACTTTGAAATAGAACAAAAGTGAAGGCTTACATTATCTGATTGTAAGATGTATTATAAATCTGCAGAAGTCAAAACAGTACAGTATTGGCATAAGGACAGACAGAAAGACTAACTAAACAGGATAAAAAGTGCAAAATAGACTCATGCTCATACGAACAAACAATTTTTGACAAAGTTGCAAATGTAATTTCATGGAGATATGATCTTTTCAGTGAGTGGTGCTAGGACACTTGAATGTCTAAACACATAACATAAACTACATTATCAATGTCTGGAAGAAAACATGACACAAAATCTGTTTTGTTTTTTGTGGTACTAGGGATTGAACCCAGGGGCATTCTACCTCTGAGCTACACCCCCAGTCCTATTTATTTTTATTCTTTATTTTGAAATGGGGTCTCATTAAGTTGCGGAGGGTTGACAGAAAAATATTTGTACTATTGGATTAGGCAAGAATTTCTTAGGTGTAATACCAAAAGCCTGATTCATAGAAGAAGTTGCTGTTTGACTTCAAAATTAAAATCTGCCCAGTCACAGATGAGAAAATTAAAAGACAACCTTCAGACCAGGAGAAAATGTTTGCAAAGCACATGTCTGGTAAAGGACTTTTATCTAGAATGTAAGATAATATAAGAAACTCGATAAGAAAACAAACAAGCCGGGCATGGTGGTGCATGCTTGTAATCCCAGCATTTGGGAGGCTGAGACCAGAAGATCCGGGTTCGCAGCCAGCCTCAGCTACCTAGTGAGGCACTCTGCAACTTAGTGAGACCCGGTTTCAAAATAAAGAATAAAAAATAGGGCTGGGGGTATAGCTCGGAGGTAGAATGCCCCTGAGTTCAATCCCCAATGCCGCAAAAAAAAAAAAAAAAAAAGAAACAATTAAAAATGGGCAATAGATATGAACAGCTCACTAAATAACATAGGAAGATGGCAAATAAATGCATGATTACATGGCCAAAGGATTAGCCACTGGGAAAATGCACATTAAAATTACAATGAAGCCAGGCATGGCAGCATACACCTGTTATCCCCTTACTTGGGAGGCTGAGACAGGAGGATAGAAGGTTCAAGGCCAGCCTCTGCATCTTAGCAAGGCACTCAGCAACTTAATGAGATCCTGTTTCAAACTAAAAAAATAAAATAGGACTGGAGGTGTAGCCCAAAGGTAGCATGCCCCTGGGTTCATTCCCTAGTATTCCACTCCCACACACACACCTCACAATAAAATTCTACTACACACCTAATAAAATGGCTAGAATTAAGAAAAACTGATAATCTCAAATACTGGCTAGGATGTAGAGGAACTGGAACTCTTATACAATGATGGCAGGAAAGTAATATAATATAACCATTTTGGAAAAAAGTTTAGTAATTTCTTAAAAAACTAAACATGCATCTACTTTATAATCTAGCCACTATACTCCTAGGTTTTTACCCAATAGAAAAGAGTAAGTCCCTCCAAGACTTTTACACAAGCAGCTTTATTTGTACTAGTAGGAGACTGGTAACAATGTAAACACCAACAACTGAATGGATAAAATGGAATACTACTCAAATAAAAAGGGATGAATTATTACACATGCAATGCGACATGGGTGAATTTTAAAGTCATGTTGCATGGAAGAAGTCAGACGAAAAAAAAGAGTACAAAATCAGAAATCGTAAATAAACATATAGTGACAGAAAGAAGATCACTGGTCATCTGGAAAGAGTAGGTGACAAGAGGAGGGGATTTCAAAGAAGTAGGAAGAAATCTTTGAGGTGACAGATATATTTTCTATCTTGACTGGTGATGTTTTCAGGCTGTAAACGTATGTTAAAACTTATCAAATGGTACAAATTTAGTATATGCTATTGATTATGTCAGTTATATCTTGAAAAATATTCAAAAACACCTGCAGTTTTAAACATCCCCCCAGGATGTTAGTTTTATGTTAGTACTGTTATTAACGCTAATGATCCTCACCGTGCTAACTGGGAGGGTGGCAAGGCCTGAGTCAGGATGGGTCACTAGGTTTCTGGGTTATGTGGCAAAGTTCTGTTTCTTGAGCTGGGTGCTGATACTATGGTGCTTGCTTTATATTTATTCATTATATATTCATTCATTATATATGCAAGTTGTATAAAGGATTGTTTCATATGGTTTTCTGCATTTGCGCTTTCTTTTTTAATAAAAGTTTTTTTTTTTTTTTTTTAAACAAAAAATCAAGGAAACAATGGCTGGAGAGGAGGGGACACATAAAAAATGTGACTCAGCTTATGATAGGCACGTTTCCAAATCTTATTCCCAGGGCTATACAATACCGAGGAAAAGGAAATTGAAATGATATGTGGTTAAATTGAAAATGAAGTTAGACTTGTGAAATGGCCGGAGCATGTAAGGAACACTTCCTAAATGCTTGATGGGCAGCTAACTAAATGCTATCTAGAGTTGGGTGTGTACCTGTGACCTTTCAGAAAAAGAGCAGCGAGGCGGGTGGGGAGGTTGGGTGGGGTTGGGAGATGCCATTGCAGTTGGGAAGGGACATTCATAAGGAAGGCCAGGGTCAAGAAAGTTGGCAGGGCTTGGCATAACCTAGGTGACTCTGTCCTGCTGCATCACAGAAGGGTTTTGTGCATAGGCCCTGGGGTTTGGGTTCAGAGTTTCATTCTATTACTTAGACAAATCACATGTCTGTTGTCTGCCACATTTTCCTCATCAGAATGGTAATAGTGATGTGAAGTGCCATACCCACCTGTACCTGCAATCCCAGTGCTTGGAGGCTGAGACAGGAGGCTTACTGGTTCAAGGCCAGCCTCAAAAACTTAGTGCAAACCTGTTTCTAAAAAAAGAAATAAAAAGGGAAGGGGAGTGTGTAACTCAGAGGTAGAATGCCCTTGGGTTTAATCCCCAGTACTAAAAAATAAATGTAATAGCCAGGCATGGTGGCGCACGCTTGTAATCCCAGCATTTGGGAGGCTGAGACTGGAGGATCTGGGTTCGCGGCCAGCCTAAGCTACCTAGTGAGGCACTCCACAACTTAGTGAGACCCTGTTTCAAAATAAAGAATAAAAAATAGGGCTGGGGGTATAGCTCGGAGGTAGAATGCCCCGGGTTCAATCCCCAGTACCGCAAAAATAAATAAATAAATAAATAAATGTAATAGTAAGAGAAATAAATAGAAACAGGAAAGAAAGAAAGAAGAGAGAGAGAGAAAGAAAGAAAGAAAGGAAGAAAGAAAGAAAGGAAGAAAGAAAGAAAGAGAAATAATGCCTGGTATGGCATGCAATCAATTTGTTACCTATCATTATTGCTGAATTTTTAGACTTATGAACTTCAAATCTTAGTAGTTAACAAAGCATGGTTTTAAAAAGACCCGATTGTATTCTAGACTATTTCTAGGGCTTGCCATGATAATAACTTGCTGGAAGCTACTGTCAGAAACTCTGTTTAGAGTGTTTCCATTTGGGGCTTCTTCAGAAACTAGGATGCTGATGGATAAGGGGGATGGGGGCTCAGGGGTTCAGATCACATAGGCCTTTACGACTATGCATTTCTGGTGGTCATTAGGGTCCAAATACTACTATTTTCACTTGTTCCTGTTATTTAAAAAAAATATCTTATACTCCAAACTCTTGGGAGAGTGTCATTATCAGAAAGACAAGCGAGGATGGAGCTATCAGAGGTGGACACTTTGATCTGACACAAGGACGGTTCAGGGTCAACTCAGGCCCATCCACGTAGTGACAGGCTCCACTCACGGAGTGTACACAAGAGCGAACCGACTGGCTCTCCTGCCCTCTCTCCTCCTTCCTCCTTCCCTCTCTCTTCCTTCTTCCTTCATCTCTCTCTCCCTCCTTTCTTTTCTTTTTTTTTTTTGGATTTGACATTTATTAATCTTTTTTGTGTGGTACTGGGGATGGAACCCAGGGGCATTCTAGCTCTGAGCTATATGTCCAGCCCAATTTTATTCTTATTTGAAACAGGGTCTCACTAAGTTGCCGAGGGCCTCGATAAGTTGCTGAGGCTGACCTCGAATCTGAGGTCCTCCTGTCTCAGCCTCCCAAGTACTGGGATTACAAGCGTGGGCCACCACGCCCTGCTACTTGTTAATCATTTTATTAATTATTATTTTATTCACTTAGGACATTCATTGAGCATCTACTAGATCTATGTCCTGGAAAGGAGATGTATTTCCTGCTTTCTTTCTTTTTCAGGAAGGGGAGGGAGGGTACTGGGAATGGAACCCAGGGGCATTCTTCCTCTGAGCTATACCCTCAGCCCTTTTTTTTACAATTTTCCTAATTCTGAAACAGGGTCTCGCTAAGTTGCAGAGGGCCTCACTAAGTTGCTGAGGCTATCCTCGAACCTCTGGTCCTCCTGTCTCAGCCCCCAACTAGTGGGATTATAGGCGTGTGCCACTGTGCCGGGCTAGAGTCGACATTTTGATTCCTCAGAACTTGTTACTTGGTCTCGAAGCTCTGGCTGTATTGGAAGTCTGTAGAAAATGGGCTTCAGTAAAACTCTGGAGACATTTGAAGAAAGTCGTGGAGAAACCACTTGGTTTAGGGCTTGCTTTGGGAAGAGTAGAAGAATATGTTTCAGGGGAAGAAGGAAGAAAAGTACAGAAAAGCTCTGAGCACCCCTTAAAAACCAGGATGGCTCCTTCTCCGTGGAAGGTTTAAAAGCCACACTGGGTACCTCCCTGTGACTGGGGTAGAGCTCTGAGGCTCCACACCACTTTTCTATTACATGTTTCCCTCTCTCTAAGGACCTGCGGAGGGAGCAGGCAGTGTTGGAGAGCCTCAGTCTGCCTGCAGCTCCCTATGTCTAGACCTCCAAGTCCCAGAGCCCAGCACTCACAGAAAAGCACCAGCCCAGCTCCAGCTCTGCCTGAGGGATGCAGACTTCTCTGCTCTCACTGGCAATCAAACATTGGGAACCATACCAAATCCTTTTAACTAAGCTTGTGGGTAACCCAAGTCTGAATATTACCAGACGGGGCACAGCTTTAAACAACCAGTTCAAGAGTGGATGCTATTAGTGAGGGAAAGGAACCATTATAATGTGTTTGCCTTTCCTGCCCCCTTAATTCCTCCCTCTCCCCCAGCTCCTCCGGGACCTTCCAAGACCCCCCTCCTGTCTCCTCTCTCTATCTCCTGAAGATAGGGCTGTTTCACTTCAAATATAGCAAGAGTAGGTTTTGGATGTCTGCCTGGGTTTCGTAGGGATGTTGCTGAAAGCCTGCACATAGAAGGAAATTTGTGCAGGGCCTCATTTGGGAGAGATGAACTATTTTAATAGCAGTGTTTATGTTCTCGGTCTGTAGATAACTAAAAACCAGCAAGATTTTACATCAGGCTTTGAAATGAAAAATATCACCCACTCAGTGGAAATACAAATTTCATCTTTTTTGCCCTCTGGCCCTTTCCATGTTATTCCTCTAGATTTTCCTGCTCTCCTTGAGACTTCTGAATCACCACAAAGGGAGTCCCAGCGCGACGTCTGGCCAAGTTTTGCAGGTTTAGCTTTCTCAAGAAAAGCAGACTTAAAAGGTTTCCTCTCAGCATTCCCTAAGCTCCTCAGACAGTCTGGAGCAGACACTGTCCTGGGACCCATGATGGAGTGGAGACCAGAATTGCAGCAGGCAGAGGGAGTTCAAAAGGGTAAGGCAGCCCATGGCTGATTTCTAGACCTCAGGCCCTGGCTTTCCCCAGCCCAGGCTGTTCCCAGACGCTGCCCTCCATCTTCACCTCCCAAGTTCTGTCCTTGGAGAGACCCAAGCCTGAACCCTTCAGTACCCTTTCCTCTCCCTAAAAATGGGAGCTTACACAGACAAAGCAAATTTTTCAGTGTCACGGCGAGGACAGTTGTAATGGATGTCTCTGGACGCAGGCTCGTGGGCAGCCCCGTGCATAGTCGCTCTCTCCCGAGATTAAATTGCCTTGAAAATCTGATTTATAGAAGCAAAGAGAATCACTCATTTGTTAAATAGTTGACTGGGCCGAAATAGATGTTCTTCACCAGGAAAGTCACCAATAGGCATTCGAACAAAACACATCCTACTCAAATGAGTTGCCTGGGCCCAATGTGTCTCGATATTAATTTAGTCAATGCTCTAAAAATAACTTGAGCCTGTGTTACACACGCTCAATGAAAACAATATAATAAACAGACTGGAGGCACATGAATCATGAATATACATGAGTATAAATGTTTGTAAGAAAACGTTTCGAAATCCGTTGCCCTGAGACTGTTAAACTGATGTCTTTGTTCCTTTTATCATTCATCTTGACGTTTAATCTAATACCTGATCTGCCATGTCATGGAGCAAAATATCCCAGATATTTTGGGATATCTGGAGCTGTCTTAGCTTTTACTCTTTTGACACAGTTTTTGGATGCTACTGCTTGGACAAACTAAAGTTGTCCGTTGATATTGTGGTTCCCAGGGTAGAACATGAGCTTGGTCAGGTATAATCAGGTGTTCTGTAACGGTTTGGATTTAGAATGTCCCCCTAACCCTAATGGAAACAAGGTCGCAATGTTGGAAGCAGGGTTTGGTTGCTAAGAAGGGGTCCCTGGAGTGTGGCCTTGGGGACTATCTCGCCCTGCTCACTCGCTGCTTCCTACCTTCATGACGTGAGAGCGGGGCCTAGTGCGCTCTCTCTCTCCTTCTTACTGGCATGCTGTAAGCTGCACAGACCCAGCCTGATATGGACTGAACCTTTATTTTTTTTACTTTTTATGCTTTTTTTGGTGCATTACAGTCTCACATCATAATGTAGTTTACAGTGATATACATACATGCACACAGCACTTGGTGAGCTTTCTCTCCGCCTCCCTCCCCACTGCCCCGATTCCCCATACAGGGTGTTGAGATTGACACTGGTATGCTCACAGAGGTGCATAATGTGAATGATTCCTTCATCAATCCCCTGTCCCCTGCTTCCCCTAGACCACCTCCCTGGCTCCACTAGAGTTTCTCCTCTATTATCTGGAGTCCCTCTGGTATTCTAATTACTCCCTAATTTTTGTATATGGGAGAAAAATATGACCCTTCACTTTCTGTGACTGGTTAATCTCATTTAACATAATGTTCTCCAGGTCCGTCCATTTCCTGCAAAAGACATAATTTTGTTCTTCATTGCTGAGTAGAATTCCATTGTGTGTATATCCCATGATTTTGTAATTCATTCATCTGTTGATGGGTACCTAGGCTAGTTCCATAATTTGGCCACTGTGAATTTTGCTGCTATAAACATAGATATACACATATTACTATAATTTTCTGATTTCATGGACTGAACCTTTAGGTTTCCAGAAAAGATGAGCAAATAAATCTTTCTCCCTTTAATTTGTGTGGTCAGTGATTTTGAATTACAGCCATGAGATGGTTGACGGGGGCATGTTATAAAAGAGCAGACAAAGATCAACAGTGATACAGATAAGGGAGGTGTGATGGAATGGGGGTGAGAGAGAAAGTCAGGTGAACACCATGGAGGAGATAACATTTGAACTATGTCTTGGAGGATGAATAGGAGTTTTCCAAAAGGACAAATGGAGGAGATGGGGAAGATTATTTGGAGTGTGTCAGCAGGAACTGTGAGAGGAATGAATAGCAGCTGTGCAATGCTGGGAGGAAGGCTGGAGAGACAAGCTGGTAGAGATTAGAGACCAGCCTTGGATCCAGGCCTTCCGCTAAGGGTGCCTGGAGTAATATGGTAAAATCAGATAGGGAGATATAGAACTCAGGGTGTAAGAAAAGCCATTTTTTTTTTGTAAAAAACTATTTT
This sequence comes from Graphiurus murinus, assembly GCA_004027655.1. Classification (NCBI taxonomy): domain Eukaryota; kingdom Metazoa; phylum Chordata; class Mammalia; order Rodentia; family Gliridae; genus Graphiurus; species Graphiurus murinus. The sequence continues at coordinate 105,821 of PVLC010000527.1, read as the reverse complement.
AACATAAGAAAAAAATAACAGTGTTATCTGAGTACTGTAATTCTGAAAGCTATCTTTTCATTTTTTTCACATTACTACAAAATGTATATTACTTATGTATTTAGAAGGGGAGAAATCATTACATGTGAATGTATAGAGTAGACAATTGGTTGAAGAGTAGTTCATGTGAAAAGGGGCTGGTGGCTTGGGCTGAATGAAACATGGTCTGTACCAAGCATGACAGTGGGGGCTGAAAGAACTCAAGGCAGCCTTAAGGCAGCCATAACCACAAGTGCACAGGGTCTAGAGTAAGTACAGAGCTGTGGTGGTTGATTTAGCCTCAATACCTCCTGTGCTCACTAGACCAACTCTAAAGTGCTGCACCCAGTTCTGAGGGCCATAGTTTAAATAGTCGGCATTGAGTATGTCTACAAGAGGGCCATCAGAAGAAATGTCTGAAAGCCAAGTCATAAGAGAGGATTCATGTCGGGCGTGGTGGCACACGCTTGTAATCCCAGCATTTGGGAGGCTGAGACCGGAGGATCCGGGTTCATGGCCAGCCTCAGCTACTTAGTGAGGCACTCCACAACTTAGTGAGACGCTGTTTCAAAATAAAGAATAAAAAAATAGGGCTGGGGGTGTAGCTCGGAGGTAGAATGCCCCTGAGTTCAATCCCCAGTACTGCAAAAAAAAAAAAAAAAAAAAAAAAAGGAAGAGGAGGATTCATAATGTCCCAAGATGTTTATCCTGAACAACTGGGGTAATTTTTAGCTATCTCCAAATACAAGATGAGCTGCCACATCAATGAGAAATAAAACATATCCTTCACAATTCTCAAAGTTAGAACTCACAAGAATGGCTGGCAGCTACAGGGAGGCCAGTTTAGGCTTTAAAGTGGAATGTTATGGCTGGAAGTCACTGAGATCATATCAAACGACCTCAAAGTTGATAAAAGTGAGTTACTTTGAGTCACAGTGATTTTTTTTCCCCAAGGCCTTTCAGCTGGTCAGTGGAAGAACAAGAGATGAACCAATTCTTAGGCCTTCAAGCTCAACACTGTCTCTGCCACAACACGCTGCCTTGAAGTCACTGCAAATGCCCCAAATGGCTTGGCCTTCTCAAGATGTGGGCTCTAGGTCTCCGATGTGTCTGCCCAACCACAGGCTGGGTGAATGCCAGTCGAGCAGGCTCCTAGGGAATGTCTGCAATGGGCAGAATGTTTTCAAGTGGTGGTAGAACAGACTGCTTTCAAGTTTATGCTTCTACAATTTAAATTTGGAGAAATGACCTGAAAATTAGGGTTATGGCCAAGTCGAGCTCTAACAATGATTAAAAGGGAAGTCTAGGAACTTAGGGACAATGGTTGGTATATGAAGAAGGTGGAAGAGACTTCTTAGTACAATTTCTCAGCTTGGTAAGAATGCATCCTGGTTATTACTCGTATTATTATGTTGATACAACACTCCTACATCTCACATTTGGCATAAGTTGGGGGTGTGCTGGGTGGGAAAAGGCTATCTTTCTGCTCTGGTCCCTACTAGCAAGTGAGATATGCTTACACAAAGGGATTGAGTTCGTATGGGTGTGCCCTAGACGTGGCAGAATGCCACCTGGAAATTGTCGCAGAATAGGTTATAATAGCACTAAGAATATTTTCATTCATTTTGACTCATGCCAAGAAAAGACTCACTCCCTTTTCCTTCTCCCCACCTCCACCCACCACACTTTAAAAAAATCTGCACACCCATTAGTAATCCAGGCATTAGTTTGGCTCACAATCATAGGAAAAGGGCTGAATTGCTTACCTCACTAGCTTCATATCCAGATCCTGAATCTACACTTGAAAGAATGTACAGTACAGGATTTCCCTCATTACCAGTGAACCGTAGACGATAAATTCATTAATTAAAAGCTCTTTTCTGGCTCCTAGTATGTCTGTTCTTTGAGAGTGAGATTAAAATCGGGGGCGTATAAAACCAGAACCCAGTTCCACAGTGTGAGCTGGCTTAATCTAAGACAAAATGGTTAAGTGCCTGATACGGGGATGTGATGTCTCCACTGTGAGGTCACTCTGCGCTCCCCAGAACCCATTCTTACTTGCATAACCTTGAGCCCTCTTTGATAGAATTGCCAGTATATTCCTATCTCTGCTATCCCTTCCCCTATTGCAGTGGAATTGCTCCTAATCTCTTGTTTTTAGGGCATGCTCTGTTCCTCCCAAGACAGCTACTAGTTATTTAACAATTCTCTCCTCTTTTTTCTCCATCACCCCTTCTATTTCTCCTCCTCCTTTGTCTTCATGCTTCCATTTACTGAATACTGAACATTCTCTGTTTTAAAATATTGTACAGTATGTTTTACATACATTATCTCATTTGTGCATCATTCTTTTTAATCCTCATTTTTTCAGATGACGGAAATAACTTGGCCAACTTAAAGCCAAGTGCTGTAGTGACTAGATTCAAACAAGTCCCCTCCACCACCTGAATCCTAAGCCTTTAACCATCACCCTAGAAACAAGGAACTGGAAGGGAGCTTACCTACTGACAAGAGATAATTTTCTTTCCAATTTATATTGGAAATTGTATCTTGGGTGGTGTATAAACCCTTGTTTGAGATGAGAAAAATTTACCAGATGCAAAAGTGAGGCTCAATATGATACCAACTCTGAGTCCACTGTGACAAGGAGGAAGGAAAATGGAGAGACACTATAGAAGTGTCGTTTATTGGCCCTGCAGGCCGAGACAGATGTGGGAATTCAAGGAGCAGGTTAGAGAGAAGAGGAACTTCCTTAGAGATGGGATGGTTTGATTCAGGTCACAGCAAAGTCTGGAAGAAGCGCCCCACTCCCCAATACATGGTGATCAGCTAGAAAGGTTTGGGATAAACATACTGAAAGAGATTTTTTTTAATCCAGAAAAAAATGTATAAAGTGTTCTCAAGGGCCAAAGTACAGAGGGAGTTTTCTAGCCTAGAAATGGTGTATTTATAAAATTACAATTTAAATGATAATATCACATATAATATAGAAATGTATTTCCTATATGTAGTTTACCTATAGGAAAAATGATAGAAAGAATTGGTCTTGTATCAAATCTTGTTCTTCTATGATTTGGCTTCAGGTCAAGTAACAAAAGCCATTGAATTCTCTATGTAGTCATTCATTTGCTTTCATTTGTTTATCCATCCACAGATACTCAATGAACACTCACTATCCAAAGTATTGGAATACTCATAATCCAAGGTATTATATCTCTAAGAGGAAATACTGCAACTATATTCTTTTTTTTTTTTTTTGCAGTACTAGGGGTGGAACCCAGAGGCATTCTACCTCCGAGCTACACCCCCAGTCCTATTTTTTTTATTCTTTATTTTTTTTTTTGAAACAGGGTCTCACTAAGTTGCAAAGGGCCTCACTAAACAGCTGAGGCTGGCCTCAAACCCGGATCCTCTGGTCTCAGCCTCCCAAGTACTGGGATTACAAGCATGCGCCACCACGCCTGGCTTGCAAATATATTCTTTAGAGGAAATATTTGTGGAATCTCCTTTCTCTCCAATAGGATCGCTGTAACCAGCATCCTTGTGGGGATCCTGTCACCACTATAAATTTGGGAAAGAGCTCTGAGGCTTAATGGCTAGCCTGCAGAAAAAGGGAGGGAGAGGGCAAAGGTCTAAGAGAAGCCTGATCTCCCCTGACCTGAGTGAATCTGAGTGGAATTCATTTCTTTTTGGCTCTGGATTTCTATACCTGGTGCTGACCTAAGACAAAAATCATAGCCAGGGTATGATGGCGCCAGGTCCTGGTGTGTATCCTAGTGTATATCCCTAGTGGCTCTAGGCACTAGTTTTCACCAAATGTACATCCCCAAAGTCGTCCTGAGGTTCAGAGTAGAGCATGGGTGTGTCAACTCTTGCTGGCTTGGAACCAGTAGAGCATCTTCCAGGGAGACAACAAGATCTTCAGCTCATCTCCTAGAGTCTTTTATGCACACTTGTGATTTGCTAAAAAGAAAATCTGTCATCTACTTCCTACGTATTCAAGCATTCTGGACACTATGTGGCCTGTGAGAGTGAGATAAGGCTTCAGATCTTGCTCCATGTATGACCTGGGGCTATGTCATGGCTCTGAACCTCAGTTCCCTCACAAGTGAACAGGAGACAATGCCATCCACTTTGCAGATCTCTTATGAAAATTAAATGACAAGGAGATGGTGGATGCCAATTAGAGAACCGGGCATGGCATAATCTTTAGACACTTGGCAATGTCTAAAGATTGGGTTTAAATTCTTTGGACAGACATTGAAATGATTTCACATATTAAAACAATGTAGTGATTAATTTCAAGCTCAGAGATCATAATCATATAAAATTCTTTGTATGAAGAATGTCATTTTTATGTGTTTTAAGTTAATGTGTGAATGCTCAATAAACATTTACATAATATATTATAAAAGAATTTTAAATTCTTAGAATCTATAAGTATATACATTAGACACTTAAGGTACTGTATTTTGTTTATGATTATTATGAAATGAATTCTAATGAATTCCTAAAATAGATTTGTCCTTTCTTTTTTTCCCCCTAGAAATAAAAATCATAGGGAAATGAGACTTTTAGATTAGAGAGTAGAATGAGAGAGCATTTCAAAGTAATAAAGCCTGAACATGGTTCCTTTAGGAGATAATGATTAGCTGTAATCTTTTTTCAGGCTAGGATGATGGGGGAAACAAAAAGAATACCCTATCCCTTTGTCAACACTAGAAAGAATTATTTCCTTAGGCCATTTTCTAGCCATCTTACCAAAAAGTTGCCAGATAATGATATTGTGACTCATGCAAATCCTGTGAATATGATTTTAACTGTAGAAAAATAATCTCAAAGTCATATGTGAGAATAAAGTGGAGACTGAGGAGTATTCCTCCAGAGAACCCAGGGACATGGGGGACTCATTGGTGAGACTTCCAGTTGGACAAATGCCATTGCTTAGGCGTCAATGACAGAGGCTTTGGAAACCATCGTGGGGAAAAACATACTCCATGGAAATGTGTATTCTAAAACTTTTCCATCCCCAAAAGTAAAACCTTCTCTTCCTACACAGCAGTGCTCAATTGTATAAGTAGCTTAAGAAAGAGGAGAAAGGATAAGTGAGAACTTTTGGTTTCAGTACAGACTTAATTTGGTAAACTCTTGGATTTCCAATACCATTTTTCAGTTATAAGAATGACCGAGAAGGTTACAATCCTCATCACTTAAATATATATATTGGTGTTCAGAGTTAATATATTTAAGTGATGAGGATTGTAATCTCATCAGTGGATACATCCATTGTAATGGATTTACTGGGTGGTAACCTAATCAGGTGGGGTGTGGCTGGAGAAGGCAGGTCTCTGGGGGGGTGGCCCTGGGATTATATATGGTTCCTGCTCTCTCTAGCTTGCTTGCTTGCTCTCCTGCTTTTGGCCTTTGTGATGTGAGAGCAGAGCCTTTCCTCTCTCCCTCTCTCTGCTTCCCTCCAGTATGCCCTGCGATCGATCTGCAGATCCTGGCCTCACATGGACTGAACCCAAGATTTCCCAAACTCCAAACAAATAAATCTCCCTTCCTATAAGTTGTGCGATCAGTTGTTTTAGATTATGGCAGTGAGAATGTTGACTCAGACCAATGGATAACAAGAAGTCATTGCTCAGCTTTGAATACATTTTAAAAGTTAGAAGAAGTTGGGCCTGGTTAGCACACACCTGTAATCCCAGTACTTGAGAGATTGAGACAGGAGGACCAGAGGTTCAAGGCCAAACTGAGATAGGAGGATCACAGGTTCAAGGCCAGTCTCGGCAACTTAGCGAGACCCTCAGCAACTTTTCAAGTCCCTGTTTCAAAATAAGAAATACAAAAGGGATGAGAGTGTAGCTTGGAGGTAGAATGCCCTTGAATTTAATCCCTAGTACCACACACACACACACACACACACACACACACACACACACACACAGTTAAAAGAAAAACTCTAGTCACAGGGATTCAGGATTCCAATTTCAAGAATCAAACACTTGAGAGAGAAAACAGAAAAGTCCTTTCTTGGGCCCACATGGCTGGATATTAAATATTTGTGCACTGAGGCCAAACATTTTCCTAACATGCTTATGAGTGAGGTAGATGTTAGACATGGTATAGGGGGCAGGTTTCTTCTTCAGGTGAAAGTAGTAAAAATCCTTCCTGACCTGGGGAGATATTTTTCTGGGGACATTTGGAGGGAATGAGACTATAGTTAGTTTGCTGCCGGTATCCCTTCTTAGACACCCAGTAACCCCTCCTCTCTTCCACTGCATGAGGGAGAAGAAGGGGAACATGAAAGAGATCATAGACATTTCAGATAGGTTGAGGAAGAGTCTAAAATCTGAAATACCCCATGTTGTAATTTGGTACTTCGAAGTAGGTCCCCCAGCCTCTAGCTGAAGAAGGTAGTCCTCACTTAGTAGCAAAGGGGCAGGTGTGTCAAAGCCCTCAGCCTGCTCTCCCAGCACCTAAAGTCAGAGGTCTATGAGAGAGAGAATCAGAAGTTTCCAAATGCTCCAGAAGCTGAGAGAAGAAGAGGCCAAAGATCCTGAAGGTCCTGGAGTCAGATAAGGAGGCAAAATACTTTCAGAGGCTGGAGCCAAAGCAGATTTGGCCCAGGGGCAGAGGCAGACACCCAGAGAGAGAGAGAGAGAGAGAGAGAGAGAGAGAGAGAGAGAGAGAGAGAGAGAGAGAGAGGACAGAGGGGGAATCAACTTGGAGGAGGCCAGGGTTGACCAGAAGCCTCAGGGCCTGCAGCCAGGTCAGGTGGCTTTCCTCTGTCCTGTATGGAGGAAGGCAGGGTGAGGAGTATCTAAATAGCATAGACTGGGTTAACCTGGAAAAGCCTAGATTTGAAACAGGAAGTGACTCAGTGACCATGAATAGGTGAGTTGAGGTTTATGTCCCTTCTTGCCAAATGTAGCAAGTTGAGTTTGTATATTATAAAGAAAGGTGCTTTTCGGCCTGCGGATGGTGGTGTGTATTTTAAAAACCCACTACTCATGAACACTTAGCGGATAATTGAATTCGGGAACTGGAGAAAGCGTGAGATTGGTAGGGTCAGTTTGATGAAGTATACATTGTTTTTATACCCTTAATCTAAAAAAAAAAAAAAAAAAAAAAAAAAAAAAAAACCCATGTGCATAGGCCTAGCTCACTGGTCTGTAGTCTAGCATGTAATTTTTTTTTTTTTTTTTTGGTGAGAGAAACTAGGGATTTAAACTATGCACAAGTGAGGGATGTGGGATGAAAAGAAAAAAAACATTTTAAAACATTTTAAATTTACTGTTAGTGGTTGCAAGTTTCCTTAGGAGACATATTTTTTTTTCATTGTTTAAAAAAATAATTTGGACTACCCTCAAAAAAGCTGGGTTTAATGTTTCTCAGACTGTTTCCAAGCAGACAAAAATACCAACAAGCTCATGTCCACAGGGAGAGGACCATGGTTCACCAAGTTTGCATGATTCATACCGGAGAGCTTATGCACTGAAGCTGCAAGCTGTGCCTTCAAAAGCAATGTATAGAACACACATGCGAAAGCTGTGAATTCCTTGCAAAGGTTGCCTGGCGGGGAGGGTGGCTATGAGAAAGGAGTGGTCTAAAGGAAGATGTAACAAGAGAACAGCAGTAGTCTAGTAGTCCACTTTTATTTATTTATTTATTTTTATCTGCATGGAAAAGTGTTCTGGTAGTGGCTTCAGAAATTTGAGTTGGAGTAGAAGCTGAGCCCAGTTTCGGCCATGTATTCAAATCTGCCCTCTATAGAGAAGCAGCTTCTGACTCTGAAAATAGTAGTAACTAACATTTTTTTTTTTTAAGATTAAAGTCATGACAAAAATCATAGAGAGCTGAGCCACGCATGTTCAGAATATCAGATCGTCCACATGGAAGAGCATTGTAAATGGTCCCTATGAATAAATAAGTGAATTTTTGTGAAAAGCCTTTGTAAATTCAACCATGCTCTGATGGCAGCCTTTCCTGTCGTAATTGTAGTTTTCACTTTTAGTCATCACTGCCATCAGGAGCTGCAGCAGCCAGAGGTCATCTGTCACACACCGAGCCACTGTGGCCTGTCTGGCCATGGGTGAATGTGTAGACTCTGGGTCTAATTATCGATGTACACATGAATCTGTTTGAGACTTACTGCTTTCTTTTCTTTTTTTTTTTTTTTTTTGTGGTACTGGGGATGGAACCCAGGGGCATTCTACCTCTGAGCTACACCCCCAGCCCTATTTTTTATTCTCTATTTGAAACAGGGTCTCACTAAGTTGCAGAGGGCCTCACTAAGTAGCTGAGGCTGGCTGTGAACCTGCAATCCTCCTGTCTCAGTCTCCTGAGTACTGGGATTACAACCATGCACCACCACGCTCGGCTTGAGATTTATTGCTTTCTATCAGAAAAAGTGATCACACCACTAATTTGAACCAAAGAAATGGCTACAAGTCAGCGAATGGATAAAGTTGTTCTCAGAATATCCAAATCATTTCTTGAAAGTTTCCATTATCATTTCAAATCATTACATGTCTCCAATTTTCTATGTTAGCTTTCTGTCACTGTGACAAAATATCTGAGAACATCAACTTAACAGAGTAAAGGTTTATTCTGGCTCATGGGTTCAGAGGTATCAGTCCAGAGTTGGCTGGCTCCATTCCTCTGGGGCTGTGGTGAGGCAGAGCAGCATGGTGGTGGCAGCGTGTGATGAAGGAGGCTGCTCACCTTATGGCAGCCAGGCAGCAAAAAGAGAGAGTGAAGATGGGACTGAGGACAAGATATACCCTTCTAGGACACACCCCAGTTACCTGTTTCTTTCAACCAGGCTCCACCTCCTCTGGCTTCCACCACCTCCCAATAATATCACCAGCTATGGACACATGAGTGGATTCACCCATAGGTGAGATCAGAGCCCTCCTGGTCCAGTCACTTCCCCAGGCACCCCACTTCTGGACCTTGCTGCATTGAGGACCAAATCTTCAACACAAGAGCCTTTGGGAGACATTCCAGATCCAAATTCTAACAGGCGTCTGTCGGTGATGACCCAATCATATCTGGGCCATCGGTGAGTCAGTGATTCAGTGAACATTTCTTTTGGCAGTTTAGTCTTTAGGGCTTTTCCCCTTAAGATTGTTTTTGGACTTGGAAACAGTATTTTGGAGTTTAAAAGTCATCTAAAACCTCTTACATTGCAGATTTAAAAAAAAAAAATCTGAGGAAATAGACATTTTTAGTTAGGTATCACGTTAGTGTTCTGTTTGTCCTCACAGGAAATTCCTTAAAAGATTTGTTTATATTCAATGTGTCTACTTTCCTATCTTTCATTCCTTCCAACCCTCAACTCACTTTACATGAGCTTTCCTCATGTAACATGCTACATGTAGGAATTTTCTCTGTCTTACTGGGTGTTCCTTCTTAGCCTTTTTCAGACCTCCAAATGCTGGAGAGCTTCTAGGCCTGGCTCTGAGACCTTCTCTCCATTGGCATTCCTTCTCTTAACAGATAAAAGATACTATGTTGGCCTTATACACTCTTTGGTGCTAACTCCAAAGTTTATAGTTCTAATTCAACATCATTGTGATCTGTATTTCCAACTGCCTACTTGACATTTCCATATGGAAATCCATTAAATACCTCAAACTTAACATGGTCAAAATAGAACTACTGATTTCTGTCTCTCCTCCTAAAGGTTCTTTTCTTGCTGTTCACCATGTGTATGAATAATACCATCTTTTACCAAACTCTTGGACAGAACTCAGGAACTCATTTTGACTTTCTTTCTCTTAAATTCTAAGTGTTATCCATCAGAAAATCATATCATATATATATGTATATATACTTATACATATATGTGATAATATATGTATATATACATATATATGTATGTATAACATGGTCAAAATAGAACTACTGATATATGTATAACATACATATATGATATATGTATAACATACATATATATGTATATGTATATATATACTGAATTTCCATCACTTCATTTTTATTAGTGCATTGTAATTAAACATCATTGTGAAGTTCAAAGTTTTACAAACATGCACATGGGTCTTGGGCCCATCTTGCTACCCAACCCTCCCCATACATAGTACTGAGATTGGTCATTGATACTTTAAATATATGGGCAGAACATCATTTGAACTGTTTTTTTTTTCTTTATCAGTTTTTCTGTTTCTTTCCCTGACTCCCTCCCTTAACCCCCTTCCAATATCCAACTGGTTACTCTCCTCAATTATCTAAAGTCCCTTTTGTTTGCTATATTCTCTCTAGATTTCACACAGAAGAGAAAACATTTGACCATTGACTTTCTGAGACTGGCTGATCTCACTTAGCATAGAGTCTCTAGTTCCACCCATTCTCCTGCAAATGATACAATTTTGTTGCTCTTTCTGGCTTCTTATTGCCTCCACTACCACCACCCTTGCAAGCCACTCTAATTTCTTGCCTAAACCAAAATAATCTATCAAATGGTCTTGCTTTCTTTCTTACTACCTCCAGACTAGTCTCCATGCAGCTGCCAGGGAGATATTTAGAAAGTTAAATTAGATCATGTAACTTCATTGCTTGGAATTTTAATGTGGCTTCCCGTCATAGTTGTAATAAACACCAAAGTCCTTACCCTGGCCTGCAAGTTTCCTGTTTATTTCTCCAATCTCAGCTTCTACCTCTATCCCTTCTTTCCCATCGTGCTCTGCTACTCTGATCCTCCTTTTCTGATCTCTGTTCCTCTAAGTTCCTACACATCAAGCTTCTTTTCACCCCAGGGTTTTTAAACTTGATCTTCCTCTGCTGGGAACATTCTTCTTTAGATCTTTGAATGATTTGCTTATTTCAGATCATTCGAGATTATTCAAATTTCACTTCCTTGCTCCTTTATCTAAAGGAGATCCCTCTTTCCCTTTCATTCTCTCTCTATCTTTTTACTTTGCCTTTTTCTTCTTAGCCCTTATCAACACCCAAAATTCTGTTGTTTAGTATTTATTTATATAGGACTATTTCCTGGACTAAAATGTATACTTTAGAAGGGTAGAACCTCTGTCTGACTTATTAATTGTTCTGTCCCCATGACTACAATATTGCTTAGCACATGTGAGCAACAAGCCATGGACAATAGGCACTCAGTGAACATCTGCACTGGGGACATGGGATGACTTCAAGCCAAACATTAAATACAATGACGGAAGGGAGTCAGTGAGGCGGGAAAACCACATTTTACCCTCAGGTACTCTGGGGTATCTAGGTTGGATCCTGATTTTTGATTCTATCTAAAATTGTACAATTGTTTTTCTTCAGACTGTTCCCATATAAAAATCATCACCATGTAATGAGCTTAAGAAGCAGCAGAATGGAAAATAATAGTCAGCATAATTTAACAGCATTTGAATGCCATGATTATGATCTTATCTCAGATTTGTTCTGGAAAATGTTAATAGTGATATTACCATATAGCACTGAGGAATTTGTATTCAGATCTGCTTACTTAACTTAAATCCAAGCACTACCTTAGGCATGAAATAAACCATATAACAAAAGAAAGTAAGCTGAAAGTATACTTAAATGTAATAATCTTAACTAAGTAAAGATGACTAAAGCTTTAAAAACACAGAATGGAACAGTATTGATATTTTGAAAAAAAAATAAATGAGTTAACTCTGGATAAGACTTCTCCAATGTAGAGCAGCAAAGATTGCTTATAGATTTTGTTATGAAAGTCAATTTTTTTTCTTAAAAACAGAGGGGGGAAAAACACTGGTTTATCCTTAAATTTATACAAAAACAATTATGATCAGCTCTGAGCATTTAAGGGAAATAAAGTTCCTATTAAATACAACAGCATTGGACTTTTTATCCTTAAGTTTCTAATATTTAAAAAAGTGTTTATATTATAATGTACTATTGTATAATATGTGTGGCACAATAAATTGAGCCAAAACTTGTTGGCTTGAACCAATAATAAACATTAACTGTCTCTCCCATCTTCTCTGGGGCAGGAATTTAGCAATGGTTTAGGTGGTTGGTTCAGTGTCTTCTGTGAGGTTGGCAGTCAAGATGGTGATCAGGGCTCTAGTCACCTCAGGCTTGACTGTGGCTGGAGGATCCATTTCATGGCTCAGTCATATGTTGGCAAATTGGTACTGGTTGTCAGTGGGAAGGTCAAGTTCCTATCCATGGGGGCTTCTTCAAGGCTAGTGAGAGCCCTCATATAAAAGGGTTGACATAGAGGGACCCATCCAGGAGGCCAAACAGGAAGTCACAGTGCCTTGGAAGTGGTGAAATCTCACTTCCACTAGAGTCTCTGGGTCACAGAGACCCACTCTTGGTCAACGTAGGAGGAGACTACTGAAAGGCATGAATACCAAGAGGCAAGTTCCATGGGGGGACATATGAAATGTTGGCCATTACAGATCATACAAGCTCATTATTCTCAATCCCTCCCAACTCAAAAGGAAGGAGGGAAGGTAAGAAGCAAGAGAAAGAGAGTAAGAAATGAGAGAGAGAGAGAGAGAGAGAGAGAGAGAGAGAGAGAGAGAGAGAGAGAGATATGAAGGGAAGGAAAATTAGTGGTAGAAATGTTGAGGTAGTTTGGAGCTAAAATAGACTTTGGAATGCTAAAAGAATTAATGATATGCATATATACCTCCACACTTCCTCCTTTCAGTTCAAATGACAAAGAAAATTGGGTATTAGGTCATTTATACTAAGAGAAGTTGGAAGAGATTAATCTAGCATTAGCTATTTTTTAGTAAAGTGGCTGTGGCTACTGTATTTCCTCTAAAGATAAGCAACAAGAGTATTTTTAATTTCAACTGAGATTGTCAACACTCTCTCTTGCTCATTTTCCCATAATAAATGCACCATTAATTTAGGTTTCTTCCCCAGCTATGAAAGCTGTGGTCACACATCTACGCTGCTTCTCTCCTTCTACTCTTTTCTTCTCACTCTTCTCTTTCTCTAAGTCCTATAAATTATCTTGTAATTATGTACAGCATGAGTTTTGAAAGATTTTAGATACTGGACACAATAATAATGAATATACATTAGAAATTTAAGTAAATATATGTATTTTTTTGTTGCTAAAGAATAACTCTGAGCTATGGAAGTCACCTGTCATTTTGGGTAAAAACCCAAACAACAACAACAATAACAAAAATCAAAGCATATAGATGTCATATTCGATCATGTAGACATCATAGCGATCCTACTCATGGCATAGTTATCAGGAATCATTTAGAGGTATCTAAATAGTTCAATCATGTGAAAACAGGATATTTTTAAAAAGTTGAAAAGGAAGCACAATCTCACCTAATCTCAGAATAAAGAACTATATAACTGACTTTTTAAAAGGTGTGTAAATACAGAATCATTTTAGTGCCCTCCCACCCTCCCCTATATAACTTGGCCAAGAATATAATTCTCATCCTAGGGAAATGCACAGAAACATTTGGCTTTTTAATGAAGAGATTTACGGGCACTGATTAGGTTATTTCAAGGACTGAAAATAATGCTAGCATGGTACTCCAGATACTGACTTCTATGTTTAATCTTGACCTTGTGAATTCCTGCATTTGGCTGGGGGGACTGATAGTGTTCACCAGCCCACTAAGTTGCCATAACAGTCCAGCATGATTCACTGGGTTGGCTCCCTATGTTTGCTCTAATCCTTAGAGCTGTGCTTAGGGAAATTTGCTTATTTCATCTCCCCCAGTTCTGTGAAATGGACCAGGTTGCCTGTGCTACTGATTTCCATGGAGTTCCTCATCCACCCACTAGTATTCTATCCACTACAATCACAACCAAAGATGGAGACTATTTATAAACAATTGTATGAATGATACAGTGTGTATTTAGTCTATGTTTGCTAAGAGGTCACTAACCTACCGAATGTCCTGAGCTGAGTTTGAATTGTAAAGTCCCTGACTTCATGTGGACTATGTTAAAAAATTGTAATGCTTCCAACTTGGTATTAATGATTGCTTGATATTTGTTAGTTAATGACTCTGTGAAGGAAAGAGAGGTTCGGAAACATTAAGTATCTTATCTAAGGTCACACAGCCATTAACTGAAGATGTCAGAAATGAAATTCAAGGGTATCAAATTTCAAAGCTGTCAACTATATATTGTTCCTCTGATGTGGTAATTCACCTTGAAATAGATTTTAGTAAGTCGTGCCCGAATTTAATTGATTTGATAATTCAACAAACCTTCATAATAATTTTAAAGATATACAATGTGATCTCATTAATGTAGTTTCTATTTTTCATTAATGTACTTTCTGTTTATAGAGTATCTTTCTGCCAGCTACTGAGCAAAGCTTTAATACGATAGAAAAGATGAACACAGGCCTGTCTGCAAGGAACTTCTAGTGAGAAAAATCAGCTACCCAAATAAGTGTAAAGAAAACCAGAGAAGTACAACAGTACAACAATACTATGGACATGGACATTAGGGGGAAGGGGGAGGCTTCCATCTAGAAGCATCAGGAAATCCACATGGAGAAGGAATTGGAGTAAGGCCTTCAAGGCTTCTCTAGCACTTTTCCCCCCTAACCTCAATTTTTCTTGTATTTGGAAGAAGAATCAGTCTTTGATCTCAACTTTCTAAGACTGCAGTCAGTTACAAGATTACTTTTTTTCAAATGTGCTTCATTGTAAAACAAAAGGCACACTAAATAAATTGTGGTTCATTTTGTAAAAAACAAAAAAGAAGGAAAAGAAAAGCAAATTTTTTGCATGTGGGCATGTGGTGAACATGCCCTAAGCCACAAGTCACAACTTTGTATAATCCCCTGCCCTTGAGGGGTGCTGGGACTTGTTTCTAACCAAAAAAACTCAGAGGAGGTGATAGGCAGTGGTCACTGACTAGGTCACTCAACGTGGCAAGGGTGAAGGGAGGTCACGCCCATGATTATGTCATGGTGTGTATGACTCCCTTTAAGCAGACTACAGAGAGACTCCTGCTGGCCTGGAAAGCCTTGAGCAAGCCACTGCCACACTGAATGGTCTTTGGAGAGAAGCATGGGGAGGAAGCTGGGAGTGAACGCTAGGAACCGAGGGCAGCTGCCACCCAATGACCAGAAAGAAGCCAAAGCCCCATCACACACAACTGCAAGGAAGTGAAGTCTACCGAGGACGTAAAGAGCTTAGCAGCAGCCCCTTCTTCCTCAGTCAAGCTTCCAGATGACAATGCAGCCCAGGTGGCACCTCAGCGGTGGCCTCATGAGACCTTCAGCAGAGGACCCAGCTGACCTCTGTGGACTTCTGATCCGCAGAAAAGTCCTATGTGTACCACCTGTATGCTGGTTTCAGTCACTATATTTGTTTGGTAGTTTATTTTCCTATCGTGATAGAAAACCAATACATTGCAAAAATCAACAGACTTATTTCTTCTTTTTTTTTCTGAAGACATTGATATATTTGTGCCTGTATTACTCAGAGCTGTCCTCTAATCCAGCTGTGTGTGTGTTTCAAAGAATTGTCTACACTAGTGGTTATAATCGCCTTCTAGATTTGTTTAAAGTACAGATTGCTGCCAGGCATGGTGGCGCATGCCTGTTATCCTAGTACTTGGGAGACTGGGTCAGGAGGATTACAGGATCGAGGCCAGAGAGCAGTAACTTAATGAGACCCTTTTTCAAGATAAAAAATAAAGAAGGCTGAGGGTGTATCTTAATGGTAGAGGACCCCTGGGTTCAATCCTCAGTACCACAGATACATAATAAAATTTTTAAAAGAAAAAAAGGGTACTTATTGAGTGTCAGACATTAGCTAGTATCTCATATTAATTTTCTCTTAATGTATTAATTTCAATAGCTTCATGTATTCTGTTATTATTCTAATTTTATAGATAACAAAGCTGAAGCTTAAAGAGGGCAAGTGACTTATTCAAGATCACAACTGAACCAAAGAGGAGTCAGGATTCTAGCTGATTCCCCACCTGATTTGCCACCACTAGACTACATTCACCAAGTCATGGAAGTTCTGGAGTCTCTTCTGGCCTCCTAAAATAATGAAGGATTTGGACCAGGTAATCCTGGAGGCTTCCTATGAATCCTTTGATTCACTGTTGAAAGACCATGAGACTAGAGTTTTATTTTCCTTTTAGTTCCTCAGCTTGGGTCTACTTCGTTCTGTTGTATACCCTGGAGATGCCGTGTGTGTAACCTGAAGGTTGTGGAGGCAGAGCAGGCACCCTGGACACTGATCCTGGTGCAGAGCAAAAAATAACTGGTCTAACAGGGATACTTGAGTCTCACTGGTCCCATTTCTAAGCAAGCCAACTCAACACAGTAAACAGAAGCAGAAAGCAAAGAGGACTTCCTGGGAGTCATTCTTCCACAGCCCTGTCTTCCTGGATATGAAGGATTATCACACTTCAGAATTAGATACCACACTCTCCTTTCTCCTGGGTTCTTTGGAGAGGGAGATGCTGACTGTAGGGAAACATCCTGTGACTGAGAAGACTGGCCCAGAGCACTGTCCTCTGGGTTGAAAGCTTCCACAAGGGGGATGCCTTTACTGGCTTCTCACACTTGCTTTTTTTTTTGCTAGGGGGAACAAAGACAGGGAACCCCAAGGAGTTTTTAGACTTATGTTTTCCTCTGGGATTCCCCTCTGGCCACAGCAAAGACCTCTCAAACAATGGAAGCCAATTCCCTTCTGCTTCGATTTGGAAATTTCCAAATTCCCCTTATTTATGCTGTGCTTGTTTTTGGAAAATCTGGGCGATGCCCACAGATAGATATATGGAGGTCTCCCGAAGGATGTTTTTGAAAGACTGCAAAACTGAATGACAGTGAAAGTCAAACTGCAAACAAGCTCTCATTTTTAGGCCCTGTGCCAGACCTGACCAAACAAAACAAGCAAAAAATAAACAAGGACAGCAAGTGAAAAGACGCAGTCAGCAACCTCATTCAAACTCTTTTATCGACAGCAGAGATTACTGGGGTGAATATCTCCCACCAAAGTCCTAAGTGGAGCCCGAAGCTACTTAACAGACCCCAAACCCTGGTCTGTCCCACTTACTAGGACTTTAATACATCCATAGACTTGCTCATTATAAGTTGAGTAGGATTTTTAGAAAAGGAGTGTCTTAGGACTGCCGATGGATTGGATAGGAAAAACCAACATTAAAATATTTCACCAAAATCTGTAATGTTACCATTAAAAAAAGATCTAAAATGTAACAGAACTACATTACATTTCTCTTCCAGACATTGCTAGCTGCTGGGGATTAAAAAAATGCTTGATACCTTCATAGACATAATGTTCCTCTAGAACATGACCACCTAGTGGTATAATCAAGCATCCAAATGGATAAATGCCACTCAATGTGATAATGATTATAATCTATCTATTAAAGAAATCTATATTGAGTGTTTGTTGTATGCTGGACACTTCAGGAGAGAAAAGACAGAGAATAAGATGGACACAAGCCTGATGTCAGAAAACTTACAAATCTCAGAGGGGCAACCCATACAGAGTAATTAGATGAAGGTTATCGTGGAGGAAATCCCCAGTGCCTGGGAGGAACCAGGATACAGAGGGCAATCTGCTCTAGTCTGCACCTCCTGGAAGGAAGAGCCTGGCATTTAAAGTGAAAGATGTACAGGGACTGTTTGGGTCGAAGGAGACGAGAGGAGAGGATAGCAGGTGGAAAGGCCAGGAATCCAGAGAGAGAGTTAGAATCATTGCAAAAAGAAGAGAGACTGTCAAGGCATCCTTTAGAATCTGAAGGGAATCCAAGGACATTGACTGAATGTCAAATTTCATGCCAAACAGAAGCTATATAACTATCAATCAGAGCTTAGTGATCAGCATATGTAGGGTTAATATAACAAGTTGCTATGACTACAGCTATAGGGCAGACATGCCAGTCATTTCAGTTGACTATGCCACCTACTAGATCTTTCAAAATACTGAAAGCTGTTAAGAAACTTCTGTTATTGATTTTCTTAAACTGTTATTTGGAAGCATTGTTCTGTGAATTTGCTATCTGCAGCATCAGAATGACTTAAAAAAATAAATTCTTGGGTCAGTTATGTTCATGTAGCAGAAACTGCTCTAGTCCTCAAAGCATCATGTATTTGACCTTTTCACCAAATGAATTATTTATGAGATATTAAGAGAACTTCTTAATACTACCATAATACTTTCAGCAAACCTAGCTTCAAAACACACAGTTTTCTCCTCCAAGTGCCCCATTTCAAACATGCTTCTTCCTTCTCCAGGACAAACTTGGCCTTAATAGCAAGCCTGAAGTTAGAGAGCTAAGGCCACCTTTTTAAGGTTAAGCAAAAGCAGGAGCTGAGGGAGTAGAGCCTGCCTAGGTCAGATAAAGAAGACAGATTTGAGCCGGGCATGGTGGTGCATGCCTATAATTCTAGTACTTGGGAGGCTGAGACAGGATCTCAGGTTTGAGACTAGCCTCAGCAGCTCAGTGAGACCCTTGGCAACTCAATGAGACCCTGTTTCAAAATGAAAAGTAAGGGCTAGGAGTGTAGCTTAGAGGTAGAATGCCCCTGGGTTCACTCCCCAGTACAATAAATAAATAAATAAATAAATAAATAAATAAATAAATAAATAAATAAATAAGTAAACAACAAAAAAGAAGAAACAACACATTTATTTGAGACATTGGGTACGGACCTCAAGGAGGGTGGAGGAATGTGCTACATTCTCCAGAGTGAAGGAGAGAAGCCACTCTCTCCATGTTAAAACCCATGAATTCCTCTGAACAGAAAATTTGGGCCTAGCACAGTCCACATTGCTTCCTCAGAAACCACTTGGAACAGCTAAGCTCCCCAGGCTGCCGGGCAGGAAGGGGACAGGCACTGGATCTGCCAGTTTTTGTCCACTGTGGAAAGCCAGAAACTCGTGTAGGCTTTCTCAAGTGCAGCCAGGACATGCTGACAGGCAGCCGTTTCCCTCTGTGTACTGGTCTGGGGCAGGAGACTTTTATGTGATCTGACAAATGGAAAAATACAGCAAGCCATCAGTTCAGCCCAGTTCCCCCCATTCGTCCTCTCTCCAGCATGCTCCTGTTTGCTCTCCAAGATGTGTCTCACCTCACCACAAGAGTTGCCCCTGCTCCAGGCTTTACAGGATAAATTGTTCTCCCTCTCTTTATTTTCCTTCTTTCTCTCTCTAACCATTCTTATCAAAAGGTATCACATACACAACAAATAGAAGGACTTTTTTTTCTTTTCAGAACTTGGACTTTCCCACTAGCTCAGAAGCCAGCAATCTCCAAGAGATGAAGACAAGTCAAAATAGTTTTCTGAACTGTCACTATTCTTTGTGTAACTTCTTCCATTTTTGGTGTCTTGGAACTATGACAGAGGAGGCAGCAACAGGCTCAGAGCTGTCCACTACTCAAAGTTGGATTCGGTTGTATGGAAATGAGCTATACGCAGGAATAGATCGTGAAGCCAAAGGGAAAAAAAATTTAAAACTAGGCATGAAGTTAATCGAGCCCATATTACACTTCACATTCTTCTCTACTAAACACAGGTCACTTCCTTCAAGATACTATTTTGAGCGAATAGGATTTCTGCAATTCTGCGAGACTGAAGTTAATTAAACAGCATAGCAAAATGGAAAACAGATGTCAGGGAATATTTGAAAAAGATTTTTAAAGACATTCAGCCTGTTTTCTTAAACTTACTTGCAGTTGCTATTTGTACCCTGCACTTAAGTTCATGAGTTGTTGGAATGGGAGCATTTATATCAATTTCAGATAACTGGCAATAGTAAAGTGATTCAAAGAGAAGCGCAGTTAGTAGAGTCTTGCTGAGTTTCCTCCCCCTCTTCCTCTTCCTCCTCCTCCTCCTATCCCTCCTCCTCTTCTTCCTCCTCTTCCTCTTCTTCCTCCTCCTCCTCCTTCATCACCAGGTCTTTCAGTGTAAACTCTTGGACTCTTTTAAATCAATGCTCTTCATCTTTCAAAAGAATTTTCTATACCACCAACTCTGACTCTAGTTGATTTATTATGATCTTTTCTGGTAGTCTCATGCTCAGTTATTCTGAAAGCACCTACTAGGTTGACTAAGAAACCTAATATCTGGGGTCAAGTGTGTGGTGGCCTATGCTTGTAATCCTAGTATTTGGAAGGCTGATACAAGAGGATCACAGGTTCACAGCCAACCTCAGCTACTTAGTGAGACCTTGCTTCAAAATAAAGAATAAAAAATGGGGCTGGGGGTGTAGCTTGGAGGTAGAATGCCCCTGGGTTCATCCCCAGTACTGGGGGAAAAAAAAAGAAAAGAAAAGAAACCTAATATCTGTCAATTATAGCTCAGAAAAAAAAATCATGGCATGATGACATTTTCAAGATGAAAGCCATAGTTAAGTATAAGATCTCATGGTTAGATTTGTAATGTATTTTTCAAACATATGGGGAATGTTATAGCCACCATTCAAAAATACAAAGATCTCTTTAAAGAATCAAAATTTCAGATTAGGCTGAAGAGATTAAGCAGGTTTGCTGTCTTACAAAGTTTTGTGAACACAAGGAAAAATATAATTCTAAAAGTGACCAACTAGAAATTATAGAACACCTTATTATTTTTTCTTCTTTTGTAATTGGCCTTTTACAACATCTTTTAAAAAGTTTCCCAGGGTTTGAAACCATCTGATCATGATTGACTTATGTTCCAAGTAGCATTATGAAGTTTACAAGTACAAATTTCATGTGGCAGGCCCCATCTACACTGAAAGTGGCAGTACCATTTGTTCAAGTTCCTACTGGCATGGTAGTTAAGAGGAAGAAATGAATTATCATGTTGCCTGTTGTTTATAAAAGCATCTCCATTAAACATACTCCTCAAAAGTTGTTTTAAACTGAAATAATTATTTCTTTTAAGTAAAGGAAGAGATGATATAAATAAGAGCCACAAGTCGGAAGCCAAAGGACAAGGGAGAAATTCTAATTAGGTCAATAATTAAGTAAGTCTGAAACAAACATTCACACAGTAGGCTGGGAGGCTAATCACGAACAATGGCCTATTTCTGCTGATGCTTTTAAGATGTGTGTGATGGGGAGGCCCCTGGTTTCTATATCCTACCATCATAATGGTCCATTTCCCCTGTCTTGACTTGATGCTTGAAAGTCTTCCACAATTTTTTTTTTCTCAGAAAGTTTTACAATTCAAGCTATTTGTTCAATAAATATACTTCTTTTTGCAACACTGGAGATTGAACCTAGGGCCTCACATATGCTAGGCCAATGCTCTGCCATGGAGCTACATCCCCAGCCCACATGTTACGCTTAGTCATGGTGCCATTTGCAACTGCAAGATGCTAGGCAGTATAAAAAATATAAAAGTAAAATGATGAAAATCCAAGCAATCAATCTGCATCAGTCAGGGTAGGGTGTGAGTTTAAGAAGGATTAACAGACGAAGGCAGAAAGATGAGTTTGAATGTTGTGGGAACATTTAGAAATGAGATCCAGGCCTATAGCAGTAGAGTAGGAAAGGAAAAGTAGAGAGAAAATCTATTTTAAAAGCAAAATAAGAATTGCCAAGCACTGTGGGCAGTTGATGACACTAGCCGCACTGGATTTTCACGTGTGCCCACTCTGTCTTCCCCCAGGACTCTCTCAGTCACCTCACACCCTGGAGTCCCCCAGCCCCCATCATGATCAAGTCATTGTTATAAGTGTGTGTCTTTGAAGAATCAGATCTTAGCTATAGAAAATCACTCTTGAAGCACAATTGATTCCAAACCCTAATGACAAGTTTTAAGTTGTTGTTCTTCTTCTTCTTTTCCTTCTCCTTCTTCTTTTTAAATCAGTTTTTTGGCCTCAAATCAATGCAAGACTCAAAGTGAAATGGCCTTGAAAGTGGAGGAGTAGGGCAAAGGTAATGCGGTTTTAAAATGAAAAAGACCGGTTGGATTCCTTCTGCGCTTGGAATTCACGGAAGATACTCCTCCAAGCAGACTTCATCGTCTGGAAGATGTGCTGGGAAACAGATGAGCAAGGCAGCTGCTGCTGTCTCTGGTCAGTGTGCTGTGCATGTTTTGCTCAGTCTGAAACCACTGCCAGGCATCCCAGAAAGTCATTCTGTCCTTGGTCTTTGTAGTGAGACTGTGAAATGATCAAGGCTTTCTGGAAGGGTTAGGGGTCTGGGCTGAATTATTCCTTCTTTCTTCTACTTGGTCTTAATCTGTTCGTGACTAACAGAGGGTCACCACCACACAGGGAACAAAGAATTCTCCCAAACAGACTCTTTGTAAAACTAAGCATACAGGGGGAGATTGACAAATCTCCCACACCTGGTGGAAACAACCAGAATCTCACTAAGGAATGTAGAAATGAAGGTCAGAGAGAAGAAAGCAAAGTGGTATGCTTTTGTTTTACTGAAAGCACCTTGTTAAGAATATTGTCTTAGGAGAAAGAAATTGGCATCCTCCACGTGTGTCATCCATTAAGCAAAGTGAACATGCTGTACACAGAGAAAATCTTTTCCAAACTCCTCTCCTCATTACTAACCTAGCCAACAATTTTTTTCTAACATGCCTTAATCTTGGAAGTGTGTTTTCCTTAGTTTCTCACTCTACAGATGTCTTCTCCATCTGGCACTCAGAAATATTGTTACTTGCATATAATTTTACTTAAAAAAAAAAAAAAAAACTGAGCCCAACTATGTGTTACAACAAGAATCTCTGAGGTGTCTTAGAAGTTGGAGCCTTTTGTTAATTAGCCACCATTCTATTCTTTTAGGACCATTGATGAGCATGTCTCCTGTTTTAACCCTATTCATATAGTAGGTCTCATCAGGTGTGGATGTTTAAAAGAGAAGGGAACACAAATTGATGTTTGATTTCGCATGCATAGAATTTTATATGGCAAATGGCCACCGGTGTGCATATTCCGACTGTGCTCCGAAAGATACCAAAAGCTGCCTTTTGAAAGTGTGGGGACTTAGAAAAGCACACACATACGAACCCTCTTTGCTTGTTGTATACAATCAGATGAAGCTCTTGTTACCTGTCTCTAAACAGTTCACGCTTCGTGTTAATGACTACCCCTGCCCCTGTTGCTGCATCTCTCCCAATGGTCTGCTTTTCTCTCCCTGCCTCTGCATCACAATCGTCAGCACATTTTTGACACTGAGGTCACATGTAATTGGAAGCACAAACTCGAGGGCTGATCTTTGTGAACGTTTTCAAACATGTTGTGGCAGATGCTGTTCCACTGTTTGTGAGCTTCCTCACTGCTGTCCGGCTCCACCCAAGTTGAATCCTGATTTTTTCAGATAAAATAAGACAAAAGATCCTTTGCACACAGAGCCTTCTGCAAGTCCAGGAGTGAGTAATGCCCGGCCTCTGCCAGTTGTTGTGATTCCATTCCACTTTGCCAGATACTCACGTTCTCAACCTTTGGGGGAACTAAAAATTGTCCTGAGACACTCATTAATTGTCAGTGATGCTTAAGTGAATGTCTGCTAGAAAAAAAAAGTTTTTTGAAGAATAAAATAAATACAGCCTCATAAAACTTATTACTTCGGCACCATCTTTCTTGCTCTGGAAATTGGTGTAAGGCTTAGTGTTTGAGTAACTGCAGCCACTTTATAACCATGCAGGAAAGGTCAAGAGACCGCGAATGCACCTTGACACCTCTGAGCTACTGAACGGAGCCTAGGCTATCACTACATGTAGACTCTGTGTGTGTGACACTTACCTAAGTAGGTATGTATAGCAAAATTAAGGTCTAGCAAAATTAATCATTAACTATTAATGCTAACATTTGTGCTCATAAAACAAGGCCATTTTTTGAGAAAGGAGAAAAGTGAAGCAAAACTGAGACAAGGAATAGAGTCAAATGAAAGATGTGGTCAGAGCAGACTTTCCATTACAGAGCCCATTCCTCTGATACTGCATCAGCGGAGTTGCCTGGTCTTTCTCTGCTATTTCCTTTTGGTGAAGTTTGGGTTAACCTGTGGAATGTCAGTGAAGTGCCCAGCTATTAGTAGGAGTAGTTCTGTTCACAGAGTGGTAATAAAAGTAAATTGCAAATGTGGGAGGTAGAGGAAGAGGGAAAGAGAAAGTCAGAGTCAAAAAATGATGCAATTAATTCATTTTCCAGAAGAGATACTTCCATCAACCATGGTAGACCAAGACCAAAGCTGAAATTTACTGATCCTACCACTGACCCCAAAAGCCCTTGAGGAAGTTTTCACCAGCATGACTATTGACTGTGTATGCAATGAGGCAGGCGACCAGAAACCACAGTGCTGGATGGGAGGAAGGGAGAGAAAAACTTTGAAAAGTAGAGAAAATGGGTTTTAAAGTATAAAAATGTATATATTTATATATTTGAAATATAAATATATTTATGTGTTGCCACCTCCTCCCATCTCTTGTTCCCACATATATATTTCCACCTCCTCCCCTGTCTTGCAGGCACCCTGCCTCAGGTCCAACACAATAGAAATGGAAATGTTAGAGGAAGAAGAGAGGACTCAGCATAATAACTTCACATATTCTGATTGTATTCTAATAGGTGGTTAATATGAGTAAGGGTGAGGTCTTAAAGCTGTTCTCACAGGAAAGTAGATGACCTGTTTTCAAAACAGTCAGCCCTCTGTATCTGCAGGTTCACCCTAGGATCTAACCAACCACACAGTGGAAAAAAAAATTGTGCTTGTACTGAACATGAACACACTTTTTTTTGCCATTGTTTCCTAAACAATACAGTAGAGCAACTACTTACATATCGCTATAGGTGTTATAGGCAATCTAAAGACAATCTAAAGCATACAGGAGGCGTGTGTAGGCTATATGCAAATACTGTGCCATGCTATGTAAGGGGCTTGAGCATCTGTGGGTTTTGGGTTCTCGGGGATCCTTGGACCCATCCCCTGTGGACACCATGGGACAACCGTGGCCTCCTTCTCACCAGCAGCCTGGATGGAAGCATTGTCTGAGGGATACTCTAGATGGAGCCGATGGAGGGAGGGGAGCCAGACCAGGGAGGAGAGAGGAGGGCTCATAGCTGCAGAGTACATGGCTTGTCTATTAATGAGAAGAAACACGTAACTGTTCTGACCTGCCCTTTGAACTCACTGACTGTGCTAAGTGTAGGAAAAAGACATTCTTTTTTTTTTTTTTTTTTTTTTTTTGTGTGTGTGTGGTACTGGGGATTGAACTTGGGGACATTCTACCTCCGAGGAGGTCCCCAGCCCTATTTTTTATTCTTTAATTTGAAAGAGGGTCTCACTAAGTTGCGGAATGCCTCACGAGGTAGCTGAGGCTGGCCGCGAACCCAGATCCTCCGGTCTCAGCCTCCCAAATGCTGGGATTACAAGTGTGCACCACCATGCCTGGTTGGAAAAAGACATTCTTTAGAGGCAAAAAACAAATATATCGCAAGAGCTCTTCAGTGGTTAACGGGCTCCATCTTTGATGTTCAAGAAAACTGGCCTTGAGCTTCCAAGAAAAGTTTCCATTATTATGCAGAAAGACATTTCTCTCCTTTAAGAGTATTGTTATACTCTTAAACAATAATCTTACTTCTTCTCCCCTCTTCCTCTTCTCATCTCTTTCTTTTAATTTCAACTCTTAAAGGAATAATGTCAGTATCAGTTTTCTAACACTGAGTTTTTTGGAAAGTTCTTTTCTTTTTTTTTTTTTTAATAGAATATGGCACTCCATGAGGCTGATTTAAAAAAAAAAAAAAAAAAAACCTTTACAATATCTTACCTATACTAGTAAACACTAATGAAGATTGAAAAAAAAAAGGAAAATATATAAGAAAATGGCTCCATTGAACTAAAAGAAGCTTAAACCAGAAGTATGTTTAAACTAGAAAAAAAGAAAATTGGCAAGTACGCACAATCTCAAGCTACACTATCCCTCTACCACACCCCTCTCCCAAACCTCTTTTAAGAAAAACAATGTAGGAGACACATAGATTATGGCCAAGGCTCTCTGTGTGTACATTTGACTGGAGTTGTCAAGCTACTGATTAGCTTTGTGTAAGCAGGATGTAGAGTTGCTTCTCTCCACCTATT
Source organism: Graphiurus murinus (assembly GCA_004027655.1). Lineage (NCBI taxonomy): Eukaryota > Metazoa > Chordata > Mammalia > Rodentia > Gliridae > Graphiurus > Graphiurus murinus. Next base: position 79,769 of record PVLC010000527.1, on the reverse strand, counting down.
GAATTTAGATAACTTTCTAAGCTACAAAAGAAATCAAACCCCAGGACTTATACCATTATTTAATAATTAACCTTAAAATAGTAACACACACAAAAATAAAATAAATAAATGAGTTAACACTGACCTTACTAATTAAGAGCTGAACTCAACTTCTAGGTACACTTGAAAAATATTTTCAGAGCTCATGATTTTATAAGTATAAAATAATAATCTGAGGCCATCAGGATCTGAGATTTTTCTAACAATATGATTATATAAAATATCCCAGTTGGGTGTGCTGGTATATGACTGTAATCCTAGTACTTGGGAGGCTGAGACAGGAGGATCACAGACTCAAGACCAGTCTCAGAAATTTAGCAAGGCTCTTAGCAAACTAGCAAGACCCTATTTCAAAACAAAAATTAAAAAAGGGCTGAGGGTGTACCTTGGAGGTAGAATGCCTCTGTGTTCAATTCCCAGTAACACAAACACATGCTAAAAAAAAAAAAAAAGAAAAGAAGACATCCCACTTTTCCTTCCTTTATTTCTAATAGATAAAGCACACTAAAAATTTATAATTAAAAAAAGTATGACCAAATTATACTCATCACATTGGGCATATTTTAACACATTTTAAAAATTCAGAAAATACTAGGATAATCAAACAGTTAATAATAATAATAAAAAAAACCTAGCTAATATTCAGCATATGACTACTTTAAAGGAAAAACAAAACAAAAACCACCCCCTAGTTATCCATAGCAGTATATTTATAGAGTTTCAGGGTTAGGAATGAAAATACTTTGCACCTAAGAGTTAAAGTAAGAGTACCAGGAATTTATATTCATATAAGGTTCTAAAAATTTCTTTTAGCTGTAAGTTTCTAGTTTTCATGTTTTATGTGCTCAATATAAAATTTCTGTGTGTGAGAGCAAGGAGCATCCCTATAAGGTTTTCAACTTATTTCACCACTGAAAATGGAGCTCCTAAGTACATGATAATATCTAGTTAGGACTTTTGTACATGTGATTTTTTTTTTTTTTTTTTTTTTTTTGGTGGTACTGGGGATTGAACTCAGGGACATTTTACCTCTGAGATACACCCCAGATCTATTTTATTTATTATTTTGAAACAGGATCTCACTAAGTTGTGGAGGGCCTCACTAAATTTCTGAAGCTGTCCTCAAACCTGAGATCCTCCTGTCTCAGCCTCCCAAGTACTGGGATTACAAGTGTATGTCACCATGCCCAGCAGTATGAAATAGTTTAAATGGACAAAGGGTGAATTGTGAAAAACACACTCTCGGACTGTAAAAACAACTCTCTAGCATACATATTTTTATATTATGATAAATTATTTTTTTGTTTGTTTTTGTGGTAGTAAGAATTGAACCAGGGACACTCTACTTTCTTTCTTTTCTTTTTCTTTTTATTTATTTATTTTTTGCGGTACTGGGGATTGAACTCAGGGGCATTCTACCTCCGAGCTACACCCCCAGCCCTATTTTTTATTCTTTATTTTGAAACTGAGTATCACTAAATTGCGGAGTGCCTCACTAGGTAGCTGAGGCTGGCCGCGAACCCGGATCCTCCAGTCTCAGCCTCCCGAATGCTGGGATTACAAGCGTGCGCCACCATGCCCGGCTTCTTTTTTTTTTAATTTTAAGAAAGAGTCTCACTAAGTTGCTGAGGCTGGCCTTGAATTTATGATCCTCCTGCCTCAGCCTCCTGAGTTACAGGTATGTGCCACTACACCCAGTTGATGAATCATATTCTAAATCAGTTTAACACTTTGATTTCCTCTTAGATAGTCTCCGCTTGAGTAAGAAAATGAATTTATTTGTTGTTTTTTTCCTTTAAAGACCATTCCTAAATGCCCTAGGCTTTTCTACATTTTCTGCTTAAGTTCCTTGACTTTAACAAATTGTCTGCTCATTTGCACTTTTTAAACATTTCCAATAAGCCCTGCTTTTTTCTTTTCTTTTTTTTTTTTTTTGCGGTACTGGGGATTGAACTTGGGGGCATTCTACCTCTGAGCCATACCCCCAGCCCTATTTTTTATTCTTTATTTTGAAACAGGGTCTCACTAAGTTGCGGAGTGCCTCACTAGGTAGCTGAGGCTGGCTGCGAACCCGGATCCTCCGGTCTCAGCCTCCTGAATGCTGGGATTACAAGCGTGTGCCACCACGCCCGGCAGCCCTGCATTTTTTGAACTTCCAGTAATGTTCTTTGACATAGGAGCCAACAAGAGTGGTGGAGTGTTTGGTTTCTTTCCCCAGAAAGCTACAGTATACTTTCATTATCAATTCAAGTTGTTGTGCTTATAATACACATTAAATTTCTTCTGTTTATAATGATCCAGATCTTCTCTAGATCATGTCTCTCCCTCCCTCCCTCCCCCCCTTCCTTCCTTCCTTCCTTCCTTCCTTCCTTCCTTTATTCATGGGGATCAAAACCAGGCAATATTACCTCAAAGTTACACCCCCAGCCCTATTAATTTTTTATTATGAAACAGGTTGATGAAACTAGGTTGATGAGGTCTTTGCTAAGGGTTTTGCAAGGCTGAGGCTGGCCTTGAACCTGTGATCCTCTTGTTTCAGCTTCCCAAGTACTGGAATTACAGGTGTGTGCCACCACCAGCTCTGGGTTTGTTTTCTAAGGTCACAAACAACCTAATACCAAGTCTAAGTTTTTGAAAATTACTTATTTATCATTGAACCGAAATCAATCAATTACCTGGCTCTAGGTAGGAAAAAAGGGAAAAGTGGAAACTTCAAGATAACTGACAAGAAAGATGTCAGAAGTTCTTTGGGAACTCCTTGCACACATTATGTTGTGGAGTAGACATTTCTCTAATGCCAGAGACTTGGATGGCACATCTAGGTGTATTTATTTTCCTTTGCACAGTTCTTTGTCAGAGGATGAGATGTAGTGAACTAGAAGCATTTCCCTGATGACATTTCAGTTGGTTGTTAAAATAAAATGCTTGGGGAACTCCAGGATTTCAAGGCAGAAAGCATGACCAATAAGTATTAGTTTTCAGCTTTCAAGCCATCCGTGTGTAATGTGACTCACAAAATGCTCTTTCTAGTGGTCTGTGAACTGTTTTCTGCACGACTTCATATCTAAACTTGCACAAGAGGACACGTTATCTATCAACCTCTTGTAGCCCTGGCATCTATAGCCTGACATCAGCATGTTCTCCATTTCGGACATTTAATTCCCTAGAGTTCGTATGTATAATTTCCAGGAACTTTTATGGTGATTTGAATGAAAACAAAAAACATCTATTTAGTCAGCGATTTTCTATTAACTTTTTTTCCTTGCCATTTTTTTTTTAAGACAGTGGTAGAAAAACAAGCATAACATAAGAAGAACTCTCTGATAGCTTCTTGACGAATTATTAAAGTTGCTTATCTCAGGAATTTTCTATATGCGTAGTCAAGGACAAATGCATTGTGTACATTCTCTTAATAACAACAAAAGTGCATTGACCCTGTGGCCTGACCTGTGCCAGCGCATTATTCCATGACCACAGTTCTGTTAAAAAGGCTTTGTCATAATTCCCTTTTAGTGACAAAGAAACTATGTCATAGTGGCACTGAGTAGCTTATCCAAGGTCACCTGGTTTGGGAGTGGTGTCGATACTCTGTTCTATACTGGAAAGAATCTTCTTTGAAAAGAAGGTCTGAAACCACAAATTGACATCTACGTACACATGGAGGGTTGAATGGATGTGCTTATCTGTGTTCCTTCCTAAGTACTTAAAAACACTCACAGGAATTAAAAGTGAATGGATGAGTTGCCATTAACTTAGCAGGAGAGACAAGTGGAAACTCAAATGCATACAGTGGGTGAAGGAAACAAGGATGCTAATTAGAGCCAGAGAAGCCCGGGCCACTGGATTCCTCTGGAGGTGGAGGAGAGGGAAGGGGCTGAAGACTGGTGGACAGTTTGTAGGAGGTCAGCCCTCTCCACTCTCCATCCCTGGAATCTAGTCACCCACTCCTCTTCTGCCAGTCAAGGAGACAAGAGGCTTAAAGAGATGAAGAGACAGAATGGTTCCTGCCCCAGGAACACAGGGCACAGAATGGAGTGGGAAGAGGAAAGGCTGAAAAGTAGGAGGTAGAGAATTAAATGAGGTGGTTGGTAGTGGTGGTGCGCACCTCCTGAGACAGGAGGATAGCAGGTTTGAGGCTAGCCTAAGCAACTTAGTGAGAACCTCATCAATTTTAGCGAGATCCTGTTTCAAAATAATAATAAAAAAGAGTTTGAGCTGTAGCTCAGAGGTAGAATGCTCCTAGGTTCAACCTCCAGTGCCAAAGTAACAATACTAATACTAATACTAATACTAATACTAATACTAATACCTAAATGAATGTATTTACCTAATAAAAGATGAAAGGCAGCCCTGTGGCTCTAATTACTTTCAAATGCTGTCTGCCAAGCCCCACTGCCCCTGGCATTTGGGGTCCTTGCCCATTCTAAGGTAAAAGCTATTGGTTAACAAGTCCCAGGTAAGTATGTAGTTTCCCGTCAAAAGGTCATGTGAGCTGCTTATGGAAAGCCTTGAGCATGAAACTTAATCCAAACAAGCACACAAGCTGAAAAAAAGGAACTTTAGAAATCAGGGGCAATGGAGAGAAGAGGAAAATAAATCAAAACAAAACAAAACAAAACAAAATGACCACCACAATAGGCTTCATTCTCAAAACACCCAATGATTAACATCTGTAATGAGAGAAAAGGACACTACTATATTGCATCCATGGAACAGAATAGGATGCCATAAAAACTTAGAAAATGTGAAAGAAGTCTTGTGAATTAAAAATATGAGCAGAAATAAATTCATCAGAAAGTTTAAAAATAAAGGAGTTGCATAGAAAGCACAACAAAAATAGGCAAGAAAAGTTAATGAGAATAGCCACTTAGGATTGTTAACATCATATTAATACAAGTTATACAAGTTTCAACAAAAGAAGTCAGAGAAAATTGAAAAATAATACTAGACAATTCCCATAATGTTTGCACACCAGAGTTTTCATATCAAAAGGGCACAATAAATATCTTCTACAGTGTCTCAGAAAAACGTATATTATCATTATGAAGTTTCAGGGCACTGGGGTTAAAGAGAAGATTGTACATATTTCCAGAATGAAAAAAAAGTAGGTTATATAGAAAGCATCAAGAATCAGATTGGCAAGCCTGGCGTGGTGGTGCACGCTTGTAATCCCAGCATTTGGGAGGCTGAGACCGGAAGATCAGGGTTTGCAGCCAGCCTTAGTTACCTAGTGAGGCATTCTGCAACTTAGTGAGACCCTGTTTCAAAATAAAGAATAAAAAATAGGGCTGGGGGTGTAGCTTGGAGGTAGAATGCCCCTGAGTTCAATCCCCAGTAACGCAAAAAAAAAAAAAAAGAATTAGATTGGCATTAAACTTTGCTATAACAACTCTAGAAACTAGGTTATGAATTAAATTATTTTAAACTTCTTAGGAAGAACCTGGAATTCCCAACCCAGTCAAAATGTCAATTCAATGTAAGGATAGAATAAAGACATTTTCCAGATGAGTAGGGTATCATGGTCTGGATCTGGAATGTTCCCCAAAGGCTCAGGTGCTGAGGCATGGTCCTGGTGCAGCCATGTGCAGAGGTGGGGCTCCTGGGAAGTGGTGGGGAGCACGAGGACTCTGACCTCACCATTGGGTTAATTCATCGATAGGTTCATACTCTGAAGGCATTATTGAGTGGTGGTGGAAACTCCAGCAGGTGGGACCTACTTGGAGGTCACTGGGATTTGCCCTGGGAGAGTCTATCTTGTCCCTAGCCCATTCCTTGCTCTTTCTCTGCTTCTCAGATGCCATAGAATGAGCAGTTTTCCTCTACTATGCCCTTCCACCATGATGTTTCCACCTTGGAGTCAAACGACCATGGACTGAAATCTCTGAAACTGTGAGCCAAAATAAGTCTTTCCTTTTTCAAAATGATTTTCTCAGGGATCTTGTCATTGTGATAGGAATCTGAGTAACTCATAGGGTATGAAAACTGTGTTCTGCATCTTTTCTTTAGAAGCTACTAGTACACTGGCTTCTGGAAAATGAGAGAATGAAATAAAGAAATGAAATACAGGACACTCAGGAATCAGAAGAATCAGAATAAGATAAAGGTGACATGTACTCCTAGGAAGACGTTGAAGGGAAATCCTAGGGCAACAGGCATGCAGGAAACCTAGAAAGCAGTTAGTCAAGAAGGGAGATGATGGGGGTTCTGGGAAGAGAGTTTTTCTGCATGTAAGGAGCAGTACTTTGGGACCAGGAAAATATCAAGAGGAAATCAATGTTCAAGAAGATGCTCAGTAGTTGCACTATGGTCCCAGTGAGAACTAATAAGAATATAGGTGATTTTAGTGTTTGTAAAAAAAAAAGAGCCATGAACAGGACTGGAAAAAAACTGATGGAGTGAATAAGTATCCTTTAAGAAACATTTCAATTGTTAAGACTGGATTATTTATATTTTTACAAAGTTTCCAAAGTAATACTTTGTGACTTAAGTAATTCTCTATATTTTTTTTGCCATATTAATGTGAAACATGTCCAGATTCTATAAGTAGTAGTGATGTGTTTCTGGAAGAAAAAATTATCAAAAATGCCTACTTACTTAGTCTAAATGATGGTGTTAACAACTGCTCCTATCAGCAACCAACCTGCCTGTTTCAGGGGGCGTGTCCAGTGGGAAGTGAAGACCCTTGACTTGTGACCAGACATGGTGGCTTTTCAATTTCTGTAGGTTCCATGAGAATATTCTGCTTCAATTTTAAACAACACACTGAAGTCTATGTTAAAGTCAACATGAGCGCAAATATAAGCACATATTGTTCTCCTAGGATAAGAAATGTTGGTGTTTGTAAATTACATATGAACATAGATCATGAGGGAGATTTGACACTAGAGGAAATATGATCTCGTAGATAGCTGGCTGACTGCTTGTGGCCAAGTAGAATGTAATTTGCAAGAGGTGTAGGGTCATTATACCCTGCCTTCTCATCCCAAATGAGATCTATTCTAGAACCCATGGAGGATGTGATTCAGGCTAACAGGAGAAAGAGATGAATTTTCTCTTCCACTGAGAGAAAGAGATTAATTCAAAACTTTAATTTACTAGAACATCCACAAAGTTGAGGTAACTTTTGATGGCATCTAACTGAGGCTAACATGCCTCCTAGCCTTATGTACGACTCAGTCTCAGACTAGCAGAATGGCCTGCTTACTAGACCACTCCATCCTGGCAGATGTCTTGATTCCCCTTGACTGTCATGGACCTTTCGTACCTCTTCAGCGTTCTCCCCAAATAGCTCCATATGTTTGGGAGCTGAGTTAGATCCAGACTTAGGTCTTCACGTGTGCCTGACTACACTGCATCCACTGCAAGATATTCCAGTACAAGAAGATAGAAAATTAGAGACAGTGTCAGATCAAAAGCAAAGGTGTACAGCTGCTCGTGATGCAGCACCAGTTAAACTCTAGAGTCAAATTCAGATGATGTTCTCAATCATTCTGACTAGAAGGACCCAGAACTTAGACAAAATTTGAAACATGCATGTCTTCTTCCCATTTCATCTTCAATTTTTGTTGGAATACAATTCCAATTTACTTAGATCACTTATCATTACCTCTAGAGTGTTAAAAAAACCCCTTCATCATAGAAAGGCAGATTTGGGTAATGCAATGTCAGAAAATGCAAAGTTCTACCTGATGCCATGAGCAAGATGGTGGCCATGGTCTCCAGCAGAAATCAACCATTCCAGCAATAGTGCCTTCACGACCCACCAATTTCTTAAGAAGCTCAGCTCTGCCAAATTTTGGTAAAAAATTAAAAAAAAAAAAACAAGTCTTGATGTATTTATCTCCAGGAAGGCAGCTGTTTAGTATCAGAAAGTCTTAATAATGACAAGAGCCAAATATAATTCTTCTTTTCAAAGATGGAATAATTGGAACAAATATGAAGCGAAACTTCTGCTGTTATTCTAGGATGTTTCATCATGAATAATCCTTTCCAATGTTTGTAAAATTGCTTCGCGATAGAATGAAAATGGGAACATTTCACATTTGATTTAGAGGATTCCCTTTGAAGAAAGTACTAGTTATGAGGGAAAGGAAGGCATCAGGCATGAAAATACAGTCATCTGGAGCAAAAATTTACCCCCAAGGCAAAAACTGTTTGGAAGTCCAAGCTACAAACTCTATTTTATAAATGACACAGAACAAAAGACATTTTTATTTTTTATGTCTTGTACTCCTACAGCCTTTTATGGCATACTGTTTTTTTTTTTTTTCTTGCTACAAACATTATTGTGCACAATGATACATCCCTGAAACCAGATGGCATATGAACTATTTCAACAAGGAGAGAAACAAGGGCAAGGAAATATTTGTGGTCTTTACAGAAAACTTTCACAACCTTTACATTTAATGGCAATTACTAGGAAACAACAAGTTTGACATTGAAGTTGAGGCATATAATTCCCCACATGACCTAGTTATAAACTCCCCTGCGCTTAAGGAATGCCGGATAGCTGCACCTACTCTGATACATATAGTGAAGTCAAAATATTTGGATAGTATGTTAGTCATTCAATTGTTTTACTAGCTTCCTATCAGGAAGCTCACGGTTGGAGTCCCTCTAGCACTCCCTACTATGTCCACATACATTGTGACATTTAAACAACAAAACAGACCTGAGGCACACTGTGAGATGGAGCAGGGCTCACAGCAAAGGCTTTATTTATTTATTTTTTTTTTAGGGTTTCAGAGTTGAGACGGGTAGGGTAATGAGCTTTAGCAAAAACACAGTAGGCATGTAGCTAAAGAAATTAGGTGAATATACTCATTTACAGAAGCAGGTCCTCTGAGCATCATCAAAACCTTTACAGTCCATGTGCATCCTCACAATGGCCTTGATAAGGGGTGGGGGGCAGTAGTATCCTATTAGGGAACAGTCACATCCAGCCATCCAGGGGTCGTAGGCATGAAGTTGGTGTTTTCAATTAGTCAAGCTTGAAGCTTTGATTGCAATTAATTTATAGTTTCCTTTTGAACAATGAAGCTGATATGTGTGCTCAAATTTAAGTGTGATTCATGCAGACCAATCATTTCATGAAAATCTGTTCATTTTATCAAATTAGTTTAGTATGTGTATTATTCTTAAAATCAAACGAAAGAATGTCTAATTCCTCGCCACATATGGAAAAGCTTTTTTAGTTTTACTTTTTAAATATTGATTCCAGGGTTAGCCACAAGGTTTGTGTAATCATAACTATAGTGAAGTAAGGAAACAATCATTCTTAGGTGTGTTAAGAAAATGAACCATCTGTTTTTACATGTCATAGAAACCAACTAAAATAAGCCTCCTTATTCCTAATGTTCTCACCATTAAGTGATGCATTCATTTGAATGAAAAACTTACACATTTCCAGATAAAATAAACCAATTGTAAAAAAAAAAAGGCAACAACCTAATATATTTCAGTCTTTAGGAGACAGAAATAAATTCTCTAGTAGTAAACATTGTAGACAAGGAGCAAAATTCCATAAATATGAATTAAGAGTCATTGGTTGAGAGCATTTATTTAAATATATTCAAATATAGGGAGTAGGCTTGTTCAATAAAAACCCAACTCAAGGTCTCACCTTGGATAGAAGAGGTTAGTAACCACAAAATGGATTATGGTGTCAAGATGTAACTGAAATAAATAGGGGGCACTAAAGAAGTAGGGATTATAGTGGGCACAGCTCTACTGGCTTCCAACTATAAATAATCTTATTTATTAAATAACAGTGAGAGGCCCAGGATGATCCTCTTGTATCTAGTGTGGCCTCTTCATTGCAAACCCCTTCTCTATAGTTCTCAACTCTCTCCTTGTTCTTTCTCTATGTTTGACCTGTAGTTCTTTTTTTCTAGATCTCTTCCATTGCCTATGAGATTCTGGCACTGTTTCTAACTGGTATCTCTGTTTCCTTGGTCATAATTGAAATCTGGCTTTCCCTGATGATGGTACTGCTCTCATCCTGATCCTCCCTAGCAGGAAAGCTCTGCCTGCTCCAGGGTTTCCAAGGCTACTCTTGGAACAGCTGCTGCTCTTTTGAAGTCTCCGTACTCCACCTCGGGTCACTCTCTTCTCCTTGGCCATTTCCTCACTTTTCTCAATGACTTAACTACTAAGCACTTGGATTTCTGCCATCTCCTTTGGCCACCATCCACGTGAATGTTCCTTCTAACATCTCGATTGCGTGGTTCCCTGACTGCTTCTTCTACTCCTGTGACCTTGATTTTCACTTAAACTCTCCACGCAGACAGAGATATCATGAACTCTTTTATCACTTGGGAGGCATTTCTCTTAAGATTTTGAACTTTCAGAGTCTGCTCTTTGATCACAACAACTGATCTTGTTCCATGGTTTCCAATTTCACACTCCCTTTATAAAGTTGTTTTCGTTCTTGGTGGAATTTCCATTTTCTTAACCCTTCCATTTTGTTTGTGTGTGTGGGGGGGTGGGGGAGTGGGGGGGCTTCTTTTTTTCCATTAAGCCCTTAACTGGCTCTGTCTGCTTCTTTTCCTGACCCTATATACTGCTTGGATGATGCTTTCAAAGACACTTCTGGAGAATGAAATTAAATAGCATTTCCATTGTGCCAGGACTGTCAACCTTGCCTGTCCTCTGTTTCTATCTCTGAATGTTAGCGATGGCTGAAATAAAGTCATGACAAAGATGCTCCCTGAATCCAATATGGATGTCACTCTCTCATTCCACAGGGATTCTCTCTAATTCCTAGGACACACACACACACCTTCCGTGATATTGCTTATTATTCCTCACAGTCTTCCTCACTTTTTTGACTCTGCATGATTTCACAGTTACCTTCATCTCATACTTTCTTGTCATGATTGCTATTTAATTTGGAATCTCAATCTTTCCTCCCCATTGTTTCTCTTTTACCACTGTTTCTGAGAGAAGTTTTCATTTTACTTTCTTTGGAAGACCCTATATAGATGATACATTAAATATTGGTCTTTGCTAGGTGTGGTAGTGCCCACTGTAACCCCAGTATTTGGGAGACTGAAATAGGAGGATCACAGGTTTGCAGTCAGCCTCAGCAACTTAGTGAGACCCTGTTTCAAAATAAAAATAATAAAATGGGGCTGGGAGTGTGGCTCAGAGGTAGAATACCCCTGGGTTCAATTGCCAGTAACACACACACATGTACACACACAAACACACACAAAACGTTGGTCTTCAAAATATTGGCTTATTTTTTGGCTTTGAAACAACAACACGGCATGGGGGTGTAGCTCAGTGGTAAAGTGCCTATCTAGCATGTTATCTCCTTCCTCTTTGTGTCCTTCTGAGGCCCTGGGTTTGATCCCCAGCACTGAAAAAGGAAAAGAAAAACACCTTAAGCATACCACTTTTATTCTAATACCTGAGATGTGTGATTGAAGGAATGGGTGTTTTGTTTGGGGAGAGAGAGTCGTTAGAAGAGAGTGCAGAGGAGCAAAGTCATTTTGTAATGTAGGACACTTTCTGGGAAGGGCTTTTTAGGATTGGCTTCAAAAACGCAGATAGACTCTGGAAGTCACTGATTTCTAGAAAAGAAGAAGTCCAGAGGGGAGGAAAGAGCATTCAGCGCCAGTGCAATCAGCAATGAGCTCCCAGAAAGCATCTGTGATGGAGCAGGATGACGGGAGGGTTAGTGGAGGAGGGGATGGATGAGACAGCACCAAGAGCGCTTACTTTAAAATATGATTTTATAATTATACAAGTGATAAGCATTATTTTTGAAAAGTAGGAAAATTGGGAATAGTTAATAAGAACATTATCTCCTTCAAATCCCAGCACTCAAAGAACATTTGGGTGTATTTCCTTCTAAAATATAAGATACGTGTTAGTTGATTTAAGATATTATTTCTTTTTCATAGAATTAATATTCATCTACATATTATTTTATATCTAGTGTTTTCCACTTAACACTATACTCTTAGTATTCTGACATCAGTTTCATAACATTATCTCTAAGCATATTATTCTCATAATGCTCCATTTTATCTCTGAGCTTAGCTGTTTTCCCCTTTAAAAATAAAATGTCCTGCCAGGCGTGGTGGTGCACGCTTGTAATCCCAGCATTTGGGAGGCTGAGACTGGAGGATCCGGGTTCCCAGTCAGCCTCAGCTACCTAGTGAGGCATTCCAAAACTTAGTGAGACCCTGTTTCAAAATAAAGAATAAAAAATAGGGCTGGAGGTGTAGCTTGGAGGTAGAACGCCCCTGAGTTCAATCCCCAGTACTGAAAAAAAAAAATAGGGCTGGAGATGTAGCTCGGAGGTAGAATACCCCTGAGTTCCATCCCCAGTACCGCAAAAAAAAAAAAAAAAAAAAAAAAAGTCCCCATTTGAGAAGGATTACTTTTTTCAAGTTACTTTGTGATTATCAAAGAAGCTCTAATACCCCTTTAGGCAAACAGTTAGAAATGTTGAATAAGAATTATATTATTCATGTATTCCTTCATGTAAAGCACCAACTCTTTAAGATGGACATTGTACTTAGTATGTATAGTTGGGTACTACTTCCAATAGAGATAGGGTAACTGCCAAGTATTTCCAACTTTTAACCATAAAAATAAGAACTCAGCCTTCTTCTGGAAATGTAATTAAACATTATATTTACCAAGAGACTAGCATAGCAAAGTAGTGTTATCCTAATACCTAAGAATGTGACACTGTGTCAGAGCCAATATTTACATGAAGAAATCACGAGGAAGAATACATCAAAATGTTATTTCTTCGTTAAAAGTTTCGTGCTTCAGGAAGTTCCTTGATTGGCCTCACCATTTCAGGGAGGGGTATTTTTCAAAGCGATCCAACACCAACACTGTTGATGTAAAGTCATCATCACGTTGAATTTATGAAGAGTTCATATCCGCAAAGCCAAGGACTGCAATCTTAGGACCTGGATCGCTCTCACATTCCTTATTTATCATCCTCCAAGGTGGCAGGTGAGTGTACTTGCATGTGAGTGTGTGTGTGAGAGAGAGGTATTTTATAATAACAAATTGGAAAGATTAGCTTCTGCTCCATCTTTTCCCTTATTATTCTGAAGGCTGTTCTGGTTCCTTCCTTCTTGCTTTCACTGGTACTAAGTTGCTTTGTTATTTGACTAGACTCTGCAGAGGCTACAAAACTCTTCCCCAGATATAAAATCTGATGCATATGAAATCTTCAAATTCAAAAACAAAATGGTTTATCTTCTGAACATTGAATTGGGAAGAAAAGGTATTTGGATTTGGTATTTGAATCTAACTTAGGAATTGTCCATTCTTTTACAAAATCTGTGTAATATTAAAAGATGTGTAGGATTTTATGGCTATAGGTGTGTGTATGTGTATGTTCTTGCCAAAAGAGTCTTGGAGACCACCAGATTATAGATTATTCAAAGGTAATGTTCTTATCTCCTTTCTTTTTGTGTCCTTGGCACCCAGCATTACCCAGAACTTTGCAGAATCTCACTAACAGGAAATGAAAAGTGTGCTAGATTTTTAAATGCATCCACGCATATTTAAGGAACTCCTCTCAATTGCTTGCTGACTGTGTCTCTTTGGCCTTTTGCTACATATTTTGCCCCACACTGTCTTGCTTACCTTCTCTTTGCCTTTCACATCATGTTTTGCTTTTTTTTTTTTTTTTTAAATCTACCAGGTAAAGCTTAATGTTGAATGGAACCCATGAAACCACTACTTGTATTTCTAATGTCAAACAGTAATATAGTGAGATCTTAAACCCTAACTAGTGGAGGTTAAAGGACGGAAAAACGTTCAACTTTCTAAGTTCTACTGCCCCAGCCACACAGTGGAGTCTGAGCTGCCGTCCAACATAAACAGGACAGGAAGGGAGTAGCACGGGAGCTCTCAGCCCTTCATCAAAAGTCTGGCAGCTGATGGGGGTGTTAACATGTCAAGTACACACACCTTAGAAGAGCAGTTTGATTGTGTGGGGGCTAACTGACATCACAAGTATGAACCAGAGAGTAAAAATGTCCTCCTAGTTCTTCCAAAGGTCTCCTTTTCTCCACCACGTGTTAAAGCAAGAGGTTAATCAAATGAGATTAAAGCAAGAGACTGATCAAATGAGAACACAGGAGAAATCAGGAAGGAGTGAAAAGGGTTCCCAAATTAAGTAAGCTAGATGGACTTTTCTAGTGTAATTCTACCTCATGGGACTCGTACTGCTTTCTTCATATTCAGTCTGCAAGATAAATGATGCCAGTTGGGAAAGGTCTGTAAAGAAGGAAAATTCTGGGATTGGTGTGGTTTGAAAAATATTAACCCTCTGGTAGATCTAGGTGAAAAGTTTAGTAGAACAAATAGAGTTGCTCTCAAGGAGGGAGATCTTGGTCTTTCTCTTTGTTGATCTGCTCTTGCTCCATTCATTCCAAAAATATTTCTCAACATCTACTTTTCTTCAAGCCCTGCTCTAGGACCTGGTGAAAGAGCAATGAACAATGCAGTGAATATCCCTCCTTTTAAAAGGAGGGATATTCCTTTTACGTTGTCATACTGGAGGGAAAGCCACATGCAACCCCAAAACTAAGTAAATGACTATCAGAAACAATTACGCGCCAGGCAGTAATTAAAGGAGATGATTTACTGGAGAGTAGTTGAGGGCTGCTTTAGATTGGGTGCGTGGGGAAGGGGGTGACATTAAGAGGAGCCTTGAAAGACAAGAAGAAACTAGCCATTAGAAGAAGCAGAACATTCCAGGGAGAAGAACATTCCAGGCTAGGGAACAACTTGTACTTAAATTCGTGTCTAGGGGTGCGGGGGAACCCATAAGGAACTTCCAAATATAGAAAGCTTGGCACAGTTCAGTCACTGATAAGGAGAGTGACACAAGGCTGTTTTCTACTATCTCTCAAACACATCATCTCCCATGCCTGCATATGCAGGGAAGGGACATTTCTCAGATTGGACACAATGCTTATAATTATGAACTCGTCGCTCACTTTGTCAGCTTTGATTTGGACAGAGGTGACACCGGAAATCCTTGAGATCTTAGCTTCAATGAGTTTCTAGGAAATGCCCCTCTCTTGAGACAGGATTTGCAGCAACAATTGCGTGTCTCAAGGTGGAAGTGGATGCAAGAAGAGGGGTGCAAAGACTGTCAAACGCCATTCTTTTGGAAAGATTGATTCAATCTGCAATCATTTTGCTCTTTTACGATAGGAAATAAGGGCACTATTTTTTTTTTCCCCTTGAGAGACTGGGGGAAGAGCAAACAGTAAAAATAGGAGCAAAGAGAGCTGTTAATTTATCATGAAAAAAATTAACCAATTTCATTATTATTGTCCTAGTCAAAAGAGCTCGGGCTTTTATGGCATTGCATATATTTTTGGTACTAGAATGGCAAATAAACACAAGTATATCTGCCAACCTCACTTGCTCCTGGTGCAAGAACTTGCCCATTACTGCAGCCTTCAGTAATCTCTCCTTTGGATTTTATTTTGTTTCTACCACAGATTTAGATTCTACCTAATTCCCGCAAGACAGAAGGATATAGGAAAGGAAGGGATAAATGGGGTTTGAAAACAGGATATTGCCATTTATTTATTATTTGGCCCAATTTAGGAGGTGAGCTCAGTGGGAAAATATGGCTATGCTTTTCCATATGCTTCCTAAGTCACCTCCTAAATTTGACACAAACACATTTCCCAGCAGGGCTCATTCCTAGGAATTCCCTGCATCTCCAAGCCTTTGAAGGACTGTTTTTGGTAGGAATGAGAGAGGCAGGGATTTTCACACCGGGCCCTAGATTGACTTTGGATCTTCAGGCATCGTTTTAGAGAAAGGGCAGCAAACCACGTTTTTGGTGCACTCAGAATAAGATGAAGAATGTAATAGTTGATATGCTTGGTTTAAGCTTATTCCTCCCTATTTTCCTCCGACACATAATTTGAGCCCCATGTTGCTTCTTTCATACTGTGAGAGAAGATTAAGAGTATCAGGCAGTGAGTCACAGAAATTGCCCTGCTGATTTTTTTTTTTTCTTCTACAGGGCTCAGTACACTTCCTGACCCCACAGCAAGTGGTGAGACATTTCAGAAATCTAGTGTGCAGGGCCTCTGCCACTTACTAAATGGTTTACATTTAATTATGCTCGGCTGGTGCTTGCCGGAGAGTGGCAGGCACAAAGACAGTGGGAGACGTAGAAACTGAAGTGGATATCTCCATGATACTGAGCCAGGAAACTCACCTTTATGATAGGTATAACAGACCCAACTGCAGGTCTGGGATGCTTGTAAGTCCAGTGGGGGATGATTTCTGTTGGATAAGAAAAAATGGGGGAGGGGGCTGGACTTGTCAGTGAAAAGGGTTCATTCATCTGGCTTGACATTTCTATCTTTTTATTTTAGTCTTGGATTCCCACCCCCCTCTTCCTAGGGTCACTATTTTATTTTATTTTATTTTTTCGGTACTGGGGATTGAACCTAGGGGCATTCTACCTCTGAGCTATACCCCCAGCCCTATTTTTTAGTCTTTATTTTGAAAAAAGGTCTCACTAAGTTGCGAGTGCCTCACTAGGTAGCTGAGGCTTGCCTCGAACCCGGATCCTCCGGTCTCAGCCTCCCAAATGCTGGGATTACAAGTGTGAGCCACCACACCCGGCTTCCTAGGGTCACTAATGAAACTATATAAGAGGACAAAAAAATGCAAGGAGATTTTCTTTTAGCCAGGCATGGTAGCACACACCTATAATCCCAGTACTTGGGAGGCTGAGACAGGAGGATCACAGGTTTGAGGCCAGCCTCAGCAATTTAGTGAGTCCCTTAGCAACTGAGTGAGAACCTGTTTCAAAATAAAATAGGGATAGGGGTGTTGCTGAGGGGTAAAACACCCTTGTTTTTAATCTCAAAAGAGAGATTTTCTTTTTGAAAATGACCTTTTTTTTTTTTTCCTCCAGGAGTCTGATAAATAAAACATCATTTTTTTAGATTAACTTGTTGTGAGAATAAATATTTTAGTTCCTATTATTTATCTCCTCCTAATTGTTTCCTAGTAGTTTGAGTACAAATGATGAAGGTGCATTAAATGTCATAAAGATCCCAAAATATAAACTTCTCCTTGAATGAAAGGGAATGAAATCATAGGCTGATGGGTCGAAGATTAAAACAAAGCATAGTTTTTCACTCCTGGCCATAAGAAACAAATAAAATCACATTATTCTCCCCAAAGTATGAAATTGACATGTGTAGGATTTTACTTGGCAGTTACCTGTTGTCATTAATTACTCTAAATTATTTGCAGATGTCATTCCAGAGAATTTCCCTATCAACGCACACACTGTTTAAACAACGAGCAAACCTTTTCAGAAAAGACTGTGGTAGTGGAGAAAGGAGCGGGACATCGAAAAGCAAACCAATGGCTCCGGTCACCTCACGAGGTTGGAGAAGCAGGGAGTGTGAACTTTTTCTTTAATGACCTCTGCACTGTTCAAACTGTCACCTCAGCATGCATTTATATTGTACTTAAAATAAAATCCAAAAAAGCAATTATAATTCATAAGAAAACTTAAAAATGAATATGTATTTGAAAATGCCATGTATTCTTCCTAGTTAAATGGAAGGTAATTGCACAATATGAAAATTATTAAATAATACTCTAAGGAAATATTTAAACACATAAAGATTTGGGAAAAAAAAACAGTGGTAAAATCTGGTACTAGTAATGGTGACTTCTAAGATGCCAGATTTTGCTTACACTGCCTTTTTTGAAATTTCCTCATGAGAGAGGAATGACTCCTTTCTTTGGATATAAAACACCGACGTCCCCTTTTCCTGTGCTTTATTTTACATTGAAAATCTGACTCATAAGCAGATCATGATGTCACTGTTCAAACTTGTGCTTAAGCCACTCATCCTCTTAATAACCACGTAATTGTTTTGTCTGTCTTTTGTAGACATGCCCCCCCCTTCCCCATCAAACACACAACACTGCTGCTAGAAGAGCTAGAAGCTGAAGAGCTGTTGAAACCCTGAGATAAGGAGGGCTGTAAATGTGTGTTAACAGCTCCTCATGTTTACTCTGTGATTTATACCCAATTTATGATGGTCATTATAGTAGATACTTCACTTAATCAAGAGCACAGTCAAGTCCTGGTCATTAAACACCACATTTGCCCTTTATTTCCTAGGAAAGTAGGTCCCTTGTTTCATTGAAAGCATTGCAAATACATATTCAAAATGCAAAGATGAAAGAAGTCAGCAGTGGCAATTAATTTTTATGGCTGGTGCTATAAGAGTGTAAATCTCTTTTACAGCCACCATGTTTTAGTTCATTTACCTGGTCTGACTCTTAATGGAGCTAAAACACAGGTCTCAAATGTTTATCTTTCACATGATTGCATGCAAACCTAGTGAGTAGCCCCACCACCTTAAAAAAGAGCCAAACCAGAATACAAGATTAAATACTGGGTAATAAATAACAGGTAGATTTTTTGAAACTGCAATACAAGACTGTCCAAAAATTTGCTTTTTAAAAATTGCCCATTTGTTAACTTAAGGTGTTCTTTGGGATGGCTTGCTATTTGATTAGTAAAATGATGTTCATTAAATCTCCTGGTAAACAATAAAGTGATGTACAAATGTAAGGGATTACTCTAGTCAGAAAATCTTATAAATGCTAACATCTTTAGCAAATAAGCTGACTGCAGAGAGACTGTTCAGTACTAGGAAAACAAAGAATAATTTCTATCCTACATAAATCCTTTCTGCCCCAAATCAAAAACATCAGACATCATGAAAAAATAGAAAGAACTTTTCTACATCCTGGCAAATTCATTCTTATAGCAATATGCCCTGGCAGAGTATATATGCATTCTGTATGACTCTTACATTTTCACTGACCTCTGTCAGGGCAGTAATTCAAGGTCTGTTATGTTACGATAGAGTCTTTTGAGTTAATTTATTTCTGCCTCTCTCTGACACTGTAATGGCTCCATTCATAACAATACTCTGCTGTGTGGTGCCAATGGAAACAGCTCGTGCAAGGTTTATTATCCTAAGAAAATAGTGGAAATCAAATATGAAGGTGGAAATATGCAGTTCTATGAAATTCCAAAGCCAAGTAGGTTGTGTTGACGGTGCTCTTCCTCTGGACAAGTCTAACTCTGGTTTCATTTCCCTTGCCAGGATTTGCACATGGACTTTTAAACCTTGGTTTTTACTTTTTTATTTTATCTATATCAGATCTCCATACTTATTCCCACAATTAAAACACTTGGGAAGGTTTTCATGAATGGCTCAAAGTAGATCCCTCTTTTCTATTGCCTCTGGGGAGCAGTGGCTATGTCTTTGGCTGTACTTTGGAAGCCATGTCCCCCACTGATATTTTCACAGCCGTAACCAGTCATAGCTTTTAGCAAAGGGCAGATTTAACCAAGCTTCTTATTTACCTTCTTTTTAGGTATCTTTTATATTTTTGAAGGACTGTCACCTCTAGTCAGGGACAACTTACTTGTAACAGAAGCCAACTTGCTGCATGGTTGAGTCCAGGCAAAAAGTTTTTTTCTATCCAGAGAAGAAAGTTAGCAGGAGCATGGAAAGTATTATAAAACCATGCAGAAATACTCACAGTTTGGGTTTGGCAAGCAGAGGTGGTGGCTCCTTTGTGGGTGAAAGCAGGGCAGCTGGTGTCGGAAGAGATTTATTACCGTTAGCTTTGCCATTAATCAGTCCATTTACTGAGAGGCTGGGATGGACTCCATTTGTTTCTCGTTCCACAGAACCGAATTGCATCTGGAGGGCCGCCATGCTAAGTCCTGAGTCAGAGCTGTTCACCTGCTGGGGCTCACATGGCTTCTTTGAAGCCATCTCGAAGGGATTCATCTCCAAGATGGGAGGGGGAGGTGGAAAGTGCTGGAAGTGGTCACTGGATTCTCCCGTTGAGTTGTAGCTACAGTTTTCAGTGTTGGCTAAGGAAGGGTAAAGGGAGAAAAAAGTCATAAGATTCTACTAGTCCAGCAACGGCTTTCACATTGTCATAGGTCTTCTGAGAATCCCTGTGTCCTGTTGTCGGAGAAGAGGTGGCTGTGTTCCTCTCGTTGGATACAGAAGCTTTGCCAGCCAGAGGGCCTGCTCTTCCAAGTTTGTTTTGAATGACCACTACTTGTCTCATTTCCCAAATGAGCTCACATGTGAGAAACCACCTATCGATTCATTAACAAATTTCAAACAAGAGCTAAAGATAGGACTTGGTACAAAAAAAAAAAAAAAGACAACACAGACAGTATCAAACTTTAATGCTTTGTGCTTTGTCCTTACACTCACCAGCCTGTGGATCCAGCTGAACACCCTATCCGTGTTTACTGACAGTGGCTCAAGTTGTAAAAGTTTTATGCAGATATCCACACTATTTTAAAGCTAAAGAAGGCAAACCTCTGAGTTGAAGCAAAATCTCTCATGATTTCATAGAGAAAAAAATTTCCATGCCAGCTGATTGCTCCTCCCCAGCATAAAAGATTTTTAAAGTTGTTATCTTCAATAGAGCAAAAGCATCTTCATATCATGTCTTTTTTTGAAATTCTTTATCGTACTCAGAGAGCTTCTGGCATGCACTCAGAGAAGCTCACTGAGATAAACAGAAAGTTCAACCATATCTGTTGATTCTGTATGGCCTGTAGTTGATATACCTCAAATTGAAATCGATACTATCACCCACCAATTTTTTACCACGCACACTTACAGAGTCCAGGATTTCTTGTTGTTGTTGTGATTGTGTGATTATTGCACTATTGCTATAGCTATTTGAAGGGGCAGTCTTTGAGTCAACTCAAAATCAAAATGCTGGGATACTTCTAGCTGTGTAATTCCAATTATGGCACTGGGGTTTCCTTTAACACTTAAAGTGCTTCTCCATATTAACCATCTCCCCATTATGGTGAACCTTGATTCCTTCTCTAAGATGAAAAAGCATTTGCAACTGCCACTCCAGCATCCCCAAATGGGTCTTGGTTGTGCCTCTGCTGCCACCTAGCCCCAAGTTCTTGCTCTTCTAGGAATCCAAGGCTGATTCAATCCTCCTCTCCAAGTCTGTCTATACAACCAGAGATCTCCTTAACTGATTCTCTACTATGTGTGTTGCCATGTGCCGGGCTTGGTCAAAGAGAATATTTTTAAATCTCTGTAAGATGACTAACAGAGATGAGGCATTTACTGTAAGCGAAAGTAAAATTCATTAGTCACAGCAGAAAACAGTCAACAGCAGAAAAGGCAAAAATTGACTTTGAATTGCCTTTCCCAGTGGTAAGTTTTTGAGTTTGGAAAAGTCCATATGTTTTGAATATTGGTTCAATAATACCTTTATCTTTCATACCAAAGTCATATACTATCAATGCAGTTTGATGGCTAAGATCTTTCTGAATTATATTTGGTTTCTCTTGTATCACCTTTTCAGAAGTTTCAATAGTGGATTAGACAAGGGCATATTTACAAAATTATCTCCAGATCTCCTGTGTTGATACTGCTGAGGAACAGGGACTGTATCTCTGAGTAAGAGGTGGCCTTCTGAGGGCAAATATGATTCAAGGTTAGTATGAAGATGTTAGGAAATGAGTGCCATTATTTCCAAGACCAAGATTGCAGGATTAAAAAAAAAAGTAGCTCCTGAGTGCCCAGTTGGGTATTATCATTCTTTTTTTTTTTTTTTTTTTGATTGTCATCCCCACTCCCACCACCTCGCTTGTCCCTCCCCCAAGCCTTTTGGTTGGTGATGAAACATCTGATTGTAACTCCCCAAGTAGCAGCAAGCATTCCCAAAGGCTGAGTAGTTTCTGGGATAGTTGCTTTCTGCCCTAGGGAATCACACCAGAGCTGGGGGAACAGAACCTGGTTATTTTGATTCTCCACATACCTGGGGTGACCACCAGCTGGGCAGTGCTGGTCACTGATCCGTAGTCATTTCTTGCTGAGCAGGTAAAGATCCCTGCATCTTCAGGGAAGGTCTCAGCAATAACAAGAGTACAGATCTCCTCTGGAAATGAATAAAGCAGAGGGATTCACTAGAGAGAAACTACTGAGCTGCGCTGAAGGGGTCAGAGCCTCTTTTCCCACTTCCTTCTCTGACATCCTCCTAAGAGCAAACTATTCAGTAGAATAATACTTTTCCCCTCAACTTGACTATCAATAATGAAAATGAGCCAAGCTGTCTCAAAACACATTGCATGTTTCAAGCATAGGAAGAAAAAAGTACTAACTCTTGGTAAAAGTTCTGTCTTGTAATAAAAACATTATTTGCCTATTAAGGAGATCTTTAAATATTTTAAATCTTCTACATATAATGAATAGTAATAAGTACCAGGGTAAACAAATTAGACAAAATATAAAATGAGAAGTAAAAGTCTCCCTTATAGATTCAATTCCCTCTATATCCAATATCCCTTAAAAATCTCACTCCCTAAAATAAACACAATTTAGAAGATTATTGTATTTAATTCTAGAAAAAAAATGTATCAGTCATCTAAAAACTTATCCAAATATGATCAAAGTATATTGCTTTTGATGTAGCTTTACTGGGTCATATATATATATCTATATATATACATATATATACATATTTGTATTATCAAGTAATATGGTCTTATAGATATCATTATTGGCTCATTTCTTATTGTATTCTTGGGCTTTATTTTCCCCCTAAACCTTTCCCCATCCTCATTCTTGATGATGCTGATGATGATAATCTGGTTTACAGACTGCTTGAGATTTTGCTAAAAGCTAAAAAATCAAGATTCTTTTGTGTTGAAATGCTATGTTCCTGCATACCCATGTTTGTAGCAGCACAAATCACAATAGCCAGATAATGGAACCAATCTAGGTGTCCATCAACAGATGAATGGATAATGAAAATGTGGTATATACACACAACGGAATTTTACTCAGCCATAAAGAAGAACAAAATTATGTCATTTGCAGCAAAGTGGATGGAATTAAAGAATATTATGCTAAGTGAGAACAGCCAGTCTCAGAAAGTCAAATGACATGTTTTCTCTCATATGTGGAAGCTAGAATGAAAATAGGAAGCAAAAAGGACTTCAATCAAATGAGGAGGGAAACCAGTAGAAGAGTGGAAGGAGATTGGGGGAGGAAGGTGGGGAGGGAGAAAATGAGGACTGAGAAGGTTTCACTACTAATCTCACTAGCATGGATGGGGAGGGAAGAATGAGGAGTAGGGGAGGTCTCTACATCAATGAGGTATACATGTATGTATGTATCACTTTGAATCTCACTATGATGTATAATTATATTGCATCAATAAAAGTATAAAAAATTAAAAAGTTAGGTTCCTATGAAAAGATCTAGGTATAATAGTGATTATAAATGTTTGAGATTTTAGCAACTGGTGTAGCTCAAGGAGAATTTGTTTTTAAGCTATTTTAATGCAGGTTTAAATTTCCAAAAACTATGGAAACACATGACTAATTATAGTAGCATATTATTCAATTTGATGTTTAAATGGTGTGAGAAACTAGGTCCAATGTGGAACACAAAAATGAGTAAATATTAGCTTAATAAAGACAACTTAAAGGAACTGGAGTTATTTAGTTAAAGGTAAAGAATAATGACAGAAGGACAAAGATGGCAAGATTTCATTTATAAAGATATCCAAAGTAACCAAACTTTTAGCAGTAGAGTTGAGTAGTGGTGGACAGGGCTAGGAAGAGGGGCAATGGGGAACTGTTATTCAGTGGGTTTAGAGTTGCAGACAGGCAGATAAAAAAGTTCTAGAAATTATCTGTACAATACTGTGTATTAGTTAACGATGGTGCACTGTACACTTAAACACGTGAGAAGGTAAGTTTCATGTCAATATATATTTACATGCTTATAAATATATATATTTTGACCACAGTAAAAGTAATGGAATATATATTAAGTATTCATCCATTTAAATGATAATATAGGTAAAATATTGTGACAGCTACCATAAAACAAAAGAAATTAACACAGGGCGGATGTTGCTCAAATAGTCTTCATTTTTCTTGGAGAACAATAAGAAGAAGAGCTATATTCCCTCAAGCAAGAGGGAGGAAGGTAGATTGAATGAATAGAAGGATTTGTTTATAAAAGATTACAAAATATTGGGGAAAATTTTTGAGATAAAGTCTGGAATCTCATTCCATGAACAGTTTCCAAAAGTTTTTTGAATTTATCCATCTACTTACTATTTTTGACTATACTGTCTTACTATTCTGTAGCAACAGAAAGAACATAAAGAATACAAATTGTTCATAATTTGAAGGAGGTGAATTCACATCCTGCAAGGACTTGAATTAGAACATCTCCAGATTAATTCTAATTCCAAGCGTTTACACCCTAATGTCCACATATCACACAAGGATATTTTTAGCCTTTCTTCTCTTTTTTCTACAAAACTATGCTGCATTAAAAGGCCATTAAGTCAGTTGCAAGTGGAAATGGTCATTAGAAAGTGCTAGTTTGCAAAAAATTTCTTGAAGTATAGGACAAATAGGAAATACAGAATTAAGATTTTTGGGCAACTAAAATATTTCTGAGGAAAAGAAAAAATCATCCTGATGTTTATGTTTACTTCAGATGTCTGGATGAAGTACAATTCTAGTTGACTATACAGTATCTTTCAAAATTGACCAATATTATCTATGCCATAATTATCCTATAATCACAAAACAGAATTTTTCCTGTCCTCTCTCCTATTCTTTTGAAAGCTTTGCAACATTTCTTGCTGAGTCTATAAAGATAAAACCAAATACAGTTTCCTGAATTGTCTTCTTATTAACTTATCTCTCTACATTTTGATTTATAAACTTTATATTTAAAAAATAATATAAATACATGCTACAAATTTTGTACAAATATATGGTACAAAATTTGAAAGGTACAAACAGCTCTACAGTTCTCTACCTTTTAAATAGTTAGTAATGTTTTCATGAGGTTTCAATATGAATTTAAAACAGAGACTGAAATATAGCATTTTTAGTTAGGCATGATGGCACATGCCTGCAATTCTAGGACTTGCTTGGGAAGCTGAAATTGGAAGATCATAGGCTTGAGGCCAGCCTCAGCAATTTAGTAAGACCCTCAGCTACTTAGTGATAACCTGTTTCAAAAATTAAAAATAAGCGGGGCGTGATAGCACATACCTGTAATCCCAGTACTTGAGAGACTGAGACAGGAGGATCACAGCAACTTAAGTGAGGCTCTCATCAACTTAGCAAGACCCTATTTCCAATAAAAAAAAACAAACCAGGGCTGGGGTATAAGTTCAGAGATAGAATGCCCCTGGGTTCCAACCCCTGTATCTCTCTCTCTCTCTCTCTCTCTCTCTCTCTCTCTCTCTCTCTCTCTCTCTCTCTCTCTCTCTC
>PVLC010000527.1:10856-54255 GCA_004027655.1 Graphiurus murinus | reverse complement strand
AGAGACAACAGAGCTGTGCCATCATATAAGGAGACAGATTATTTCAGGTTATATATATTTTTCATCTGTGCATCAATGTATGGAAAGTACAAAAAAAAGTAAAGCAATTTTAAGAGAGTAGAATGGTTTGTATTTCAATTAAAAGATTCTTTGAATTTTTAATATTATTGTTTTGTTTCAAATAAACCAAAATTATTTTTATTTTTTTCACTGAAGACTTTTTATACTAGAAATAGTGAAAAATACTGGCTATTTAAGAACTCGCCCTAGGTTTTTCACAATTACCTGAAACATGTTTGGGGACAGTGCAACGTGACCTCACTGGGTTGTACTGCAGCAGGTAGTTTTAGTCACTGTGAACCTTACCTGACTCATGAGGATGGCAGCTGACTTTGATGTTTCCTTTCAGATCTCATCACTAAGTAACGAGAGTTATGTTTTTAAATTTTATGATCAAAAGAGACCTTTAAAAGATGTTTCGTACACCCAGTGTGAATGTGGATTTATATGGATAACGCTCTTCAGAATTTTCTGGATTTCCCAGTGTTCATCTAGGTGGAAAACAAAGCTAACTGGGGTCGACAGTAGGATATTTACTTCTAGTTGCTGTTCTATCAGTAATAACAAAAGGAAATGTTTATTCAAATTTTGAACGTAGGCTACTACTGTGCTGTAGAACTTCAGGATTGCATTTCCATAAATGATGCTCAAATTAAGACCACATTGCATAAGACAGGCAGCTGTGGTGTCCTAGGCAGGGAAGATGTACCCTGTGCTCACCATAGCATCTCCATCAGCGCCCAAGCTCCCCTATCCCAAGATGCATTGTGGGACTGGGAAAACACCATGAGTAGTGTCAAGCTATGAATTTTAATTTACATTGAGCGATCTTCATATTTATAACTCCATGATTTTATTTACAAAGATGAAGAAAAACTGAAGGACAGAAAAATTAATTGGCAACTATGGAATAGGCGGGGTACTGTGTTACTTTGGTTTATTTCTATCCTACATTTGGCCCTTGATATAAGCCCAGGATCTAGCTATAGTTATTATTTAAATTTGCATATATTTAAGGCTTAAGATACTTTGGCTCTGCAATAAGATGGGTCATTTTTCAGAAGGGGGACTTTTTATCAGATTGTTGGGTGTAAATTCTCCTTAACTTTTTGAATCTCAGCTCTTACAGTGGTGCTTCCCAGACCTGTTTAATGATAAGAATCATCTGGAGCATTTGTCAAATATGCTGATTTTAAGTCCTCTCCTCTCCTCTCTAGAGATATTGATTCAGTAGATCTGGGTTGGGGCCAAGATTTTTTTTTAAATATGGTTTCCAGATGAATTTTATCTTGAGGAAAGTATAGAAAACTTTGTTCTAAAAAACGAATTCCAAACATTTTTTATTAGCACTTACAGAAGAAGATACATTTTATGTCCAACCCAGTAACACTCATAGCTATAATGTGCATACATGTGTGCATGTATGCATATACATATATGGTATCTAGTCACAATAAAGGCTTCACAAAACATTAAACTGAGGTACTCTACTACTACTACTGCTACTACATTTATTTATTTATTTATTTATTTATTTATTTATTTATTTATTTATTTATTTATACTGGGGATTGAACCCAGTGACATTCTACCTCTGGGCTACACCCCAGCCCAATTTTATTTTTTATTTGGAAATAGGGTCTTGCTAAGTTGCTTAGGCTGGCCTCAAACCTGCAATCCTTCTATCTCAGCCTCCCAAGTACTGGGATTACAGGCATGTGCCACCATGTCCAGCTTCTATTTATTTTTTAAAATTGTGGTTGCCATTCACTGTAATGGGTCATGATCAACAGTTAAAAATACTGCCCTATAACACCTAGTTCAGTTTCTGGTTCAATAATATCCACCAATCCTTAGTGTTTGACACATAAGCAGAAGGGTTTCCAGACACAGGCTTAAGAGATACTGCTACGTCTTGAGGACACAGCTATTATTTGACCAAAAGGTTCACTGAATGGGATGCAAACAGCAGAATAACAGAGCAGGAGGTCACCCTGAGTTTTCTGACAACATTATACACAGTTCTTGGCTTTCCCATTGAAGAGGGAGATAGAAAGTGTGGAAATAATTCAAGTCAGAGTTTCACATAAGATTAATCATTTGGAAATTGAGATGTAACTGGAAAGGTGCAGGAGACTGGGGATTTTAAAATCAAATACATATGGTTAAAGGTCAACCTAACCGGAGAAGAGTAAATAAAACTTAGATTATTTGTTCTTTAAGGGATTTTAGACAGACAAGCTCAAATCTCTCTTTTCTTCAGATTTGGTCCAAAGTGCATCTCAAGGTCATGTCTAATTAGTGTTGTAGCCCAGATGCTAAAGGTAGGCCACCTGCCTCCCGCAGACATGTTGTTTTTTTCCTGTAGCACAAAGCTTCTCTAGTTGTCCTGCATTTTTTCCTACTTTAGGACACAAGGAACCTGATGCAAACCGAGGTAATGAAAGGTTTATGTCGGGAACCTGGGAGTTTCCTGACACTGAAAATTCTAATTACCCTCCTCATTATCCAAAGAATGCATCAGAAACCCATCTGCACAAGGAGATGGGTTGGATATCTGGTAAGATATCAGACACAGTGGAGTAGGACATAATCAGAGTCAAAAGTACATTGCAATAGGTACATGCTGGGATTAGAAGAAAAGAGCAGCCCATTTTTAGGAGGTTTTGGAAAATGGCCTCACGTTGAGGCTGCAGGCTGTGTGGCTGGGCAGCTGAATGACAGGCTTCAGGTAGCAGTGGCTGGCCACCTTTGCTCCTTCTTGGCAGGTGTGGCTGAGAGCCTCCCTGGCTCTCAGCAACACCTGGTTCCTTCCTGCGTGGGTGCCATGGCCTTGTTCCCTGGACTCTCTTCCCAGGACTCCGTGCTCTTTGGAAAGGTCTTCTTTCTAACCCAGTGGGTTTTCTACGCCTGGAGAGGCCGAGTTTCCCAAGATGCTTAGAGAAATATCATTACCTGAGAGGGCTGCCACTGTCAATACAGAACTCACTCAGTGCCTGAAACCGACATTTAAAGACCACATAAAAATTAGGGCAGTCACTATGGAGATCAGTGTGGCGGTCCCCACAAGACTGGGAATGGAACCACCAAATGATCCAGCTATACCACTCCTGGGTATCTTTCCAAGGGGTTGAAGTCAGAATATTATAGTGATACGTGCATATCCACGTTTAGAGCAACAGGATTTACAATAGTTAAATCATGGAGCCAGCCTAGATGTCAATCAACAGATGAATGGATTATGGAATTATAGGATACATACACCATGGAATTCTACTCAGCTATAAAGAGGAACACAATTATGCTATTTACAGGAAAATGGGTGGAACTAGAGAATATTATGCTAAGTGAGATTAGTTAGTCACCGTAAGTGAAGGGTCTTATGTTTTCTCTAATATGTGAAAGCGAGGGAGAAATTGGGATATAAGAGGGACTCCAGATGAAGAAAGAGAAACTCCAGCGAGTAACGGAGGGAGGAGCTCTAGGGAAGGGTGGTGATAGGGAAGGGGAGAGAATCAATAAAGGAAACACTTCCATTGATGTTAGGTATGTATATGAAATTATCAATGTCAATGTCAATATTATCTACAGGGAAGGGGAGGGAGTGGGGCAGGACGGGCTGGGGAAACACACCAAGTGCTGTGTGCATGTATGTCTCTGTTACTCTGAACTTCATTATAATGTGATTACAATGCACCAATAAAAATATATCAAAAAATAAAGTCGGCATAATAAGTGAGATTAGTCAACCACAAAAAGTAAAAAATTGTATGCTCTCCCTAATATGTGGACACTAGGGAGACAGTGGGACATAAGAGGGACTCTAGACAAAGAAGGAGAAACCTTAGATGAGCAAAGAAGGTGACTTAACTGAAGGTGATGGGGAGGGGAGGGAAACACCTTAATGCACATGATGTACTTTCACAAACATATCAAAGTCAATCACTAAACTGAACTTGGGAAGGAGGGAGGGGGAGGGAGTGGGGCTGGAATTGGGGGAAGGGTTAAATGAGAAATATATGCGTGTATGCGTTTACCAACTTGTACCTAAGAAAGATGTATGATTACAATGCACCAATAAAAAATTAAAAAAAAATAAAGTCAGCATAAAATTTTACCTGGGAGGGATGAAACAAAGAGGTCTTGGAGTGACAGTCTGGATGGCATTTAAAGAGTTCCTTCTGATGTGTTATGGTGTTGCGGTTCTTTTAGTTTCACCATCGTAATAAAGCCTCAAGTTCTATGTGTATTACCACTTCAGAAGACTCTTAAAAGTGAAATTTTATTATTCTTTAATCTCTTTATGCCCTAGAGGATACATTCAAGATCCTCCGTGTGGTTTAAGAAGCCCTGCTTCTTGCTAGGCTGGTTCTGTGCCTCTCGTCTCTTTGCCTTCTGGGCATTTAGGGTACCCGTTCTTGGGCACATTCCTTAGTGTCCCTGAGTGCCAGCCTGGAGTAGCTGACTGAGTAGTTTCTGACTCAGTCTTGTATTTCCCCAGAAACACTACTTTCTCAGAGAATCCTTTGTTTTGATTAGAGTTGGTCAGATCTCCCACCTACATGTGATCTCAGGATGGCAAACTTTCCCTGGAGACATCTATCAAAACTATAATTAAATAATTTATTGCACAATTAGCTTGTTAGTTTCTGGTTCCCTAATTAGAACATTACCTCCAAGAGCAGAAACCATGTGTTTTGTTCATGGCTGTGTATTCTCAGTATTTAGTACACAGCAGGTTTCCACAATTATTTTTGAATAAACACACAGATGAAATTTAGGTTGAAGGAAAATAAAATATATACTTGCTTTACAGATAGACTGTTTTGTAAAGGAATTCTCCGTAAGATGGATTTTCCTACAAGTTTCCTTTGTGTGTTTCAAATTTGATTGAAATTAAACAGAATTCATCTCCTATGAATTTCTAGGAACATTTCTATGTGTAAAATAAAGTTAGGCATGTAGACAATGGATGACCAACTTAACATTTAGGGAAGTTACAGACTTAAAGAAAAAAACAAATCTGAGGATGTAGCATGTGTGAGACCCTGGGTTCAATCCTCAGTACTGCAATCATGATAGTATTAATAAAAATAAATAAATACATACATAAATAAAGAAATAAAACTACATGATGGCTCACATTATAAAAATAAGATAAAAATAAGCATTAGGTTGTTATCTTAGTGATTTCATGAACTGCTATGTCACATTTTTACTAGTTAAAATTTTAATCCAATGCCCCAAAGGTTGTTCAGCTTTTCTTCTCTTAGAAAGTGTCATCTGACTGGGACAATAGGCTCACGTTTTGTTGAGAGAAAGAAGTCATAGCTTTTTTTTTTTTTTTTTTTTTTTTTTTTTTTTGCGGTACTGGGGATTGAACTCAGGGGCATTCTATCTCTGAGCTACACTCTCAGTCTTATTTTTTATTCTTTATTTTGAAACACGGTCTCATTAAGTTGTGGAGTGCCACACTAAGTAGCTGAGGCTGGCTGTGAACCTGGATCCTCCGGTCTCAGCCTCCCAAGTCCTGGGATTACAAGCCTGTGCCACCGTGCCTGGCTGCATCATAACTTTTATGGTTCAGACATTATAAAAATGAAGAAAGGCATAAGGAAATGAGATGAGCCAGGTTGTATTATTGAATTTTCATCTGGTAGCATCTTAGTTGAACAAAGACCTCTAGACATCTGTAAAATAAATTTGGTAAAGAGTAGAAATCAGGAAATGACTACTTTTGTCAAATAAAGGGAGTTAGAGATTTATCTGTACTAAGAAAGTCTCTCCAGTATAAATGGAAAAATTTAAAGTTATTAATAACTTTAATTATGATCCACTTTAATCCAATTTTCCTAAGTTTGAGTTCCTGAGGTTTTGACTTGATGATATATAATAAATTACTAAGTCAGAAACTATTTTTATTGGTAATAAATTCTGGGTTTTTTTTTTTTTTTATAGCTACCTAACAATTACTTAATTATAGTAGTTTCTCCCAAAAGGCAATCCCAAATTTCATTCGGGTTTGGATGTACTTAATACGAAGAAAAACCAATTCTTTAGGGGACACTCACAAAATGATGAGGTAGTAGGGATAAGTTCACTGGTTCCTTTGGGCTTTGAGGGGACATTTCCATTCATATCTTCCTTCACAGCTTATTTTTTTTTTGGAGGGGGGAAATCCAGAATAACTAAAAAGAAATCTATCTTCTACTTTGCAAACCACATGATTTGGCAAAGACAACTGGATAAAAAAAAAAAAAAAAAAAGAATTCCGGGCTAAAAGGAAAAAGATAAAATTCAGTGTGA
This sequence comes from Graphiurus murinus, assembly GCA_004027655.1. NCBI lineage: Eukaryota > Metazoa > Chordata > Mammalia > Rodentia > Gliridae > Graphiurus > Graphiurus murinus. The sequence continues at coordinate 47,889 of PVLC010000527.1, read as the reverse complement.
GTGAATGTAAGGCTTGTAGTAATACTTACTAAGGATCTTTAAAAATTGTGAATTGTATCATGTAGAGAAAAGGACATTTGAAATGTGTACTTTAAAGAATTGCAAAGAGATGAGCCCTGTGTATCAAGTCTAAGAAATAAAATACTACTGCTTTAGAAATGCCCCAATGGCCCTCCTCAATTTAATCCTCCTTCTTTTCTCAAGATAACCATTCCTTTGATTTCCTTTAGATGTTTACCATGTATGTATGTATCCTTAAAAAAAAAAAAAAAAAAAAAGATGTGCTCCAGTAATAAAAATATAAGAACATGAAATCCATGAGACAGACAGGTAGGGATTTTTTGTTAGTTTTTTTTCAGTAATGTGCTCTAAGTACTTATAATTGTTCCTTTAGATGCACGTAATATATATATATATATATATATATATATATATATATATATATATATATATATATATGTATTGTGTGTGTGTGTGGCACTGGAGATTGAACCCAGGGGCATTCTACCTCCAAGCTCCACCTTCAGTCCTATTTTTTATTCTTTATTTTGAATCAGAGTCTCACTAAGTTGCGGAGAGCCTCAATAAGTAGCTGAGGCTAGCCATGAACTCAGATCTTCCAGTCTCAGCCTCCCAAGTACTGGGATTACAAGCATGTGCCACCATGCCCGGCAACAAATATTTTTAAATGAATGAATACAGTATATCATAATGTAATGTCAGTTTCCCATTTAAAATGCTCTTTAATTAAAAAAAAATTGGGTAACAAGCATATATCTTGTGGGAAGAAAAGGCAACCATGCCAGTATTAGATAGAAGATCTCAGATGTTATTTTGGGCCATAAATTAGCTAAAGTTACAAAAACCCTACAGGGTACTTAGTGAGCCAGGTCACTAAGGGTCCTGAGAAGTAGGAGGTTCCCCTCAGCAGGCAGTCTGGTGGGCTTAGTGCATACAGAAGCTGGACATCCGGCAGGAATAGTTGGTAAGGCAGATGTCACCATGTTTTCTGTTTCTAAACTCAACATGGCCAAGTTCCAGATCTCAGCATGGGGTCAAAGCAGAACACTTCTTTGTGTGGTGGTGGTGGTGGTAAGTGTGGCGTGGGGAGACCAGTCTTTTCAGCTGATCCAGGAGGCAGTGTATGGAGGAAGAAGCAAGACAGCCAAGGAGGATGACAATTTGGCTGAGTTTATCCATCCAGCCATGCTGTCCTCTGAGTGAAAGATGGGCTGGACCAGTGGCCACGAACCTCTTACTAGAGAAATCCCAGTGTGTTTGTCTCTTGAGTCACACTGAGCTAAACTCTCCCTTTCTTCCCGATGCACAGCTGTTACCCTCCTGGAGGTTCCTTTTGATCTTGTGTTCCCTGTTCCCCACATCGGCATCTTCCTCCTTCTGGATTCTCTTGTGGTGGAGTACACAGAGAGGTGTGGAGGGAAATTTTTGAGACTTTGCAAGTCTGAAAATATCTTTACCAGATCTTTGCATAGAATTGACTGTTTGGCTGTGGGTAGATTTCGAAGTGGGAGGTCATTTTACTTTTGAGTTTGAAAGGTCTTGCCTCTTGTCTCTTTGAGGCTAGTGTGTCTGCTGAGGATGCCTAATCCTTTCTGATCTTACTAAGTTTGAAGATAACCTGATGTTTTCTCCCTTGGCACTTGTGGGAGGATCTTGTCCTGAAGATTCTGAATTTCAGGATGATGGGCACCTCTTTGAGTTTTTCCCACACATTGTACCCTTGGTATATTTTTTCATTCTGTAAATGGGTATATTTCAGTTTGGAAATTAAACAAAAAATCATTGATAATTTCCTGCCTCCTCCTTCTTCCTTTTCTCCTCCTGGAAGCCTAGTTACTCACATGTAATGTACTTGGGCTGGTTCTCTGACTTTTCCAACTTTCTAACCTGTTCTCTCTTGGATCCCTTCTTTATTGTTTTGCTCTATTTTTGTCCAATATTTTCTCAACTTTCATTTATACTGCCAACTTTTTCATTCCAAAGGCACTCTCCAACTCTTTTAAAGCTTTTCACATCTCTTGGGTCACTGATTTTCTTAATCTATCTGGGGAAGATTTTCTTATTTGTCTTACATTTTCTTCTCTTTGTGAATCTGTTTTCCCCCAAACTGCTTATTTCCTCTTCTACCATCCATGTTAGAGATTTTCTTAAGATGTTTCTGATTTCTGCTCCTCTGACATAGTTGGTTATGAGTTGATTAGAAGCTCTGAGAACAAGAGAAGGGCTTGCCAACTATGGCTTTCCTTGTAGCAAAATCTAGGTAGTGTCTTTGTAGGAGAAATTCCCAAATAATTATCTATTCATTTTTTTTCCTCTAGAGATATTCAGATTGTCGCAAAGGAGTTCTTTGGTCTCTACCAAGAGAAGTAAAGTTCACAGGCTAGCTAGCATTTTAGAAGGCAGGTGCAGGAAGAGGGTTAGGAGTGGGTTCATTCAGCACTTAAGAGTTTAGATTAACTCAATTTTCTTTTTGGTACAAACTTAAATGCGCCCTGAATCTTCCTCCCTTCTCCCAGAGACTAAACCAAACTTTCTTGTATTATGGGATCCTAAGCATCTCAATATTAATTTTTATGGTGCTCTGAAGCCATCAGATACACCTGAGTTCAATGTATTAGCTAGTTATTTCCAAAGAACTTAATAAGAATTTATGTCTGAGCAAGTTAGGTATTATTTGAAAAAATAAACACATGTTGGAGAAAAAAAAGACTATTTTGTTCTTACCCTGATTAACAAAAATAAATAAAATGATAACTATAAAATAAGAAAATGGATGTGTGCATTTGCTGGGCACTGTACAACTTTTTAAGAGTGAGATTGGACACAGTCAACCTCATTTTCACAGTCCAAATATATTTTTCATGTAGTACTTGCTTTTTATCACACACCAATCAAAAACTCAATTTTATAAAGATATGATGTCATAGAAAAGAATGTACAGTAATGTGGTGTTGAAATTCTGAACTATTTCAATCCTAACCTAAACTTGGGTTATGTTTTTAACTGTGCACAGTCTGTTGAACTCTCAATAAACATCCCATAAGTGCCCTCCTTAGTACATTTAATTAAGTATAATTTACATCACATTCTGAATCACAGACTCAAAACATGAACTCTATGATGTAAGACATTGCATGGGCCCCCTTGGTTAGCAGAGATTCATACTGAGAGTAGGAGGTACCATACTTTTACATGTATAATTCCCTAACCAGTAAGACGCTTTTTGTGGTTTTAATTTTGCGTATCATTAGACAATGCTGTAGAAGTAACTCAATACAGTTTGTGGTTCTTTCCCGACAGCTGAGTAAGAGCCTGAGTATTAACAGCTGTCAAATGATCACCACCCCCTCACCCCCAGACTAGTCTTTGAAGGATTCCATCAGTGCAAAGTCAGAATGTCAAAGAAGAAGGCCAGGGTAGGTAATATGACAAACGGATGTTGGTCTTCAGTACGCTGACTAGCTATTAATTCACAAAACAGTCTGAAAAGATTTGTGATGCAAGCTGACTTCTGTCTAGACAGAGATGGGAGTGTAAAATACATTAGACAGATACAACACAGTAGTGACAAGAAAAACCTGTTTTAGTTGCATAAATGCACGCTGTTTCCCTTTTTATCTAAATATCTCATCCCTAATGGGGCAACATTGAGGTACCAGGGAATTGCAATTTTATTTTTAGAGCTTTAAAATATCTTGCCCATGATTACAGAAGTAGGATGAAGAGAAGAGGAACAAGAGATAAGAAGAATAAGGGAGTTAGTTGGAGAAAGAGAGGAGGAGAGGGAGGAAAAGCAGAAGGTGGTGGGGGGTGAAGGAGCAGAGACAGAAAGAAGAGACAGAGAGCAGGAAAGAGTGACTATGTTAGAGGAAGGGAAGAGAGGATAATAAAAAAGGAATGTTTAAATGTTTTCCTGAATTTCAAAGGCTATTTATGTCTTAACATTTGGAAAACATCACAGACCCAGTCCTATAAAATTTATCTCTGATCCTTGTAGTCATGTCTGCTTTTCTCCTTTCCACTTAACAGTAGCTGAAAAATGGCGATCAGAGAGGCTGGATCCTACATTCATTTTAGATGGGTGAATACATCAGCAGCTCAGTGGTCCATTAGATTAAACAATCAATTGCGTCAATTAAGAAAAGTAGCTAGGTGTGGTGGCGCACACCTGTTATCCCAGTACTTGGAAGGATGTGACGGGAGGATTGCAGGTTCAAAGACAGTAATCTAATAAGACCCTGTTTCCAAACAAGAAAAGTAAAAAAAAAAAAAGAAAAAAAGAAAAAAAAAAGGTCCTTGGGTTCAATTCCTAGTACCACATACAAACAAAATAAAAAAGTAAATAAGTAAATAAGTCATATATATGCATAATTACATATGTGACATGTATAATTTCCCCCTTTACATAGACTTCAAGGTCAATGTAAGGAAACAATTGACGACTAATAAAAGAATCATACCTAGCTTTGTCAGGCACACCAAAACCTCCCTTAAATACAAATCTGCTTTAAAATGTGATTGTTCTAAAGTTTTGACTTGTATCAGCTCACATAAGCAGTCACTGCAGTGCTCATTATTGTGTTTAAGTTTTTGTTTTAAAAAAGTGACCATGGATTTTATTGTAGATTTTCTGAAGCAAAGCATTTTAATGCTTTTCTGTAAAACAAAAAGGAGCAATTCTAGTAGTGTGGTAATGAATATAATTGCAGAGAAATAATAAGAGGCCAAGGAAAATTCATTGTGGTCTGTTTTTAATAGGTCCTGAGTACATTTTTCCCTTTGTATTAGCTGATTTGCATGAAATATTTCTCTGTCAAGAAATACTTGTTTTTAACAAATGCTTATATTGTGGTTGGAATAGACATTTATTTTCTTAACTGCTTTCAGATATAACTAAAGGGAAAATAAAAATAACACTCAGCAAATGTGGAGAGGAAATTTTTTGCTAAGACGTGGGGTTTAAAAGGAAGTCCTTCCATATCTTATACTTCTCTCTATGATTTTTGCCATGTTAAACCAAAAAGAATTTCAGTAAGTTCTAGAGGTCTGGTGATTCTAGGAGACTTTATTTATTTATTTATTTATTTATTTATTTATTTATTTATTTATTTATTTTTGAGGTACTGGGGATTGAACCCAGGGCTATTCTACCTCTGAGCTATACCCTCAGCCCTATTTTTTATTCTTTATTTTGAAATAGGGTCTTACTAAGTTGTGGAGTGCCTCACTAGGGAGCTGAGGCTGGCCACGAACCCAGATCCTCCAATCTCAGCCTTCTCAAATGCTTGGATTACAAACCTGCGCCACCAAGCCCGGCTGGATTAATTTTATTTAATAACTTATGATCGCACTATATTTTAGAGGCAAAAGAGCAAGCCATAACTGAAACAGGAGTGTATGTAAGATGAGAGGTGAGGGAATGGGGGAGGGGTAATAGATCTCCATTTTCCCTTTTTATCTACCTGTGTTCCTCCAAATTATATTAGTATTTTCAATATTCAAACTTGTACATACTCAAAACTAAGCTTTACAGTTTCAAAACAGTGTTTCGAATTTTTAGATGATGGTTGGTTTTCAACTTTCCAATCTAGATTATGGGAGACATCAGCAGCAGCAGGGTCACCTCCTAAGTAGATGGTGACACTGTATTAATACAACATGATTTAAAAAAAGAGTTGCATATATTTGTTTAAAATACAATACGCAACATCAAAAGCAACCTTAATCCATCCTGAAGCAATGTTTTTAGAACTTTTAGGCCAAGATCTCAGTCTTATTAGTACATAAAACATTAAAAGACATAATTTGCCCATGTTACACACAGTAAGCTGTTTCTTATAGATGAAAGACACTGGTTTCCTACTTTTCTGTCTGTGTCCCTATTATTTATCTATCTATGACTATTTGAAGCAATAAATGCAAGAGATGTGCTCTAACTCCCTGTAGGATTTCCATATTAGCTCATGCAGTAGATTTCGTCTTAGAAGTCCCATGCATCAGGGAGCTATAAAATTATTCAATTTTACACGAAGGCATATCGCAGACGAAATATGAAGTGGTGTATTTCCTCAGTCTGGAAAGCGACTGCTGTATTTGATGTGGCGACTGACACACTGAGTGGGGTGACACGCTCCAGTTGTAACTCAGAAGGCAGCAGATCAATTCCAGTTGTTCCCAAAAGATGCTGAGAAGCACCCTTTAAACTTGGATCCTGATGGGATCACGCTCTGCTTTTAAAGACCTGCTGCTCAGCTGCGAAAGAATCAGGAGCTGGTGACAGTATTCTGACCTTCAGTGGCCCACAGAGAACCCTCCAGTTCCCAAGGAAAGGTCAGGGCCAGGTCACAGTTCCTAAGGCACATCTGGCAAGATCTGCCCGATGCTGAAGCAGAAGCGCATGAATGCAGCAGCAGCAGGAAAATGGTTTGTTTTTCTACCCTTTGCTAAGAAGTCAATGGAACTGTGGCTTTGCTGATGGGAAAATATATGAAGGAAAACCATCTGGAGGAGGAGGACCTATGGGATACCTAGACAGACATCTCTTAGTCTGTGAGGAATTATAAATACACACAAGGTGGAGGCAGGGGACACTGGACCCCAAGGTTTCCAGGTCACAGAGTGCTCTGATGAGCCCTAATGATCTGGTAATAAAGAGATCCTAGGGCAGGATGACTTTCTTCATGCTTGCAGCATAGCAGAAGTTTATGGCTCAGGGCACATAACTAGAGATGCCCAGGGTCCATTTTGCTCACATCTTGGAGTGGCTCTCATCAGAGGCACATTTCTAAGCCAGGGTGGCTAGCTGTTATGGGCTCTGATCAGTAGAAATATGCAGCAGACTGTTCTTTTCTGGAATGTTAGGATGTCTTTTCACCATTAGCGTAGTTTGTTTTCTGAATACAAACGACTAGATTTTAAAAAAGCTTTAAGTAACTGGGCTTGACCTTCTTGTTTGAATGACACTTCATGTTTTACTAATAAAGAGGCTGATGTAAAATGCAGGGTAGAGATCCCATGATAAAGAAGACATTGTCTTTAAGGGGGTTTCACGTTTCCAGGGAACTGCAAAAACATGGTTTTGCTTATGGCTTTAACACAGAAACAAAGGACTATTGAAATCCAAATATTACATTAACCCCACCACAAAAGAAGATTCTTACCAGGTTCAGCTGTAGATCTAGGTTCTGTTTGCCATACAAGAAGAAAAAAAAATAAAAACAATGTATTAGAACAGGATTCCATGATAGTAAACTATCTTTCCTTTCCTAATACCTTGTCTAGGACACCTGCAGAAATGTTATAGACAACCTCTGTAAGACAAAAGAGAGAGTGAAAGTGATAGATCAATTTACAATTCTCTAAGAATGGAAACTTGAATTCCAGTAACACCTTACACGAGGAAGTTTTTAAAAATGTAGTTCATAGATGGGCTATAGACTTGTGGTGCTCCTAAAATATTTGCTCAACTTTGAGCATAAAAAGATGCTGAAGGCATATTTTTGAAAGAAAGAATACATATCTTTCATCAGTTTCAAAGGGGCCACAGTCTCAATTTACTGGCCCTCACACACTGTGGGTTCTATAGTCTCACCCCACTTTGAAAATAGAAATCAATTCATCTGAAAGACTCAAGTTCTTCCTGGTTTTCCCCAAACCAGAAAGAATAAGATGGTCAGATTTGGGAGAATGGGCTCCTCTTCTTACTTTTCTGTAGAATTCTGAAATCTGGAGAGTCTTGGATTTCGCTCCCTTGCCGGAACCACTGGACCTGGAGAGGGGGTGCTCCTCGGACCCGGCACTCCAAAACCACCACCTGGCCCTCTGAGGCTGCTGTGTTTTGCAATTCCTGAAATTCAAGGAAAACACTGCCCCTCAGTCTTTGGTATGTTCTTAAGCAATTTCACAACATAAAATAACAATTCCAAATCTGAGAAAAATTAAACAAAACAAGCCTGCAAAACTCACATCATAAAATAATTATCATGAACTCAGGTAAAGATAAATACCTATAAACCCATCAGTTATGATTAGCTTTTCATAATCTCTATGTCATGAAATTAGTGAAATTTACCATAAGCCCGGTAGAATTTTTTTTTGACCTGTTTACAGACTTTCATTGACCCTTTTGTATTTATGGAACTTGATTGTAACACCTGCTCACTTTTCTTCATCTACATTTAAGAATAAACTAGTTGGTTGAATGAAAATTTCTTAAAATAATTCCACTCCAAATAAATGTAGATCTTCAGGAAAGCTAGAGAGGTGAGAAAAAACAGCATCAAAGTGTTTGTTTTCAGTTGCTCTAACCTTTTCCTAGACTCCCTGCCTCCTCTGTCCGGCTAGTTTTCAATGTCAGGTTTATTAAGCTAAGGGTTGTGGTATTTTCTCATTTTGAGATTCTTAGTAAAATAATAAAACATGTTGCCCTCCTTCCTCTTGACCTTCATTTCCTCCTCCCTGCCCTGGTCCTTATCCCTCACCCCACTCCAACTTCAGACCAATAAATGTTTACCATCCAACAGATTAGAAATTAATTTGGCTTTATAGTTGCAAAGTGGTAAATCTTTGTACTTGCTCTTAAATATCGAGATGTTTATAGTTCCCTTCCATACATCCTCTTTCTACCTTCCTCCTCCAGGATTAACTAGCAATGGGGCCAATATAAAGGTTTTGACTCTACTTTTGGCTAGAGTATTGGACCTAACATGAAGCATGTAGAACTTGTAAATGAATTCAAACACGATAAAATAACTTGCAAAAAGCAAAGAGATTCACACTAGCAACTGTGTGGACTTTTTTGTTGTTGTTTTGTTTTTAAAAATTGTCTGAGGGAACAACAGATAATCACAGATCATATATAGCAAATGGGAAAAACATATGCTCTGGCAAAGGACCTGCTGTGAGTGAGCTAAAGCATTATGGAAATTCTAAAATCCATGACGTTGGCCGATGAATTATAAAAGTGTAATAGGAAGTCTGATTTGACATACAATAAGAATTTTGGCAGTTAACAAGAGCATCCTCATCCTTTTTTTTTTTTTTTTTTTAAGAGAAAAGGCTAAGGGTATCAACAATTTATTGCATTCTTCTCCATTTTAATTTTTTTACTATGATATTTTCTCTTCTATCTTTTTTATAACTTTTATTGGTGCATGGTAGTTACACATCATACTGTGGTATGGACCCATAGGAATATACATGCACACAACTTATGGAGCAATTCCTTCTAGGCCCCACCCCCTGCCTCCCCTGTAGAAAATTTCTGGCTTCAGATTAAATTTTTTGCTTTGTGAATGGATCCAGAGGAAAGCTAATTTAGTGGCTCACAGCATGATGTCACGGATGAAACTCACTTTCTATGGATTGACCTATTAGAGGTTTTCCAGTCACATCCGGGAAGCCTCTTGTAGTAGATTAGCAATGGCACCTGAATATTTTTCATGCTTGAGCTTTCAGGCACCGAAGGAGACTGATTTACTCCAAAGATTATATATTTATTTTTTTCAGCATTGGAAACTCAGAGATGTAAGAAATGGGTAGATGCCAAGAAACAGAGAAACAAAAGCAGTCAAAACTCTATAGTTATTCTAGGATTATAGTTTGGTTCCTTTTGGAGCCAACTTTTTTTGTTGTTGTTGTTCCTAATCTTGGCAAAAGCCATGTCTAAGCTGTTTAGGAGACATTATCTTCCTCATTTTCAGGAAGATAAGGAGAAGACTCAAAAGACTGGGATTAAACCTACAGAGGCTACACTTGGAGATCTGGATAATCCATTCTGTGTAGGATCTGGGGATTCCAAGTGATCCGTGAAAGGGGATCTCTGATCATACACCAAGTCCAACTGGCATTGCGAGTCCTTGCGGGGGTCTAAGGGAAGAACTATTGCATGGGGATCACTCCTTTGCTGACAACACGTACATTCCTGCTACCCACACTAGCCCTGCTGCTTGAGCCAAGCCCGCCGCTCTGCCAGGCCTGTGGGCAGGAACACTGGCTCTGCCTCTGCCCAGCTGCAAAAGCTGGCAATCTTTTCCATAGGAGCATGAGGGGATGCGTGGCAGCGCCCGTCGGACTGGCAAAGCCCATTTACCACCCACTGTCACCATCATGCCCCAGAGAAAGGTCAAAGAAGGGGCAAACGGTGACAAAGCCAAGGTTAGTTTGAGTCACAGAGGGGATCAGCTGGATGATTTTCCAAACCTGCCCTTCCCAAACCAGAAGCCAGGCCTGGAAAGGGCCCTGCAAAGCGGAGAGCAAAGCTGCCCAAAGGGGGGAAGGGGAAAGGTGGGGAGGCAAGGATTTTCTAAAAAAGTAAAATAAAATAAATAAATAAAAAGAAAGAAAGAAGAAAAGAAAAGAAAAAGAAGAAATGCTATATGGAATCATTTCTGACTTGAGCAGTTGGCCAATGAAATGAAATAGATAGGATTAGGCCGTGCAAAGCAAATCACCAAATTAGGGCAAATTGAAAAGTATTTGTTGAATTTCCATAAAACTTGCTAGATCTCCTATGTAATTTTCTTGGAGAAAAAAGGAAAAAAAAAAAAAAAACAACAAAAACACTGAATGGTACCATATATATATATAAATAAAACCTGTCTTGACTTTCCCACTAGATATTAGGCTCTGTTGGGTCCCTGCCCACACCCACATCTCTCAGACCTTTCATGAGATGTCAGCCACACAGCAGTTGTTTAATAAATATCTATCTAGCCCCAAAGGTAACCATGATAATCAGCCTACCAATCTGTTCATTTTAATTTTTAAAGGCTGCTACACGAAGCCACATGTGAATGAAATTTAAGGACCAAAGCAAACACAGAGAATGAGACTTCCAGATGTCAGACCTTTGTAAAAACAGGAGGGAAGCAGGCCGTGGTGGTTCCATCAGGTCGGCAGAGATACGAAGTCGGACTGTGAACCTGACAAAGCAGAGACACATGGATCAGATTCTAAATATATAAATTGCTGAAAAGATGGGCTAAAGAAGGCTTTCATTATTGAGATCGCTCCACTTGAATGAAAAGAGTGAATGGAGGTATCGCCATACGTCACTCGCGGGTCTGCTCTTACAGTACAGACATTGTTCTACTTCCTCATTTCACATCTGTTACTCTTCGCTGCTCAAAAGGATATTCAAGGTAAAAGTTCCCCAGGTCCTAGGGGACCCATGAGCTTTTAAACGCTATTACCAAATGGTTCTCTGTGTGTGGGGGACTTTCACAGGGGTCCTTTTAGAAGTTCTCACAGACATTGCCTTTTATTTCTTAAATATAGTCTGCATTCACTAAAGCAAAAGCATAAGCTATTGGCAGCAGATGGTAAATTATCAAACTTCTACTTATCTGATTTTTAACTTGTACTCTTTCAATGAAGGGATTACAGGAAATGAAGAAAAATATTTTTTTCACGATATGCAAAAAACAAAGGTGTTAGAACACTTACTAAATGGTATCTATCTCTTGGGAAATATAAGGATTTCAGAGTAGAAAAGGGAAAATATGTCTTTGTGCACAATCACTTATTTTCAAATCATCTAGATTTATTCACTTATATAAAGGGCTATTAAAATCTTAACCCAAGTTGATAGGGATCTGGCATCATGCATCTGAATATGCTACAGGACATGACAGAGAATTGCCAGAGTCGTAGAGAGGCTAACACAGTAAGGGCTTACTTATTATCCCTGGAAGATTTTTTGCTGGGTTGTGATTCAAGAGGTTCAAGTCTCACTTTCCACCACCTTTTGAGGTCCACAGAGTATATGAACATTTTTATAGTCTTTACTCTGTGTCAGACCCTGTTTAAGCATCATGTGAAAAGTAACTCACTAAACTACATGAGGACCCTGTGAGATAGGTAGTATCATTATCTCCACTTCACAGATGAAGAACTGAGCCACAGAAAGGTGACATCATTTGTTCAAAGTCCTTGTAGTAAGTGGTAGAGCTGGGATTTGAACCCAGGCAGTTTGGCTCCACAGCATTAATCTTTATGTAAGATGCCCTATAACAATAAAGTGATGGGATTTCCCTGAGTACTCTCCCAACTGTAAAAGTGGGATAGGTTACCTTCCACGCAGTGATCCTGTGAATTAAAACCATTTTAAAATGTACCTGTCACATAATTACAGTATTTACATCTATAGATGGATGTGTCTTTTTGTTCTTAGGCTTCTGTATTTTCTTAGCATATTCTGCCATATTTAGGAAGTGTTTCATGTATATATTTCCTGTTTCTCAGATTATAAACTGTTTGCAAATGGGCTGATTACATAATATTTTTTTCTGCCATGAAATGCGTAGTCCAGTGTTTATTAGCATTTATATAAATACTTGTCAATACTTAAATATCAAATACAAACACACAAAAGAACCCCACTGATTTAATCAGATATTTCTATAAATTCTACTCTGGTCCAGGGGTTTAAAGGAAATATCTATTATACCTGCCATCCCTGAGTAACTTATAGTACTTGATTCCTTTCAAGTTTACAAATCTAAATGCCTTTTCTCTACTGTTTGCATTTTCTATGTATTGGAGTAGATATCAAACACTATAGTTACTAAAACATTTAAGAGTGCTCAATAAATAATAAAGAAATAATGACAGGAATGGAAATAATGACAGGAATGGAATGAAAGAATGAAATAATAAAAGAATGGAAAAATGAAAGAAGTAAAGAAATAGTGAAAGAAATGGTGGCACTCAGGAGACAGACTCCTTAGTCAGGTATAGGTTTACATTTTAAGAGTGTAGGAAAATCCTTTGTATGTGCTCTTCTTAAGGATAGTCATCCTATCAGTGACTTAGAGACATTTAGATTTAACATTTTTTATGCTTTTTTAAAAAAGCTTCATGTTAATGTTTGAAAAGCAAACTCACTATAGAAACTCCACGATAGTTTAATTTTTGTCCTTTCGTGGATAACAGTCTTACAATGAAATAAAAGTAAGATAAGAAAGTATGGTGAAGTTAAGGAATTTCAATTTTTTTCTTATTATCTGTTTAGCTTTAAGGGGTGGGAATGCTTTCTATGGGTAGGCAGATTTTTCTTGTCTTTCATATGAGCTAATACATTCTGTTAAATGGAAGAGAGTACATTTGTGGAGAAATAAGCAAATAGTTATAGCCAAAACTGATACCATTTTATCAGAAGTTCCCAATGCAAATGCAGATGTTGGCTAATCTTTAATCTTGATTAAATATTATTTTTAATGGACTAAAGGGAAGAATATTGCCTACCATTTTCCCCCTCTCAATTAAGTTCCCACTTAGAAAATATTGCAAGGGAGTGTGCTAATTAGAATCAGAGTTGTATTCTTAAAACCTAGAAGTTTGCTAATAAATTCAAGTCCTGGTGGGATCTGACCAGAAGCACAATTACCTGTTGAACAGGGACAGAGAGAGGCTGAATCACAGCTGTGGTTACTCCAGTCTTTGGAGATGATGTTCCTATTGTCAAGGAAACAGAAGTTGTTTTCTTTTGAGCTCTGGAAAAAGAGAGAAGTAAGTGTTCCGTTAGAATTTTTTTTTTTTTAAAGCTGGAAATATTCTTTGAAATATTTCTACAGAAAAGTTGAGTTTCTTTTTGTATACTCAATCCACTTCAATTGTCATTGTTTCAGAAATTGGAATTAGTATCTTGCAGCTAGAAAAGCTGCGATCAGTATGTGCATAGAATGTACCTTATAGACACTGAGTGAAATAAACACATGGGTAAAGTAGCTAATGATAATGCCAAAATTACTCAAGAGTCTAAGTATTTCAATATTAGGATTGAAATTCCTAATAGAAAATAAAATACTTGGAAGAGGTCTACATCTTCAAAAGTAAACATATTTAAAATCTTTAGGGTTGGGTCCTTTATTTAACTCAAAGGTTTGGCTATTTTAAGTCTAGCAGCTGTCCATTGTTCTGGTTTCTAATTTTGTTAAGACTCTCTTGGAATTTCTGTCTTGTTGCAGAATAGCGAGGTGTAATGAAAGATTAAGAAGAGTTGGTATAGACAGGTGTGGTGGTTACTTAGGAGGCTGAGACAGGAGGATTGCAGGTTTGAGACTAGTCTCAGCAACATAGCAAGGCCCTCGGCAACTTAATGAGATCCTGCTTCAAAATAAAATAGTACTGGAGGTGTATCTCAGAGGTAGAATGCCCTTGGGTTCAAACCCCAGTATCTCACACACACACACACACACACACACACACACACACACACACACACACACACACTAGTAGGTTTTCTGGCCCACCACTGCCAAGAAGCTGGCCATGCAAGCAAGTTGTGACTTTGCTGAACTTGAACTCTATCTGAAATTAGAGGTGATAAAGTATATGATCTTAGAAGATTCCTAAAGGGACCTTCAAGCTAAAACATCTATGCTTATTTGATGCCGAATAGATAGCAATTGTACCTTTTAAAGTGTATGTTATTGTATTATTATTTGAATTACACCTATTTATCAGGTACAATGGGATCATTTGATGCATATATACAGTGTGTAATGATTGAATTCGGGTAGTTAGCATTTTGGATGGCTATAACTATTATGCATATAGTAGCAAATAAAGACATTTGTTAGCACATCTCCATATTAATGACATTTTCTACCAAATTACAATGGATTTTACTTAATTTTTGCAAAAAAAGATAGAAAAATTTTTATCAGTAATTTATATGTCTATAGGAATAACTAAATTTTATGATTTCCAGTTATAAGATTTAACTAGAAATAGAGTTTACCCAAATGAAAACCTATTTCTGAACTAATTAGATTTTTTAGTCCTCATTCATGTGTGTGTATATGCGTGTGTGTGTATGTATGTGTGTGTGTGTGTGTGTGTGTGTGTGTGTATGTGTATATATACTGAAAATATATGTATACATAGAATTTTTGTGGTACTGGGGATTGAGCCCAGGGCATTCTACTTCTGGGCTACGACCCCAGCCCCGTTTTACTTTATTTTTTATTATCTTCAAGATAAAATTGCCTCAAATCTGAGATTCTCCTGTCTCAACCTCCCAAGTACTAGAATTATAAGCACAGGCCACCATGCCCAGCTTTCCTCATCTACATTTTAGGAATAATTTAACTGATTTTCTCCAAATGTAACAGCTCTTTTCATACATTTATAATCAGTTAGATGGTTTTTGAAACAATCGTCATATATTTTAGTTTTGGCATATCAAAGATAAAATGCAGACATTAATGTTCCAATTTATAAGTTAAAAACTGTGTCTGAACTTCAAATATTTGACTTCTGATGGATATCAGGTGGTCTTGCTCATCCCAGCACAGCATGCCTGGCTCCATACCTTACAAATTCAGTTGCCATTCTTCATTGTGTGGATAATTGATGGATTTGTGGGTACTTACTGTGGCATAGCTCCAGCCTTTGATTTGAAAGCTAAACTTTCACTGTCAGAATCCGTTGAACTGGCTCCTGGGAAAGCAATTAAAAGATAATGATAAAGTTACGATGTCAGTGGTATTTGTAATTTCAGAGTTATGTTCCTCATTTTTAAGTGGTAACGTACAAAGTCTTCTTTTTTGGTCTAAATACACAATGAAATAGAGAATGATTCAAGTTCAAACCATTTTTATTGGACTGTTTTTTCAGAAAATCATAAAAAAAGAGCCACTATAAATAGCTTTCTTTTAAGCAATATGCTTTTAAAGCCAGCTTCATTATTAGTTTCATTTTTTATCACTTTGGCCATCACAACCACGCTTTTACATGGCTTAAAAACTATGAAATAAATGTGCATGAATACCCTTGTAGAAAACACTCATGGTTTAGAATTTTATCTCCTAGGAGCTTACATGGTGTGGGTTATTAATATCTTCATTATTCATTAATTGGAAGATACCACCTGACTCTTGGGTAAATTCGCATACGACAGTGGCTTTGTTCTTGAAGAAGAGGGCCTCTAATTTTGGATCATGTTCTCCCAAAGCCATTTGCATCCTTACTATTCCCCAATTAAAGCTCACATCAGAATTTTAGTTTAAAGGTTGGCTGCAGTAGGATTTTAATGTTTACATATTGTGTGTCAAGAGGTGTGTGTGTGTGTGTGTGTGTGTGTGTGCGTTAGTGTTACAGGGGATTGAACCCACGGGCTTTCTATCACTGAGCTACATCCCTAGTTCTTTTTATTTTTTATTTTGAAACATGGTCTTGCAAGGTTACTCAGAGTCTCACTAAGTCAATGAGGCTGGTCTCAAATCTGATCCTCCTGTGTCAGCCTCCCAAGTACTAGATTACAGGTGTGTACCACCTGGCTTCTCAAGAGATTTCAAGTGACAGATTTAAAGTAATTGCCATGATTACAGTTTTATTCTTGATGTTTTATTTCTAAAAATACATTTCACTTGTGTTATTTCAATTACTTATAAAATAACACGAGCCTATAGAAAAAATAACCAAATAGCACAGAATTATGCGACATAATACATCAGTGGGTGTCTATAATACATGTCTGGTGTCTATTTTTTTGAGTAAGTTTGATATACCAACACACATATATTAAATGGACACACACTCCTGCAGTTCCTTACTTTTATCTATCAGTACGCTTGGGATACATAGGTTCACTTAGTTCTCTTGGATGGCTGTCTAGAGCCCTTTCCCATGCTTCTTCTGCATACATGTCTCCAGTCTTCTGTTGATGTTGAAAGCAGTCAGGCTGTGGTAGCTCTGCTGGAATGTTTGCTTTGTCTCTTCTTATTTGTTTCTATAACCAACATCCAGTGCAGGCTTTCTCCATCTGGGTCCTGGACTTCCACAATAGACGCTTATCTTGTTTTCCCATTTCTCTCCCTCCCAAATTCATCTTTGCTGTATGTCAGATTCATTTTCCTAGAGCACTTCTTTCTTCCTTTATTTCCCCCTAAGTAGATCACTAGGGCTCTTTTATTTTTTAATATCTGTCAAGTACCATTGTCAAAAATATGCACATGACCTAGGAATAGAGAATACCCTCACAGTCTTCATTACACGCTCAACTGCTTTAATTCTGATTCCAAAGTATTGATTAATTTCATAAGCTTTATATATATGTATATATATAAGTTTATTCAGTTATAAAGAATTTATGTGGAAAATTTAAAATATTTCAGATGTCCTCTGAGTTGGGCAAGTTTAAGTTGTATTTTGATTTAATGTAATGAAATTATAAATGCAATACAAGTATAGAATATCTACAATTTTAAAGAAAAATAGTTGTATAAATTCTTTTATTATTATTATTTTTTTGGTGCATTATAATCATACATCTTAATGAGGTACAAGCTGGTAGAGGCATACATGCACACAGCACTCATTTAACCCTTCCCCAATTCCTGCCCTGTTCCCTTCCCCCTCGCCCCAAGCACTCCTTTCTTGGTAAAGAACTAGCTCATGAGTTGGGTGTGGTGGCGCACACTTGTAATCCCAGTACTTGGGAGGCTGAGACCAGAGGATCCGGTTTGAGGCCAGCCTCAGCTGCTTAGTGAGGCCCTCTGCAACTTAGTGAGACCCTGTTTCAAAAAATAGGATTGGGTACCTACCCTGGAGGTAGAATGCCCCTAGGTTCAATCCCCAGTACCGCCAAAAAAAAAAAAAAATCAGATCATGTATGAATGTTGGAAGATTAAAACTCCCCCAAGTCTGATATGAATGGCCTGTATAATTTCCAAACTGATTTTCTTTGCCAAAACGTCTTGCATTTCCAAGTCATCTAATCCTAATCCAGAGAGTGAAACCTACTCACTGGCGCACACTCCGTGGGTCCGAGGGATGTAGCAGGGAATCCTGCCCTGTGGAGTCAATGCTCTTGAGAGGACACAGGCAATAGAAGAGAGAAGTGCGTGATATGGTGGTGAGTAATGCAGCATGGCGGAAAAACGGAGCAGGGGAGGGGAGTGGGCGGTGGGGAATGAGATGGGGGTGATTTTAATTAATTAATTAATGGTACTGGGGATTGACTCCAGGAGTGTGCTACCTCTGGGCCACACTCTCAGCCCTATTTTATTTATTTTGAAACAGGATCTTGCCAAGTTGCTGAGGGCCTCATGAAATTGTTGAGGTTGGTCTTGAACCTGTGATCCTCTGGTCTTAGTCTCCCAAGGACTGGAATTACAGGCATAGGCATGCACCCAGATGGGGTTGTACTTTTATTTTTTAAAACAGAGAGGCAAGGAAGGCTCTGCGAGGATGCCTGGGTCCCCTGGCAGGTGAGGGTCTCCCTCCTTGCTCATTTTTCGTGTTTGTACTTGTGGCTTTATTTTTCACGTTCCTCGGCTGTATCAGTTTTTGCTTGCTATTCTGTCTTGCTATTAAGTTCAGCCCCATCATTTTTCTGTGCTTTGTCTATCCTGAGTTCCTAGTGTTCCTGTTTATACCCCGCATGGCACTTATATCTGCTAGAAAATGATTAGTTCTCTGAGAATTGAGGTGGGGTTGGGACAGAAACTACCAATTTGTGAGTATTTACCATCTGCCTGGCAGTCTGCTAGGTTCTTCCTTGATATCATTTAATTATTTTAATAATGATCCTCACTAAGAAGTAAGCTATGTCCAATTTACAGATGGCAAACTGAGAACCAAGCAGTTACTTTTTTGTTGTTGTTGTTGGTACTGGGGATGGAACCCAGGGGCATTCTACCTCCAAGCTACATCCCCAGCCCTAATTTTTATTCTTTATTTTGAAACAAGAGTCACACTAAGTTGCAGAGGGCCTCACTAAGTAGCTGAGGCTGGCTGAGAACCCGGATCCTCCTGTCTTAGCCTCCTAAGTACTGGGATTACAAGTGTGCGCCACCACGCCGGGCTCAGTTAAATACTTTGCATGAGGTCACATAACTAGAAAGCAGGGTGACGAGAATTACCCCCGTGGGTTTTGAACTCATGGTCTGTGACTTTCCCTGACCCCTCTGATCTCCATGTGCTGTGCACGTCCGTGTTCCTCATGGTGCTTAGCTTCATGCCTGCCCAGGGCTGGCTGTTGGCTTCCCCTGGAATGAATGCATGGCACCAGGAGGGAACTGCAGAGCTTGTTTGGGGGCAGGGGGCAGACCATGCAGGTGGAGAAGAGCAGCCTTCTGGTGACTCAGGAGTGGCAGGCAGTTTTGGAATCAGGGCAGGTTTCTAAACCTGCAATGCCAGGGCTCAAGTGTGTGGGCTTTATTTCTAGGCATTGAGAGTGTGATGGGAAAATTAAGTGTGCAGGGCGAACTGGGGGAGTAGAAGAAAAACAAGGCAAAGCAAGCAACAAACCATCAAAACCAGGTTACAGACAAGGAGGAAGTTTTGACTGTGATGGGAGGAGGGGCTGAGCAGAAGAAACCCTGGAGGAATCCCCAGGAAAGCCACAGCTATCTGGAGGGCCTGGGAGATCATTTTAATTTGAATCATAAAAGTGTTCAGAAGAGAAGCAGTGGCTAAAGTCCTACAGAAATTATCCCCAACATTCTCAAAGTGGCCAGAAATCAGGGAGAGAACTGATTATTTTTCATTGCTACATTTCACCTGATTCCAAATATTTATATCATAAAATAAAATGCTCTGATGGCCTCCATTTAAAAAGTCTTCTGGGCATGGAGGCACACTCCTGTAATCCCAGTACTTGGGAGGCTAAGACAAGAGAATCTCCAGTTTGAGGCCAGCCTCAGTAACTTAGCAATACCCCCAGCAACTTATTGAGACTCTGCTTCAACATAAAAAAGAGAAAGGGGCTGGGGGTGTAGCTCAGAGGTAGAATGCCCCTGGGTTCAATCCCCTTGTACTAAAAAGGAAAAAGTCATTCTTGGGCTAGGAATATAGTTCAGTGGTAGAACTCTTAGAGCCTAACAGGTGCAAAGCCCTGTGTTTGAACCTCAGCAACACACACACACACACACACACACACACACATGCACACACACACACACACACACACACACAACATTCTTGCTACCTCTTTCCAGAGAAAGAAAGGTAAAGGGTCACAAAGGTTTGTGTCCCGGGAATAAGAACATGTTTATTAGTTTTTGCACACCTGTCCAGCCCTTGTGACATTTCAATGTCACCTTGTGTCTCAGGTGTCAGTGCGGCTCTTGCAGAGGGCAGATCAATTCTCCCTCTGGGTCCGTGCCCTCCCCTCGGGAAGATT
Source organism: Graphiurus murinus (assembly GCA_004027655.1). Taxonomy (NCBI): domain Eukaryota; kingdom Metazoa; phylum Chordata; class Mammalia; order Rodentia; family Gliridae; genus Graphiurus; species Graphiurus murinus. The sequence continues at coordinate 27,737 of PVLC010000527.1, read as the reverse complement.
CTTCCTCCCCCTCCCCCTCGGCCCCTCCCTTTAGTCATGGGCTCTGCACTTGCTGGTCAGGAGAAAGGAATGCTCAATGACCTGGGTAGACATCTGTGAAAGGACAGGCTGAATTAAAAAGAGAGGGACAAAAAAAGGTACAAAAGAATATGCAAAATAAAATATACATACGTAAAGAAAAAGATGAAAAAGATCAACATATTAAGAATGACTTTGAGCTGGAGGTGTAGCTCAGGTGTAGAGTATGTGCTTAACATGTTCAAGGCCTTGGGTTCAATCCCTCACCACTCCCCCCAGCCGAAAAAAAAAGAAAAAGAAAAAAGAAGAGAGTGACTGTCACAGGGTAGTGAGATTATACAGAATTTTTATATCATTTTATCTATATGAAAATGAAAATGTGCTACAGTTGTAATAATCACAATAGCCTATTCTATTGGGGACCACCCTAGGGGATTAACTCATTCAATCCTAGCAAGAACCTGGGTTTTTTTGTTTCTATGTAGAGATGAAGATACCAAAACACTGAATCAAGGCCACAGAGCAAGAAACTAAGCTCTTAATAAAATATTATACACAACTTTTATTTTATTTTATCTTAGTATTATTTTTTGGTACTGGGGATTGAACCCAGGGACATTCTATCTCTGAGCTAAATCCCCAGTCCTATTTTATTTTTTGTTTTGAAACAAGGTCCCACTAAGTTGCTGAGAGTCTCACTAAGTTGCTGAGGCTGGGCTTCAACCTGTGATCATCCTGTCTCAACCTCTCAAGTCCTAAGATTATAGGCAAATGACGCTATGCCTGCAGTAAAAAATAATTTTAAAATAAATATTGTGAAGGATGGCCCAAACTGTGCTGAGACTCCTTCGGGTTCTCTTCACAAGTTTTCAAAATCTAGCGAAAGGAATCTGTGCTTAGACATCTCCCTGCTCTCAGATACTGGAGGCTTTCCGGTGGTCCTGGCACCTGGAGCTCTTCCCTGCTGGGGTCAGCAGCAACAAGTGCCCATATTAGATCAAAGCATGCTTCCAGATGTCACTTAAAGGGATGTACATTATGTCTTACTTTTATAGCCCCAAGAACCTATAAATAAATGTCAAGTTAGAATCTGCCAACCTGAATCATGCCTGCACATCTCTGCCCGCCTCCCACATTTTTAATGCTGTGCTGTGGTCTCCACCAAGTACAAGTCCTCCTTAGCCGCAGGTCTGTTTTAATCCAGCTTCCTTCACCCCACATTTCAGGGCCACCATCCCATCCTCTTCAGCGCTCTTAAAACTATAATGATCTGTATAATCTATTTTACGACACAGGAGGAGGTACTGGTGGAGACTTGAGATGTCTGTGTTTGTCTCTCCTGTTTGGGTTTGCCTTTCCTATTCATATTGTAAATCTCTTGAGCCCTTTTCCTCCATCATCCAGCCCACAAGGACACTCTGCTCCCCTCCCCGGCTGGTACACAGGCGGGCCAGACTCCCTTTGCTTTGCTTTGCCCTTTGCATCTTCATAACCTGTTTTTCTCTCTTGCGCTATTTTAACCAGCATATAAACATCCTCTAGTGATTCCTGCTCTAACCAAGCCGACTGTAAAACCCTGTCTTTCCTGACTCCAGATTCTGGCCTCCTAGCTCTGCTGGTGGTTAAACAGAACTTTCCCCACGAGTGTCTAATATCTGTTATTTCCATTTGTTACAAGCTTTTCTCAATTCATTCCATGTGATCCCTGGTCCTTTCTTCAATTCCCAAGCCCCTCTTGCCAAAATCATTAAGAATATCCATTGTTGCTAAATCCAACGGCTTCCTCCTTGCCTTCATCTGCCCGACTTCCTGGGGGGATGGACACAGCCAACAAGCCCCTCCTCCCTGAGACAGTTTCCCTCACCTCCCCCTGCACCACTGGCCCGGCCTTTCTCCTGCCCCAGGGGCTCTTCTTTCTCCCTCTCCTTTGCTGGCAACTTCTCCTTGGAATCTCAACGTGTAGGAGTGTCATAGACTCAGGCCCTGGGTCCTCTCTCTTCCCCAACTCTTCTGTCTCCCTACTTGATCTGTCTAGCAATGTGTCTAGTTCCAGAGCTTTAGTTACTATCTATGTCTAGATGCCCCAAATAGAGTTTTCCCACTCTCAGCACTAGACAGTATTCATATGTCCAAACACGGAGTCACCATATCGACTCGACTATCAAGAAAGGGATTCCACAGAGCACTTACTTCTTCGATCTCCCAATCCTTCTTCCTGTTCTCTCCTTCTATCCCCTAATCCTGTTCCTTCTCAGTCTTCTCTGTTTCAGAGAGTGGTAACATTGTCCACATAAATGATATTCACACCTGATTCTGTTCATCCCTTTGCCCCCACATCTAACCCACTGTGGGCTTTTGGAGTCTACCTCTGGCAGCTCCCATTTGTATCAATACCTCCTGAAGCCCTATCATAGCTCCTCAGCCCCGTTGCAAGAGGCTTTCAAATAGTCTCCCTGATTATAAGCCAAAGTGACAGGCCAGGCATAGTGGTACATGCCTGTAATCCCAGTACTTGTGAGGCTGAGACAGGAGAATTGCAGGTTCGAGGCCAGCCTCAACAACTTAGTGAGATTCTTAGCAATTTAATGAGAACTTATTTCAATATAAAAAATAAAACAGGGCTAGGAGTGTATCATATGTATATCTCAGAAGGCTAGGGAATGTAGGTCAGTAGTATAATGCCTGTCTGGTATGTGTGAGGCCCTGGGTTGCATCCCCAGCACTGTCCCCCCCCCATATATATAATGTTTACATATGCATATATCAGACAATGTTAATTTTCTATTTAAATCCTCCATGGTTAGCAATTTGATTTAGAATTCAGGTCACACCGCCAGGGACCAGGGACCATAACGTCCCAGGCCTGGCCGTACAGCACCTGGCTTTCTGCAGCTGCCTCAGCTCTTCGGGTCTTCCCACACAGGGCCTTTGCTGTCGTCCCCTCTGTCTCTAGCCCTCTTTTCCCAGCCTTCCCCACTGGCGTCCTCTCAGGGTTCTGGTCTCAGATCAGATGTCATGTCTTCAGAGCGCCTTCCTGATCGCTCCATCCCATGAGCCACCTTCATTTCCTTTACAGACTCGCTGGAGTCTGGAATTACTTATGAGTTTAGCGGCTCACTCTCCCTCCTCTTCAGGAGCACCAGCGCCTATCTCGTTCACTGAGAGGTTCCTCCTGTCCGAAACACTGCCGGTCTTACCGTAGCCATCCAATCTACACTTGAGGATGGCCTAAAAGTGCTCAGTTGTGTGTCTTGAAAAATGCTGTGCTCAGATCCTAAATTCTGAAACCAGATTAAGGCGAGCATCACAGAGACCTCAGCCATAACAAGTGCTGTTGCATTTTATTCTGTAGCAGCAAGAGGGCAGTTGAAGAGTCACACTGCCTGTGTTTGAATCCTTGACTCCTGGGTGTGTGTGTGTACATGCATACACACACATATGCATGCCTGTCATGTTGATCATCGCTTAACTTCTCTAAACTTGTTTCTTCAACTGCACATCTGAATGATTTTTGAAAGGATCAAATCAGATAATCCATGTAAAACTGAAGGACAGCATTTGACTCCAGGTAACACTAAATGAATGCTAGCTACTGTTCTTAAGCTTTAATTTCTTTTTTTAAAAAATTATTCTAAAACTTGGTGCATAAAACAGTGGAATTAAGACAGTTTTCAACTAGTAGATTGTTAAAACTTTTTAAGGTGGTTTTGTTGAGATTTAAAACTCTACAGAAAACCTCCTAAGCTCCGATAGACTCCCAGTGACTATAGTAATAGCCATGTCCTTTAGGAAGCAACCCAATAGGGAGATAATTGAATCTAATGAACTGGAATTAGTAAACATTAAAATATCTTATTTGAAGTCATAATATGGGCCTAAAATGTATCTGAAGTTCTCTCTCATTTCAGGTCATTGTTCTTAGAGATAAAAATACTAACATTTCTCACTTTAGAGAAGAGTTACTTCACAAGGTCAATGAGTCAGTTTTCTAAAGTGTCTTATGTTAGTCTAAAAAAAATGAAAAAAAAAATTTTTGTGGTACTGGGGATTGAACCCAGGGACATTCTATCTCTGAGCTACACTCTCAGCCATTTTTGGTTTTATCTCTTTTGTTTTGAAACAGGGTCTCACTAAGTTGCTGAGTGTCTCACTAAGTTGTTAAGGCTTGTCTTAAACTTGTGATCCTCCTAACTCAGCCTCTCAAGTACTAGGATTACAGGCATGTGCCTCTATGAATAGCTAGAAAAGTGAATCTTAATGGCTCTTTATTTTTCGTATACCCAGCTCTTCTAACTTTCCCTTCAACTTATCTAAAGTCTCACACACACACACACACACACACACACACACACATATTATCTAAAGTCACAAACACCTGATAGTTGGTTGACTACCTAAGTAAGGTAAGTGGTATCACTGGAAACAAGTCTATCATCTTTACTGAAGTCCTGAGCATGAAATGTACATGGCATATAGAACTAGCAGTGTAATATCCCATACAAAGTGAGTCACTCACCCAGCTGATGGATGAGGACTGGCAGGTCTGAAGCTTCTACATAAAATAACTAAATTTAATTAAATAAAATTAAGGATCAATGTGGTCATTTATTTGGATCCACCAGAGTTTGTTACTGAAACTAGTTTCAGAGAGAAGTATCTCCTTTTACTCAATGGAAAGTAGACATATCTTACATATCTTGTAATGAACTTTACGCATTTGTCTCTTTAACACTTCATACTTTTCTTATGCCACTTGTAACATTACTTAACATTTTATTTATTTTTTAAAGGTAGCCAGGTGTGGTGGCACATGCCTGTAATCCAGTACTTGGGAGGAGACAGAATGATCATAGGTTTGAAACCAGCCTCAGTAACTTAGTGAGACTCTTTAGTAACCTAGCAAAATCCTGTTTCAAAACAAAAAATAAAAAGGGCTGGGATGATAGCTTGGAGGTAGAGTGCTTCTGGGTTCTCTACCCAATACCAAAAAAAGAAAAAGAAAAAGAAAAAAAATAAATGTGTCCACTCCTGCTGTGAGACTGGGAACTCCTGATATGCAGAGACTGTGCATTATCCATATTTGTACTGCAGTGTGTGGCACATTTGTGGCACTTAGTAGGGCCTTAATAAATGTTGGTTGAATATTACTTAAACTAAGTTGATAGAATATTACTTAAATCTAAGGTGATTTCCTTTAACATCTATAGTATAGAAGCAGTATATTCCAAAATTCACTATGTTTCTAACAATCTCACAAGAAAATAAAGCATTTCATTTTAAGGTATTCTATGGGAACTTGAAGAGAAATCTGATCATTAGCAAGCAGGTTAAGTTTCTATCATTGTATCTAAAATATTGCACAGTTATCTCATTAGTGAAATATTAAAAACTTTTTCAGTCATTTATGTTTTTCACTCCTGTAGCATTTTGGAATACCTCCCAGCAGGGTGCAGTGGTTAAGAATATGGACCCTGAAACAAGACAGACTGGATTCAAATCCTTGTGTGACTTCAAATGGTCCCTTTAACTTCTCTGACTCTCCGATTTTTTTTTTTGTTGTTGTTGTTTATAAAAAGAAAATAATAACAATACCTCAAAGGATTACAGTGAAGTTTAAAATGATTTATGTGTGTGTATTTTATAAGTAACACATACATATTAGTCATTGTTACAAATTTAAAGCTTGCTTTTTTTAAGGCACAAAGTTCCTTGAGGAGCTTGAAGATGTTTGTATCCATATATAATGTGAAGGATCCTTTCGTTAAAATCAAAGGTGAGGGCAGGTGTGATGGCCCATGCTTATAATCCCAGTACTTGGGAGGCTGAGACTGGAGGATCACAGTTTTGTGGCCAGCCTCAGCTACTTAGTGAGGCCCTTATCAACTTAGTGAAACCCTGTTTCAAAAATAAAGAATAAAAAATGGGGCTGGGGGTGTTGTAGCTCGGAGGTAGAATGCCCCTGAGTTCAATCCCCAGTCCCCCCCCCCAAAAAAAAGGGAATTTTTTTTGTCAGTTTTTTTTTTTTTAACTTGTGATCCTCCTATCTCAGCCTCCCAAGTACTGGGATTATAGATGTGTACCACAACATCTGGCTTACCACTTTTCAATCCAACATTGATTCTTGAAATTATTCTTACCTATTGAGTGGAAGTTCATAATACTTTTAGCAGGAATAAGAGAGTCTTAGCAAAAGAGGCACAATTCTACAGTGCAGGAAACATGAGAACATTTTAAAAATGTTTGATCACTTAGAATTCCTGTGAATGATTTCCTAAACCATTTAGTTTAACTTCAGTCAATAAGGATTTTCAATTATATTTCCATACTTCATTTACTGAAGAAAGAAAGCATAAGTTGGAGACTTTATATTTTAAATAAACTCCAGTTAATATAGCTGAAACATGTTAAGCAAAAAGGAATAAATGTTGACACGAGACACAGCTGATGTGTGCCTAAGTGTTGGACCTATTCAATTTATTGATAGAATTGTTCAGGAGAAATGAGGTTTGAAACGTAACACCACGCTGCTATCTGCCTTGGAGAAGCATATTCACAAATACATTCTACAAGGACTCTTAAGCTATGAGACCGTGCACCCTCCTTACCCACACACCCCTCCTCACCTTCAATGAACACCTCAGCAGATGTGGTGTCTGAGCCGCTGGGGTTCGTCGCCAGACAGGTATAGCGGCCGGTGTCGTCCTCAAAGGCCTCTGTGATGACCAGGGTGTGGAGGTCCCCACCCTCACAGTGGATCTGAATGTCAGGACTGCTGTGCAGCTCCTTCTCCTCACAGAACCATCTGCAGGCCAAATAGAGGTCAAAGGACAGGAGAGTAAGAGAGGAAAGGGCGATGTTTGCAACAATAAAGCAGAACTGAAAGGCTGGATGCTATGCAACAAGATGCCTGTTTGATAAAAGATCTGGGTCAGGGTTACTCATGGAAACAACAGCTTGGACTGTGAAATTAATGACCAGACAATTCCCGTAGGGTTTTTTTTTTTAAAGCATCTTGCACATTTTATCAGTCTTGAAATAAGAGATATTGTCAAACTTGGAAAGATCATGTTGGTTTGCAAAAGTAAAGGAAACTCAAACTCAAACTGTCTTATAACATGTTTTCTAATAAATGCCTCTGGTATTTATTGCAATTTTATCTATTATTCTTATCTAAAGAAAAATATAAAAAGTAATATAAACATGATGCCAAAAATATCTAGCATGTTAAGGGAAACATCATTATGTTAAAAAAATCATAGGCAGCAATATTTTTGTTGACCTTAAGGCTTTTGATCAGCTGAGTAGTAACAGATTTAATGTCTTCCTTCCATGTTTTTCTGATATTTACAACACTTTTTAGCAGACCCCCTTGGCCTCCAACATGTAAAGAGATAGAGTAGTTAGGCTGTAATTCATTCTTGCTAGTCAGCATTTTCCTTTCCCAAACAGCCACCTCGGGGTGGGAGGCTGTGGGCCTCTAGACTGTTTTAACACAGGCTTATTCTCACACTCTTTCTTCTATTCCCTCAGTTCCTCAAACACTCAACACAGCATTTGACTGCCTTTACGTTCAACCAGAGCTTCCCCCAAGACTCCCAAAAGTGATTTATTTTTAAAGAAAAACGCAGGAATGTGACATTTAGGACTAACAGGATTGAAGTCCCTGGGATTATATTGCTCATTTAGCTCTTAATTATCACCAAGAGATTTTTCTCTGAGTCAATTTTTTTTTTTTTTTTTTTTTTTTTGGTACTGGAGGTTGAACCAAGGGGCCTTCTACCTCCAAGCTATCCAAGCTAGACTCCCTTCCTTCCTTCTTTCCTCCTTCCGCCCTCCCTCACTCCCTTCCTTTCTTCTTCCTTTCCATTTTGAAATAGGGTTTCACTAATATGCCAAGGCTGGCCTTGAACCTTCAATCCTCCTATCTCAGTCTCCCAAGTACAGGGATTACAGGTGTGCACCCTGTGCCTGATGAGTCAAATCTTTCATAAAATTCTTTGGACCTAGCATCCTTTTCTAAAAATATGACCCTGAGGATTGTAGATTTGATGCCAGCCTCAGCAAGTAGTGAGATTCTCATTAAATTAGTGAGACCGTGTTTCAAAATAAAAATAAAATAGTGCTCAGAGGTAGAGTGCCCCTGAGAGTTCAGTCCCCAGTAACACACACACACACACACACACACACACACAGACACACGCACACTCTAAAGTTACTAAAGGAAATGAGTGTACAATGCTAGTATGTTCTTGTCCATGCTAACGTGCACCAGGGCCCTGGCTCTCCGTTCATGTTATTTACTTTACTACAGCAACCATGTCTCATGTGTTTTGTATGTCTGGTCCCTTGCATGTAGGTATATGCAAAATTGTGTTCTTTTTGTTTGTTTCAATCAACTCTACTTAAAAAAATTAACATCCATCATTTGACAATTGGTCTTTTACCACTTTGTGATACCTTTTGTACTGTTTCCTTATATCACTGCTTGGTGCCTAATGGATTTATACCTTATTTCCTCACCCAGAAAATCAACTGCTTCTTGATTATAAAAAAGGCACTTAGTTTTTATTTTTTATCCATCCAGAGTGTGTTGCGCATAGTTAGTGCTCAAAAACACTGTCATAGGTTACTTTAAAATATGCTTCTCATGAAACAACAGTGGAAAGATCTCTGGCCTAATAGTTCTGGAAAATGCGCATATTATATTTCAGTCTTTGATGCTTGCAATTCACTTCAGCATTTACTAAATTAATTTGACTATGGGATTCTTCTTATTTAGTACCTCTTATCATTTTATGTGTTATAGAATGCTTTTCTAGATTATTAATTCCATAAAACTTGTACTTTTTAAAAAGCAAAGTAAGATCAATTATAAATTCAGTAATAATAAGTATAAGGTTGAAAAAAAAATAAACAGTAAGCATAACAAAATATTTGAAATATACCTTTCACTGGCAGAAAGGTGAAGCCTACAAGTATATTTTCTACAATAATGCATTTAACACCTTGTTTTTATCAAAGCCATTGCACTCAACCTTTTACATTATATTGAAATGAGTTCTTCATGTGCTTTTCAGCCTAATAGCATGTAAGTCTTTCCAAGATAAACACTTGCTCTTATTAACGTATTCACTAGGTTCTAGCCCCATGATTGGCATATGGAACGTATTAATCATGCCTTTTTATTTTCAGTGTTTCTGCTGCTTTGACATCTGGGGGTTTGCTGACCTTGGAGAGTTTGCCCTTCCCAGGCTAGCCAGTTCTTGAAGATATTAAAGAACTTTCCTTCCAGAGCATGCCTTTCACTGCAAATTAATCAGTCCAGAGCTGCATCTTCTCTACTTTCTGTATTAGTCTCTTACTCAGGGGGACTACATACCTACCCTAACATCCCAGGCCCAAGTATGTATAATCTCAGTGGGCTTCAAGCACAGGGGCAGGCAGTTATGCCTACAGCCACTGAAATTATTCGAAGTGGCCAATCTGAAATCTGCTCCACTGGTTCCTACCTGTGGAAGCCATAATAAGGCTCTTCCCTCCCTTCTTGTGCCTTCTGACTGACCCTGGCAATTCTCTCTAGGGTTCCTGTGGTGTGGGGCACGTCCCCTCCTTTTGGGAACGATGAGGACAAACTTTCTTCTCCAGAGCAATTATCCCTTGGCCTCTTGGCCTTACCATATCTGAATAATAATAAAACCAACATTTCAAAACATGGAACACTGCCATTCAGTCAAAGAAGAAGCAGTTTACAAATGAAGAAAGGATTGAATGGATAGTTTAAATAATATCTGTCATGGCTTCTCCTATAAAAGGTAAGTAGAAAGAGGTTTATCAGCTCTCACCAACTCAAACTAAAGTACACTTAAAATGCATAAAATTAAACTCCAAATAATCTAGTTAGTGCATGAATCAGAAAAGGAAATCAGCCTTGCCCGCTTTATGCAGCAGATCGAAGGTAAATCACCTTCTTATCTAACCTGAGAGAATAATGGAGCTTCGAAGTTTTGACACCTTGGACAAAATATGTGTGCTGCAGTCATGTTTGCTAAGTTACTTAAAGGTCATAATCCTAACAGTTTCTGGGAAAGGACTAAAAACATTTAGTATTCTTTAAATTAAAGGTAAAAATCAGGTCAGTTGATTAAATTTTGACCTTCTGAAATTCTTCCCACATTAACACTAGTGTCAGGACAAGGAAGAGGTTTGGTAAATGCATGGAGCAGGTAATGGCACTCTGTCTCCCTTCCCCTGTGGCAGACATCACTAATTAATCAGGATGTTCCTTCCTCTGTGGCAGACATCACTGGTCAATCAGGATGTTCTTTGCTGGCTAAGTGGAGTGCTGTAGTAGTCTCAGCTATTTGGGCAGTCTACAAGGCAACCAAAGTTCAAGTTTGAAATGAATCACATTTGCCATTTTCAGTTTGGTCTGTTTCTAGAAGATATAGCCTCCCTTTCCTGCAGATCCTTCTTGCAGAAGTTGTTTCTATTTATAATGTGGTGAGAGTGGAGGAGGGCATGGTCTAGAAGAGGAGGAGCAGGGAGCGTGTCTAGAAGCAGGTAATATGCCCAACAGAGAGTCTACTTAGGGAAAATGCTGCTTAAGGTCACCCTCGGACCTTTCTTCATCCTGTTTCTAATTCCTGGGAGCCATTTATCTAGATAGTATATTGGAAAATTAAAAATTATTGCCCACATTCCCATTCTGAACCTCTAATAAATTTCAACTTCAATCGCACTTTGAATTTTCTACCATAAAGTCATTGAGATGTATAACTGCAATCTTATAGTTTGGATGAAAGACGATACAGGATTTGGAAACAATGTTATTTCTTATACTTTTATTGGTGCAATGTAACTATACATCAGGACTGAGATTCAAACGGATATACACATACATGCACACATTTCTTAAGGATTTATGTAAATCCAAATTAAGGGACAGGGAATCAATGCTTATTGATGCCTATTATATGTTATGTGCCTCGCACATAAGATCCTATTTTATTTTCACAACAAGCTTATGAAATCATTGTCATTATATTTTTAGATATAGGCAGCTCTCACTTATCTATGGTAATGAAAAGGAAGAACATGGACCATTAAATCCAGATAATCCCCAAAGTTCCATTTTTCTCCAAGCTTTCAGCTCCATCTTTCATCAAGCTTTCCACTGTGGATATAAACATGTTTTAACAAAGTTTACAGATTCCTCTGTTCTAATCTCTGGTGCAGCTGCTAAGCAGCTATGTAATTGCCACACAATAGGGAGCCGAGGGAAACTGGAGAAGCAAACCTTGAAAAATCAGTGTGCATGGTAAATCCTCCTTCAAAAGAATTAAGACATGCTAATGTAGGAGTAAACCAGTTGGGACTGGTTGTCAGATTTTGAGGCCATAAATAGGGTATGAGAATAACTTTATACTAATTAGGAATAACGTGTAAAGGGTTAGAAGATATAGTCATATTTATTTGTTCATTCATTCATTCATCCATCAATCATTTGTTCATTCAGTAAGGGGTTTATTGTCTAAGAATGATGGGGAGTACAGGCAGCAGCTAAAGTAGTTTTCTTGTTTTACAATATTAGTAGCAAGGGCAAATGGAAAAGAAGACCTAATTGTAGACATAAGGAAATGTTGCATATACTGCTCAGGTTCTACTGTCACATGGAAGCTTGTACTGCTTCCAATATCTTTCAAAATGGGCGATAGCTGGCTGGGTATGGAGGTGCACACCTGTAATCCCAGTACTTGGGAGGCTGGGACAGGAGGATTGCAGGTTTGAGGACAGCCTCAGCAACACAGTGAGACCCTCAACAACCTAGCAAGAACCCGTTTCAAAACGTAAGATAAAAAGGTCTAGGGGTGTGGCTCAGAGTTAGAATGTTCTTGGGTTCAATCCCTGGTATCACACACACACACACACACACACACACACACACACACACTTAAAATTGGTTAAATAGAAGAATTATGTTTAAATGAATTTATTGGAGAGAGGATAACATTGATGGTCTTAATAAATTTTGACTTTTCTTTTTATTCATAAAAGGTTACAGAATATAGGAAACAAGGGTTGCAGTATTTAAGAAGGCATATTTATACCATTCTGTGCTGGGATTTTTAATCAAGATATATTTGAATCAAGGTATTAAATATATATTTAAATATACATTATGTAAAAATTATATAAATAAATATGCACATTTAAATATACCATATATACATATAATATATACTTTTTTTCTTTTTGTTGCAAGATGTCTTTTTCCCCCCTTAGAATTTTACAAACATTCCAAAAAATGAGATGGTACTCCAAATCCAAGGATCATATTAGGGCACCAGCAGGATGTGGCTGGATTGAAACTCAAGAAGGTGTTTTACACAGAGCAGGTCACTATTTAATTGTTCACTTTCTATATTTCAAGGTGGATTAAATGGAACTGCTGACTTGGTGTGAGTCTAACTGTTAGAGAGGGGTGGCTGCATCTGTCCGCAGTCCTGAGCTTGCTTGGTTAGGGAGCCAAGGGGTCAGGCGGATAACTAAATTCAGGGGGACTGCAGCTGCTTCTGAGCACATGGCTGTCCCTAAAAACCACCCATCACTTTCAGTCTTGGATGATGTAAGAAAATTAAAAATTTACCTCCCCACATGGCCTTTCTTTGATCCTGGCAACTGGCAGTGGGGCTCAGAACTGTATACCGGAGCTGGGATATCCATCTGGGAATGCTCAGAACACTCTGACTGTCCAAGATAGGAATGTGAATGTTGACTTTTATGAGAATAAATCCAACCAGCAAATGAGAAGATCTAACAAATACACTGGATGTATAATACACACTTTCCAGTAGAGTATACTAATAGTTTATGTTTTAAAAATTACACACGGCATCCCTTGGCTTATGGGTTGAATAGAAATGCTATTCTACTACTACCATTTAGCAAGAAATATAGATTTTATGAGTGACAGTTTCTTTGGCCATTCTTAGTTTACTGAACCACAATCATATATCATAGAAATTTTTTGGGCACTGTATTTTAAACATGTGGCTTTTAAAACAAAACAAATCTGACTCATAAAATGTATAAAGCTTCATCAATGAATCTTGGCTAATGTTCTCTAGCTCTGCTGAGCAAAATGGTAGAACTTAGAAGCCAGTTAGTAGAAACAATAAGGAGCTTATTTAATAATAAAAATCATAAAAAAAAAACAACTTTAAAAGCAGTTGAGCATTTACTTTCTCCTCTAAGTCAGTTTCTTTGTGCTCATGGAGAAACACAAAGTTATGTTGAAACGTGTCTCTTTGTTTCTTTGCAATTTCACTAATTGGAACTTCCTGGAAAACATTGTCTTCAAAGGGATGTCAAAGATGCCCCTCTTCCAGAGTACAAACAGCCACATGGCTTTATGGAGCCTATGATTGAAGAAAACTAAAGCAACTAGTTTCTTTAATGCTATTATAATGGAAATAAAGGGCAGGAAACATCCCAGTGAGATGAGTGGGTCAGGGATGGTTATAGGTTCCAGGTGTTCCTCTCTTGCAAAGGAATGGCAGGTCTCTACCATGAACTCAGAACCACCGAAACCAAGCCATCAAGTCCCACCTAACATGAGTTTGGTTTATGCCTAAACTCAGAGCTCAGCCATCTGTAAGTATCACATTTCATCCATACTCAATTAAACACCGATTAATTCTTACGAAGTATTTTTTGTCTTGTCACCAAAGATTTCTTAATTTTTTGCATGTGTTCACATTAACCACAAGACGCACCATGTTTATTCTGTCATGTGGATTTATAGGCAGACTGAAGTGAAATTAGTCCTTGTCTAAATTTACTATGGCTATAATTTCATGATGCTTAGCTCGAAGGCCAATAGCTAAATTTGTGTGGACAACAGATGTACTTTAACCTTATGATCCAAAAGAGACCAATAAATAGATTGGCTTTTTTGAAATTCAAAGCCCAGGAAATGATAAAATAGATTCGGAACCCAAACCAAACTCATATGTCTAGCAATTCTTTTCTCAATAATCACTTTATCTCCTAGGAGAGGAAGATGAAAAAGAGGCTTGGATCATCCCAGATAAAATTAAATGCTAGAAATGATTTTATCTTGTTTGGTTTTGACCAGGAGTGGTAGCTTCGTGCCTAGATGTTATGAGTGTGCAGATATTTAATCACTATCCTTAAAAAAAAAAAAACTATAAAAACACACAAGTGGAATCTACAGTAAATATTTGTGCTGCCAGAAGCTTTTAAAATCTTAGATTGCTTCTAATATTTTCCATACTGGTGCTGCAGTAGAAAGGACTTGGTTTGGGGAGCCACAGACCAGCTAAGATGACATTTTCTGTTTGGGCCTTGAGTTTTCTCATTTGTGAGATTCAAAGAATGAACTTGACTAGCACATTCCCAAATGTGTCCCAAGAAACTAGTTCTGCATCAACTCGATGGATCACATTGAGAAAGTTTCGGCAGCCAAATAGGTTTACAAAACACTGGGTTAAATAAAGTTGAACATCTGTCTTTACTACAGAACTTTCTAGAGCTTCGACTGTGCCAATATATGTTGAATCTATGAGAGAATTATGGCAGGCATCATTCTCCATGTCACTTGACCCTGGGCCACGTGCCTTGATAATCCTGTTGAAAGATCAGTGTTACAGGGAACACATTTTGTAAAACATTGGTTTGAATTATCAGTAAGATCCCATCTCACTCTATGCTAGTGACATTCAATACCTGCCAAACATTTTACAATGACCTTTTTCAGTAATAGGGTAAACTCTCTTTCCCACTGGCCCAAGATTTGGTTTCAGACTCCTTTACAAAAAGTGCTGTGGTCAGTTCCTACCAACTGATTAGAGTTGGCACCTGTATGGAAACATATTCCCCATGCTTGTTTTAGCATTCTTTGTTTAACATTATTTCCTTCTTTTCCCTTCCTTCCTTCCTTCCTTCCTTCCTTCCTTCCTTCCTTCCTTCCTTCCTTCCTTCCTTCCCTCCCTGTACTGGGGATTGAACCTGGGGCCATTCTACCTCTGAGCTACACCTCCAGCCCTTTTTAAAAATTTTTTATTTTGAAATAGGGTCTCAATCGGTTGCTGAGAGTCTCACTACATTACTGAGGCTGTCTTTGACCCTTCCATCCTCCAATCTCAGTCTCCCAAGTACTGAGATTACAGGCATGTGCCACCCCACCTGGTTTAACAATTATTTTTCTTAGATAGGATTCAGTGTAAAATGCTGATTTTCTCCCATTTATATGCCCTTATTAGCTCTAAGTATTCCCGCACCCTTTGAACAAGCTGCCTTTTTGCCAAGAAACATGAAAATACCATGTTTCCCTACTCTCATTTTGAAAACACTCTGTGTAAACATACACTATATTATTCAAGCCAGGACATTTCTTAAAGTGAAATAGGTAGCTACTAATAATTACAGGAACAAATGGTCACTGTTGTAGGCAGACCAGGATGAGCAGTTGTGCTACTTGTATCACACTTGCAAGAGTGACTTGAAGATGTCATTTCAGCTTTGTAGAGTATCTTGACTCTTTACAAATATGATACATTCCCATGAGTGACAAAGTAAATTTTCCAGTACATGAGGGGGGAAAAAGTTTCCCCATGCCCTGTCACTTAATCACAAATTCTCCAGTTACACCTGTTAGTTAAAAAAAAAAAAAAAAGACTCATCCTTACCAATTATCTACAGAAACACGAAAAAAAGTCAGCATGACCCAACAAGTCACACTTCAAAGTCACCTACACTGTGAAAATTTGTACTGAATGTGTTCAAGCCCTGAAAGCATCGGGGGAAAGAATGGATTACAGCATGAGCCTGAGAATGAGAAACTGTGTACAGAAAACAGCCAGAGGTGCACATTCAGCTATTTTGTTGCTATAGTTACCGCAGGTAATTATTAGCTATTGTTGTAAGTTGGATTACATTCCCAAGAGGATAAGATGGGAGATGTTTTATGAGACAATGCTGTCAATCTTCCATGCTCTTGGAACTTGTCCATTGAAATGCAATGATCACATCAGAGTTATGAAATCCAAAGGGCCTGGAGCCAAACTAGGGAAAGGGACAGCGGCTCCTCCCGGGACCTTGGACTCTGGAGTTGCAGAAATCCTCCAGAGAACACTGCTCGGGCATGGACTCCCACAAAGCCCAGCCGCTACTTCTTTGTGTGACAGCCAGTTATGCTGACAACAACTTCTTCCTCAGCAGAGGAACATCCTTCTCCAAAGGCAATGGAGAGAAAAGTTCATCTAAGAGCTCCCTGGGGCCTCGGGGTCTTGCCTCAGGGTGCTGCCTGCTGCTCAGATCAGGGGTCAGGGAGGAGGGGACGATAGGGAAGGAGGGGGGAAAGCTGAAGCTTCCCAATCCAGAGGTCTCCATTCCCCACTTGCACCTCTTCTCCAGGTGCACCTTTGGTGGGTGGAGGCTCCATCAGCTGCCCCATGCTGGGCTGCACAGGGTCCTGTCTATCCTGCTGGGGACTCGGCAGGAGCCGAGGCTTCCTCTCTTAGGGGTCTGGCTCTGTTCTAGACTAATGACCTGCAAATGTGGCTACTTTGGTCTCTCTAGGACCACAAAACATGCAAACAGAGCATGAGTGCACGTGAAGTTAAACTGTGAACTCTATAGATTGGATTTCCCTCCCTCCTTCCCTTCTTCTCTCCTTCCCTCCCTTCCTTTCTTCCTTCCTTCTTTCCTTCCTTCCTTCCTTCCTTCCTTCCTTCCTTCCTTCCTTCCTTCCTTCCTTCCTTCCTTCCTTCCTTCCTTCTTTCTTTCCTCCCCTCCCCTCCCTTCCTCTCTCCTCCCTTCCCCTCCCCTTTCCTCCCCTCT
>PVLC010000527.1:0-10756 GCA_004027655.1 Graphiurus murinus | reverse complement strand
CCACATTCAGAGGCCAGCTTTCCTAAGAGAGCTATAATACATGAAGTAGCCACCAAGGAGAGAAAGGTTTTAATTCAATAATGAAAAATCGGGGGTGGAAGTAACTATATTGCTAGCAGATAACCTCAGGGGCCCTGCAGCACCTATATTGGCTAAAACAGTGAATGCCTTTGTAAAAAAAAGCACAGTGGCAGTTTTATACACACACACACACACACACACACACACACACACACGTACCTATGTACACATCTACTTGAACTTAACATCTAAAGTACTCCTTGAATCAAGTTTCCAACACTCTCAAACACCTTACAAGTGCTGCTTTGCCACCGTCTGATTGTAGCCACACAGGTAATTCTCAAAATCATATCTGTCTCCTCCTCCCAGACATTCCCCTCAAATACATACTTTAAAGGTGCAGACCAGTGAGCCCTTTTCCAAGAAAGCTGCCTCCAGTGCTCCTGAGATCCCAGCATGTGGAGCTCCTGCCGGAGCAGGGAGGGGCCTCAGGTGTGTGAGCAAAAGCAGGAAGTGGTACTAATTATACCTGGTTTTATTTGGCCATTTGAATAACGAATAAAAGGGCATGTCTCACTTCAGTTGGCGTTTCAGAGTAAATTACCCAAGACTGACATTTCATTGCAATCAACCAGATATTTTAATATGTGAAAATGAGTGTTATGACTAGACACAGACTTAAATCTCTTTCTTTGAAAAATATAGATTTCATTATGCCATGATGAAAGCCTTCTCCTCTCTGATTGTGGGTAGAGCACCCCCATGCCTACCTGGCCACAGCCTATCATTTAGTTTTAAACCTACTGTGCTCTCATGATACACAACTTTTAAAAAGTGGCTTCAGAGGCACTTATAGACTTGACAAAAACAAAACCAAAAATGACACATGACACTTCCCCCAGTTAAAAATTCTGTGTGATGCCAGAGGAAGGGGTTAAGGAAAAAGGCTTTAGCAGAGGCTGAGACAGGAGGATTGAAGGTTTGAGACCAGCCTCAGCAACTTAGCGGGGCCCTCCACAACCTAGTGAGACTCTGTTTCAAAATAAAATAGGGCTGGAGATGTAGTTCAGAGGCAGAATGCCCCCTAGGTTCAACCCCCAGTACAACACACACACATGCATGCACACACGCACACGCTCACGTGCAAAAGCACAAAAGGCTTTAGCATATGCTATTTAGTAGTTACAGGAAATTATAATAGTTTCTTTGCTTGTGGAGCAAATACAAATACCTGCATTTTCATATTTAAAAATAACTGATGGTAATGGCTACTTGTGCTCTCTGTGCATGAAAAGAACAGTATAGTTCTCAGGGTTTGTCTTGTGGGTCAGGGTTTCAATTTATCAGAGTATGCATATATCAGAACATCTCGATAATGTAATTTCTACCTCATCTGTATCTCTCTTTCAGGTATCTGTATATATTATGAGAAAGACTTTCCTCACTACCTTATTCTGGCAATTTATGCATGTAGGGGAAATATAAAAAATTATTTTGTACTAGAAAAAGGTGGTGAGGTCCATACTACATGTAAATGCTGATTCACACACACATGCCTTTTGTAATTCTTTTAGACAAAAATAACCATAGTCTCCCAAAGCTTTTAGTGTTCCATTGGTTCAGTTAGTCTAGGTTGTTTAAATTTGGGCTTAAAGTTACTTGTTAGCCCAATTTTGAGGGATATAAAAAACTTCCCTGAGGTTTTTATGGATAAAATTATTATTATTACATTATCATCATTATTATTACTATTAGTGTTATTTTTGGTATTAGAGATTGGACCTAAGGGCATTCTACCTCTGATTTATACCCCCAGCCCAGTTTATTTTTTATTTTGGAACACAGTCTTGCTAAGTTACTGAGGCTGTCCACAAACCTTGATCCTCCTGTTTCAGCCTCCCAAGTACTGGGATTGCAGGTGTGTGCCACCATGCCAGACTGGATAAAATTATTGACACACAGATTGGAATTAGTGAGTTCCCTGTCACTAGAGATATTGAAGATGGAAGAAGAATTATCAAGGATGTTGCAGAGAATTTGAGAACTAGGTAGGTAATTGGTTGAGAGACTGATGAGTAGTCCTATAATTTTTCTCTTCTTTTAGTAAAACAAAAACAACAACAACAACAACAAAAAACAACTGTTGACTGATACGTGAAAGTGGGACAAAGCATCTAATACCTGGTGCTTTAAATAACAAAGAATGACATAATCTTTCTAATGATGTATTTACTAGATTAGCTTAATTTAATCAAGATAACACTTGAGATTTCCAGGGGCTTTTAAATTGGTATGGTTTACTGGGGGTGTATTAGTTGTTAAGTGGAGCCTATATTCACCATGCACAGAAAAACACTACAATATTTCCCTGTTTGTAAACAGTTCACATCACTGAATATGTTTTTAAAAATGATTTCATGCTTTGTACAAAACCTGAATCAATATGTGATATTAGAACCTTCAGTCTAATAGAAAAGCTTCCAATATTTAATCATATTCATTAGCAACTTGCTTGGTACCCAAGTTTGTAATTTTTCTTCTGAGGTTCATGTATTAGCTTTATTTCATTGGCACAGAATCTCTAACTTTAAAAATGTTAGTGTTAGGAAATTGCATGCTAAATTCAAACCCAATGAGGCATAATTTTATTTTTCAAAAGCCCATCTGAGAGCATTAGAGAGATTTTTTAAAATATTGTTATTAAATTAAAGAATAATATTTATGAAATGTATTTTGCACATGTACTTTAATAGTTTCCTGAATTTTCTACCCTTTCCTCCAACTTTTTTATGTTCTTTCTGATTTTTGGATCATTTTGGGAAGCATCTCATTCTTATCACCCAGAGAATAAAGAAAAGTCTTGATTTTTGCTTGGGACTGGCATACCCATAAAAATGTGTGTTGGGTAGAAAAGTCCTTTCCTTTTCCCAAAGACCTCACTTGTCACACTGTGGGTGAGGCTGCCTCTCATCGCCACAACCTTCGGAGAAGGAATGAAGTTTGTATCTGCCTCTACTCCTCAGGTACTATCTATTCTGTGTTGAAAAATCAAAAACACATGAAAGGAAACACCAGCCTCATAGCTCATTGAACAGAATCATATAGCTGTTCACTATTATTCACAAGTGACTCTTCTAAATAAGATGCAAAATTCACACTTTCGTCAGGCATACATAACACACAGCTCTTTATCATCATGACCTCCCCTTTTTCTAATTTACCCTCACAGCACTGAGGAGTAGAAATTCCTCCCTTTCCCCTCCATCTCTTCTTCCTGGAAAGCATCGTTACGATTTTTAACTGACTAAGAACTAAAGTACTTAATAGCTCTAAAATTCTGGTGAGATTACAGATTTTCTGGCCAATGACTGAAGAGTTAACCTTGGACATTACAAAGAAAAATGTTAAATCTGTTGCCAGGTCATTTACTGTGATGTTAAAAACTAAAGAAATGAGTTTTCCCAACACTCTGGAGCCTAATCATGTTATTGCAACTGGTATACCAAGGAGATGGAATGGTCTTCTAACACTGCTTTTGAAGTGATTTATTGATCCCTGCACAATAATTTTTCAGCGACTCATATGAGCAGAATTTATAGATTGATGCCTAACTTGAGGAAAAATTGACTTCATCCTTGAACCCTTTGCTTTCTTGCATCAATCTTTGAGTTGCAATTAGTTAAGTTAAATCATGATCCTCTAAAGGCGATTCCCACTCCCCTGTGGGTGAGACCTGATTTTGTATTATAATCCCTCTACCTTCACAAAGTCCTATGTAATTTATGTTTCTGGCACATAGTATCATAGTAATATTCACAGTTTACACAAAGGAGGCAAAGTGGGGATATTTAGAAGACATTGTCAGGCTTTGTAATATTGGTATATGTTAAGGTTAGATATGGAATGTCCCCTGAAGAGCTCATGTGTTTTTCTTTATCAACTCATGTTCAGAGTTGATCTAATCAAGTCACGAGGCTTGTAATGTCATCAGTAGCTAAATGCATTATAATGGATTTACTGGGTGGTAACCTAGGCAAGTAGGATATGGCTGGAGGAGAAGGGTCCTTGGGGATATGGCCCTGGGAACTATGCTTGTGTTTTTTAATTCCCTTCTTTGTTCTCTATGATGTGAGAGTAGAACCTTGCTCTCTCTCTGGTTCCCACTGCCCTGCCTGGCTTCACATGGACTTCACATGAAATCTCCCAAACTGTGAGCAAACAAATCTTTCTTCCTCTAAGTTGTGTGGTCAGTTGTTTTGGGGGTACAGTCATGAGAATGCTGACTGAGGCAGTATACAAATATTCCATGCACAGGTTGTGTGGAGTTCTCATGGAGTTAAGGGACATGCACAAGAGAGTTCCTGTTGGGAGCTATGGGTATTTTCCAAAAGGAAAATGAAGACGTTGAAAATACAAGCTCACAAACATGTATTGAAAATTGTTGCAACTAACATGGGACAGTGAATTGGTGTGAAATCTGAAGAAGAGAATTTGTCAATATTAATATTTAGAATGCATATGCATTTGGCCAAGCAGTTTCACTTCTAGGAAGTCAGGCTTCGATATACTTGCACAAAGACATGAGCGATAAAGATGATAATTTTAGCACTTTTCAAAAAATAGTCATGGAGAAATGCTTAGTTTCTCCTAAATGCCTATCAAAGAGCAAATGCAACTCAATTATGGTATTCTATACAATAAAATACCGTACGGCCCTTAAAAATAATGTTAAGTGAAGTCATCAAAAGCACATCATGTAGTAAAACCACAACAGTATAGAATGGAACAGTAGGTTTCTGAAGGGTTGCACAAGAAACTTGTAACTTTTAAGTTATCTTTAGAAAAGTTCTAGGAAGAGAGAGAACTTTCACTTTTCAACTTGGAACTTATATGTAGAAAGCATGTATATGGAGAGAAAGAGAGAGAGAGAGAGAGGGAGGAGCACACCCCAAATGCACACCTACACATAAAACCATAAGCAAATTTGAATACTACTTAATCCATTTAAAACTTATTTAAAATGTGGAAAAAAACTAAAGAGAAACAGTATAATAAAGGAGTAGCCAAACTGTAGCATTTTGAAAGTTGAAAATAACATATAATTTTTAGAACAATTATGTTCTATGAAAAGATTTGCATTATCATTTCATCATTCATTTTTAGATAGGGTTTCACTAAGTGGCCCAGGCTGGTGCGTCAAACTTGTAATCCTCCTGCCTCAGCCTCACAAATAGCTGGGTTTACAGGCATAAGCCACTGTGCCCAGCAAGACTTCACTTCTTAATTTGCTTTCTCTGTCTCTACAATGGACTCTTTCCTTATCTTGTGTAGGAAATGGGACAGCTAGCTGACATTATCTAGTAAAATTCAGCAAACTTCACACTGAAGCTTAGATATGCATTACCCTTTTTAATATAGTATATAATGCTAAAACTAGAGCTACTGATGCAAAGAGTTGCTAAAAATAATTTACACCAGCTAGGGATTATCTCATCTCACTTCAGATAGTGCTAGAAAAATATCACACTGTATTATAAGCAAGGGTATGCAGAATTTGACGTGCTGGTGTTGTATTCTGTTGTTTCCTTAACAACTGAGCAATAGCTAATATGCAAGTTCTTGACTCTGCTGAATCAATGCTCCAAGAACAGAGTGTCTTTTATCCATGACATGAGTCTCACAGAGGTCATTGGAATCTTGAGTTTCACCCCTCAAGCAGCCTTGGAATCAGACCTTGAAAATCATGCTGGGAGAGGAGAGAAACTAATTATAAAACTAAAGGAAGACCTGGATGCATAGAAGACCACAAGGCATGTATACAACATCAACGCTTACTCTGTTGAGAATGGGTGCTGACCGAGGGCAAGAGTATGCATTTACAAGAACCACATTGATCAACTCATTTCGGACAGGGTCAAGCCACCAAGAAGAAACCAGGAACACAAGTCAGAGTGAATGGAACTGCATCAGGTTGGGTCGTTGTGGGATACACTTGAGATCATTTCACATTGCAGAACCAGTGTTTCTCACCAGGTCTGGGTAAGAATAAAGATATCAGCATATGAGCTTGTGAAGAGACCCTGAAAGCAGATGCTTGATGCGAAAGTATTCATGCTACAAGATTGACCGCAACCCCTATCTCCAAAGAGGTTCCTTCAGTCCTTGGATTTATTAAGACTCACTGGCAAGTCTTTTACCTTTTAGGTAAATAGTATCTATGCTTTCTTTCCTGGGAGCATTATCTCATATTAATATAGCCACAAGGACCAGAACAGCTTTCTCTGATGACATACTATACATTTCGAGTCTCTCTCTCAGGGAGATGGCCTGTTCTCTTCCGCCATTATACCATGGACCTCTAATTTTCCTCTCTAAGCTATAAGACAACTGTTCCTAATACATAGGAAGAGATTTAAAGTTGAAGTCACTCTTACAATGCACACAGCCCTCTAGTAGCTATTGCAAACTGCTTAGCTGTCTCATTTGTCTGGACCGTTGGGGTAGTTCTGAAGAGCGGAAGGCAGAAGAAAACAGCTTATGAGGTTACTGAGCAAGAGTTGCCTCTGGTGCTCTCCAGAGCACATGAGCTCTTTCCAAGAAGCAGACAAACCAGAAACCGGGAGAGTTCATGCCAAATCACCTTACGAAGTTGTCAAGCAACCCCACCCTTAGTGGATGGACAGAAGGGAGAAAAGAGAAATATGATGCAGCCATGTTCTAAGTACATAATTGGGATAAATAAGAAAAGTCTGCAATTCTTCTTTTTTATTTTTAATGTCAAATACATGGGAGTTCTTAAACTTGAGGGATGTCCTGCAATAGAGCAATTACATGAAAGGGGGGGCTCCAAAAATTTTTCAGGACTGAGTATACATGTCACCCTTGAATAAATGGTTTTGTCACTTGTAGGATTATCAGTTGGATGTACTGCTATTTCTCTTCCTGGAAACATCATTTTAAAATCTAATAATATTTTATAGAAACATTATAATAGAAACATTATTTAAAGTATTATAATAATTACACATTATAATACTTATAATCAAATAATGTTAATTATGATATTTATTCTAATATATCACCATCCATTATAATATATTAATGTTATAATAGAAACATTATTTAAAATATTATAATAAATAATCCTGATCTCTGAAAGAAAACTCATGAAGAACATACTCCATTGTAATGAGCCAGAGAATCTTACATAGTTTGCATTTGTGTAGTTACTACAGTAAGCCTAACCTTTCTGAAGAATGAAAGTAAGCCAGATCCTTCTGAAACCTTAACTGCCAGAGAAAATATTTTAATTCTACTCTTTACATGTTTTTGGGACTTTGATGACTGATATACCAGTTCTGAAACTTTGAAAAGAGAAAACATTAGATTTTCTATTGATTGGTGGTCTTTCCCTTTCCCAAACTGCTTTTGTTGTGCAAGTGAAAGAACGGGTGATGGTTTCATAGTATTTATACATAAGTTTGGGTTCATTTTGAGGGTTGGGATCCAAGTATATTTATACTATATATGCAGAAACTATCAGTATTTTTATATAAAGTTTGGGGTCATTTTGAGGGTTGGGATCCAAGTATATTTATACTGAAATATGCAGAAACTATCAGGATTTTCAAATTGTATTATTACCATAAAAGTAAAGGTTACATGTCATGAAGTGCTACGTTCTTGAAGGATGGGACTTTGATAGATATTATCCTTATCTTCATTGCTAAGATGCTAGTTACTTTACTGCACAGAGAAAAAGACTGTTTCTACAATCACTGCTTGGAGCCATGGAAATTAATCTTATGCCACTGATACGGAGGGGAGCCCGAGGCCTCAAGCTGCGTGGTGGCTGTGGGCCAGATCTTGACTCATGCTTGGATGCTTCCTGCACACCATTTCTAAGTGATACCTGGAGACCACTTTAAGTATATTTCACTTTTGTGTTAGTTTTGGGTTCTGGAGAGAGGAACATTTCAGGGGTGGGTGGTAAGGTTGTAAATAGGGACTTACGGACCGATATCTCCAAAACTGCAGAGCCCAGTGCTCTCCACATACTTGTCAAGGCTTGGCAGCAAAGCCCCGGGCTTGGGCCAGTCCAGGACCGGAATCCTGCTGTGGAAGCAGATTGCTGGTGGCCCCTGAGTCACATGCATTTGGCACCAAAGGGAGTTCACCGTCTGTATTCCACTTGGTGAGTTGTGACTTAGACACCATTCCCTCCCCTCCTCTAAGGGGCATCTTGGGGGTGAGGGACCAGCAGGAGGAGGGGGCAGCAGGGCCCCTGGCATGGGGTCCCAGCCCTTCTTCGTGAACAGTCATGCTACTTGCAGTCAGGAGGAGGCTGTGGAGGTTCTGGGGGCTTCCCAGGTGAAGCAACAGGCTGTCCCTCCAAGAGCAAGGCAGGAGCCCACTTTTTCACCTGGTGATGAAGTTGGCTGTGCGCCCCAGTTTCTCCTTAGAAGAGTAAATAACACACAAAGTTCAGCATCCCTGTGAGGTCGTCTCCTAGTTTTTAATAATTCCTTGTATTTATTTAGTGCCTTTTTCCTCTCCCAGGAGCTAACTAAAAGAGTTTTCCATATGTTACTTCAATAATCCTCATTACAGCCCCGTGCCTGAGTTGGTTAGAGAACGGTGCTAATGGGGTCGAGGTCAGCACTCAGCCTCCCGGGAGCCCCTGTGAGCAGCCCTATCCGCCAGGAGAAAATCTGCTTCCTGGCTTCTCTCTGCATGGCCATATCCAATTATTTTAAAAAGTTTGCAGCAATAATAATAACAATAATAACAACATCTAACGTTTCATGAGTGCGCACTCTGGGCCAGGTATTTTGTAAGTGCTTATTGTACACTAACTAATTCAGTCCTCCTCCAAATTCCAGGAAAGATGTACTATTGTTAGGCCCATTTTAAAGAAGAGGAAAGGGAAGCCAGTCTTGGCGGCTCATGCCCATAATTCTAGTATTTGAGAGGCTGAGACAGGAGGACTACAGGTTCAAGACCAGCTTTAGCAACTTAGGGAGGTCCTCCCCAAGTTAGTGAGATCTTCTTTAAAAATAAAAAAATAAAATAAAATAGGGCTGGGGGTTTAGCTTCGAGGCAGAATGCCCTTGGGTTCAACCCCCCCCCCAGTATCTCACACACACACACACACACACACACACACATGGCCCAGGGAAGTTAAGTAATTGGCCTAAGGCTACCAAGGTTACATAGGAATTTCAACTCCATTAGTCTACTTAAAGAAATTAAATTCTTGACTACTACCTAATGCTGCCTGTCTGTAAGTGACATTGCGGAGGGCAGGATTCAGTTCACAAATCCCCAATCATATCTGTATTTTCAGCACAACTCACTGACATAGAGGATGGGATGGGGGCACAATTAGCATTTAAAGGGCACAACTAGTAATATGAATCAGGTGCTATGCTACAACCATACATTATTTTTTCCAATCAATCTTTTGCACTCTGAGGTAGGTACTAGTGTCTCCATTTTTTTGGATAGGAATACTGAGGGTCAGAAAGTCTAAGGAATTTGAATATTTAGTGGAAAATCCAGAATTAGAAAAGAAATCTGTCTACTTCCCATGCCTATGCTATTTTCATGAAATTTCAGCCTGGTGTGGTAGAGCACACCTGTAATCTCAGTACTTGGGAGGCTGAGACAGGAGGATTGCAGGTTCGAGACCAGCCTCAGTAACTTAGTGAGACTCTCAGTAACCTAGCAAGACCTTGAGGTAGAATGCCCCAGGTTCAATCCCCATACCAAAACAAACAAACAGAAAGAAAGAAAGTACAGAAGAGAGGAGGAGAATTGAAAATAGCTATGGTGTCCAGGATTAGAACCACAATTTGGGGGCTCCATTGCTGTGTCCTCTTTCCTACAGCTGCCACATGGCTTTTTGGCCCACTCACCTACCGTAGTAGTCAAATGGAAGCTAAGTCAATCCTTAGGGTCACAGGGACAATGCTAGGTGGTGGGAGAGAACAGGCATTATTTGCCAGTAAATAAGGGATGTGAGAACCTACCTTCTTTATTAGATGGATTCAATGGTATAGTCCATCTAAACTGGACAAAGTCAATGCCCAACAAACGTAAGAAAGATTTCAGCAGCAAAGAGCCCTTGTCTGTCATTGGAAACAAATGGGGCTATTGCCACCACTCCCCTCCCTGGAGGGACCAAATGGTTTTGAAAGAATGGCCTCCAGCAAGCACAGGCCTTTGGAGTCAGGCACACCTAGATTAGCTCCCTAGCTCTGTCATGCCTTCCTCTTGTAAACCTGGGTGGGTCTCTTAGCCTCTCTAAGCTTTGGTATCCTCAAGAGGAAATGGAGATAATAACTACTTCTGTCATGGGATTATTAGATTAAGAAGAAAATGAATACAAAGAGCCTCCTGAGGGGAGCTCACTGAAGGCTACTGTATTGTGAGAAAGTATTATGCTGTTTGACACATCTGTGGCTTAACCCTCAAGTTACCAGCTTGAAAACAATGGTGTTGACTATCTCTTGAACCACTTACATCTATCATCCACTGGCACCAACCACCAAGCTGGCTCTAATCAGTGTGTATTGCTTTTTGGGGTGGGTATTGGCAACTCTAACCATACAAGAGACCAAAGTGAACCCGGATTTCTATATGCCTTTAATATGGTGCTTTATCTAGCATTTCAAAATTATCCTGTGTAGTATTTAGATGATCTCATTGTCCATTTTGACTAACGATGTTTACA
>PVLC010000526.1:26009-204717 GCA_004027655.1 Graphiurus murinus | reverse complement strand
TCAGGGAGATGCAAATCAAAACTACCCTGAGATTTCACCTAACTCCAGTCAGAATGGCAATCATAAAAAACACGAACAACAACACCTGCTGGCGAGGATGTGGAGAAGTGGGAACCCTAATACATTGTTGGTGGGAGTGCAAACTTGTGCAACCACTGTGGAAAACAGTATGGAGGATCCTCAGACGAATGGGAGTGAATCTACCATATGACCCAGCAATTCCACTACTGGGTATATACCCAAAAGAATGGAAACCAAACTATCAGACCGAGGCATGTGTATCTATGTTTATACTGTGCATGTGTATCTATGTTATACTTATATGTTTATATTGTGAATATAATTCACAATAGCCAAACTGTGGAAGCAGCCAAGATGTCCATCCACAGATGAATGGATTACAAAACTATGGGATATGTGCACAATGGAATTTTACTCAGTCATAAAGAAGAACAAAATCATGTTCTTTGCAGGGAAATGGATGCAACTGGAAAACATTATGTTAAGTGAGATTAGCCAGTCACAAAGAGTAAAGAAACATATGTTCTCCCTAATATGCAGATGTTAGGGAGTAGATGGGACATAAGAGGGTCTCCAGATGAAAAAGCAGAGACCCTCGATAAACAAAGAAGTAGACTTAACCGAAGGGATGGATGGGGGGAGGGGGGGAGAGCATACTAAGGCACGGGATGTACTTACACAATTATATCAAGATCACTCACTGAACTGAACTTGAGAGGGAGGGAGGGCGAGGGAGCGGGGTGGGAATTGGGGATAGGGTCAGATGAGAAATGTGTGCACATTTGTCTTTATCAATTTGTACCTAACAAAAATGTATAAATACAAAGCACGAATTATTATAATAAAAAAAAGAAAAAAGAAAAAAGAAAGTAAACTAAAGCTTAAATTTATTCCTGATATTTGATTTGAACATCTATAAGAACTAAGATCGCTATGTCTATTTTCTGACATCAGACAATTCTCCAGGATCCTCTTATTTACACAAGGTCATATGTGAGCTACAAATCTGTCATTAAAGTTCTTCTAAAGCTGAAAGTATCAGTCAAAGACAAAGACTTTCCAGCATTATTGAAAAGACAATTTTGAGCCACGCGTGGTGGTGCATGCCTGTAATACCAGCACTTAGGAGACTAAGACAAGAGGATCCGAGGTTTGAGGTCAGCCCCAGCAACTTGGTGAGACCCTCAGCACCTTAGTGAGACCTTGTTTCAGAAACAAAAAACTTTAAAAAAGGCTGGGATGAAGCTCAAAGATAAAATGCCTCAGGTTCAATTCCTTGTTACAAAAAACAAAACTCAAAAAGAGAAATCATGTAGTTTTCGTTTTGTCTTTGGTTTTGTTTTTAGAGATATTTAAAAAGTGAACTTTTCCTGACAAGCAAAGAGAAAGCTTCTGCCTCCTGGAGAGCAGGCAGCCAGCAAGAGCCTGTTCTTTTTGCTTTCATTCCAAGCAGAGCAAAGCAGCAGTCAGGCAGTTAGTTCGAGGACGAGCTGATATTCGTTGTCAGTTTTCTTTGCTCATTTAGGGCTCCTTATCAGCACACTAGGAAGCTCAGGCCTTGGCAGGACAAAGGAACATATGTTACACACTCCAGCTCAGCAAATATCAAGAATCTGGTCTGCTGACTTCAGTGTACCCTCGACTGAGTGTGGCCTGAGGAGTGGGCTGGTCACTGCAGTTCCACCCCAGGCAGAGGGTCTGCAGAGCCTCCAGCATCCCTGGGCAAGTCACACAGAAGTGCTGCTGTGCAAGGGGTGCATTTCAAGTTCCTGAGTGAGTAGAAAAATACATAGGAATGTTGGCTAAATCCATTTTAAGGGTGATTAGCAAACAGCCCGTTTGTATTTCTTCCATCTGCTGGGTCAGGGAAGGAAATGGACTTTCCTGGAGCTCCAGGAGTTAGTGTGTTCTGACGCAGGTCGGGTTTGGGTTTTGTGCATACCCTGAGCCCACAGATAAGAAGGCCCTGCACAGAATCCAGGGGTTTGGGTTCAGGTCTCTCGAGGCTCCCAGCTCCAATAACAAAATATTTCTAGGAGGGAAACTGGGGAAGGAAGTCACCGAGAGAGGCCAGCACCCTGTCCACCCCCGGCTTGGAGCTGGCCCCCAGACTAGACGCGTGTGCCGCCCACCGCACTAGGAAAAGGTTCTCCTGTTTAGAGCTGCGCCTTGCTCTCTGCTGTAGAAAGGCAAACAGAGGCTTGTGTGCATGAAAGGGAGGGAAGCCAGTAACCACAGGGCCGGAGCGTCTGGCCAGCATTCACAGCAATCAGCTCTGAGCTGAGAGCTGGACAGGAGCTAGGGAGGCTCACGGATGTGTGGGTGGAGCGCCCTGAGACTGCACCAGCTGCAGAGGGACTTTTCTTACAGTGGGTGTAGACATGCTCTAGCCTCCAAGCCAGTCCTTCTCCACACAGCGGGGCCCAGGCCACGGCTCCTCCTCTCAGCAAATAGCTGAGGGCCCTGCTTACTAAAGGGCGCCAGGGCTGAGGCCTAAGACTCCCCCAACCAGTCCCAAGGCAGGCCCAGGGCTCCATGCTCCAATGGGGGAGGACAGGTACTGAGGGTGGAACCCAGGGTTGCTCAACCACTGAACTGTGCCCCAGCCCTTTTTATTTTTTATTTTGAGCTGAGTCTCACTAAGTTGCAGGCTGGCCTCCAATTTGCGATCCTCCTGACTCAGCCTCTGGAGTCTCTGAGATTGCAGACATGTGCCAACATGCCCAGCTGAAAATTAAGTTTGTAAAATACTTTATATGGTTGCATTTTTAAGCTTTGGAGAGTGAGTAACACCAACTGTACCCAACCATAAAGTCTGAGAGACCCCTGTGAAATCATCTAGCTTCAATGATCACCTCATGTTCTGACACTTTAGTTCATTTCCTTCTATTTTTTTGTTTTGCTGCATTTCATAAATAATTAATTAGTTAATTAATTTGGTACTGAAGATTGAGCCCAGAGGGGCTCTAGCCCATTTACTTTTCTTTTGAGACACAGTCTCACTAAGTTGGCAAGGCCAGCCTTGAACCTGGGATGCTCCTGCCTCCGCCTCCCCAGTAGCTCAGTGAAAGACACACTACAGAGAGGTAAGGACAGAGGAGGAAGACAGAAAAAAACCCAGAATCATTCCTTGAGCCAGTTTTGAAAGCAGGGATAGAGATGGTGGGCCAAAACTGTTTTTAAAGGAGGTTCAGGGCAAGGAAACACTTTGAACAGAGTTTGGCAAAGACTAAATAGAGTAAAACAATATAATGTTGAGGAATCTGTATACACTTCTGATGAGCGTGCACAGTGGTCCCTCCTCTGTGGGGTCCTGAAACCAATCCTCCCAGCTACTGATATCAAGAAACGACTGTGCTCTAAGTCATCTCTGGGTGACTAATGATACCTAATACAAAATGCCCTGCTGATAGCCGGTGTGCTGCACTGCTTAGAGAACAAGCATGAGTGAAAAAGAAGCCTCTATATATTTCATACCAATGCAATTTTTCCCAAATGTATTTGCTAGACATCTGTTGATGAGGTGGAATTCAGAATGAGCCAAGGGCGTGGGAGGTTAACTTCGTTACTTTCAACTAACCACAGAGAAGGCTGCAGGAGAATCAGGAAACCCACCAAATAAATCACATTTACACAGTATGCAAAGCTTTCCCAGGAGAATGGGGCCTTTGTTCCCTGCAGACGGCTGCGCTGCTCAGAGCCCACAGGTGTCTTCGGAGGTGACACCCTGGGATGCACTCGGAAAAATCACTTCCACGTTAGACCCTGGACAGGGAACAACATATTTTCAGACATAGTGTCCTGAAGAAGACTTCACCAAACTGACAACAGAAATCTAAAAGGATTTTGATTTCTTCTCCCAAGCAACTGTTTCAAAAATAAAAATTTTGTAGACCCAGAGGAGTTTTCTTCACAAAACTTTCAATCTCTCTTTGCCCATGTAATTGGGACACCATCACTATAAGAATGAGGTGATCACTGCAGGAGCTGGGGTCCCCAACCCCTCCTCCCTGTTATTTGAATGTACTGATTATTTATTTTGTACTGGGGATTGAATCCAGGGGCATTCTACTTCTGAGCTACACCCTTAGCCCTATTTTATTGTATTTTCTTAATTTTAAAACAAGGGCATTCTACTTCTGAGCTACACCCCAGCCCTATTTTATTGTATTTTCTTAATTTTAAAACAAGGTCTCCAGCCGGGCGTGGTGGCGCATGCTTGTAATCCCAGCATTCGGGAGGCTGAGACCGGAGGATCCGGGTTCGAGGCCAGCCTCAGCTACCTAGTGAGGCACTCCGCAACTTAGGGAGACCCTGTTTCAAAATAATAAAAAAATAGGGCTGGGGGTGTAGCTCGGAGGTAGAATGCCCCTGAGTTCAACCCCCAGTACCGCAAAACAAAACAAGGTCTCACTAAGTTACTGCATGCTGGCCTGGATCCTCCTGTCTCAGCCTCCCAAGTACTGTGATCCCAGTACAACTTAGTGAGGCCTTATTTCAAAATTTAAAAAATAAAATAAAATAGGGCTGGGCTGTAGCTCAGAGGAGGCTCCAGGCAGCTGAGTTGGGGAACCAACCTAGGTGTCCATCAACAAATGAATGGATAAAGAAACTGTGGTCTATACACACGATGGAATTTTACTCAGCTATAAAGAACAAAATTTGTCATCTGCAGGAAAATGGATGGAGTTGGAGATCATCATGCAAAATGAGGTAAGACAGACTCAGGAAGTCAAGGGTTATAAGTTTTATATCATACGTGAAAGCTCAAAACAGAGAAAAAAAAGGATCTTATATTTTTTTAAAAAGTGTGTTTCATACACCTAACCTACTGAACACCATCACTTAGCCAAGCTTACCTGAACTCTGTCCACACACTTCATTAGCCTATAGTCGGGCAGAACCAGCCATCACCACGCCCATCTTATAATAAAGTGCAGAGAGTCTTGCGGAATTTACCCTTGTGGTCATCTGTGTTCATTTAATTTTACAATGGTGCACAAGTGTACCCATAAGGCCATTCTGTTTTTCCTTTTTAGTACAGTATTCAAAAAAGCATAAGAGCTATGCAGCACTTCATTATGAAAATAGGTTTCAGAGTAGATTTAGCCCAACAATTGGCTAAGGGAAGTGTTTTATGTTTAAGGTAGGCTGGGCTACCTCATGGCGGTCAGTGGGTCAAGTGTATCAAATACATTTTCCAGGTAGGACATTTTCGGTTTTCTATGGGAATCTGGAATGTGATCCTATGGTGAGCAGAGGAGTATCTGTATTTAACTAGGGTACATTTAACTAGAATGGTACTCTACTTGGTTTCATGAAAAGTCTAGTGACTGCTCCAGAAAGCAGCCCTTAGAGAAATGGAGGCTGCGAGGTCCTGGCCATAAACCACTGCTGGGTGCCTGAAGGCATTCTACCACTGACCTCCAGGGCTGAATTCTCTGAGGTCTCCAAATGTGGCTTTTCAGGGACACGAGATGATTCTACACAGGGACTTGATGATACAAGATCATCCACATGCAAATGACCAGTTTTAAAGTGGACTTAGATGACAACAGTCAGAAACAGAGACAACATAACAGTTAACCCAAGTCACTCATTCTACTCAGTAATAATCATAATCAGTTCCCAATTAAATGTCCTTTCCTTTTTTTTTTTGGTACTAGGAATCAAACCCAGGGGCATTCTATGACTTACCTACATCCCCAGCCCTACTTCATTTTTCTTTTTGAAACAAATTCTCACCAAGTTGCTGAGGGCCTCAACTAAGTTGAAGGGGCTGGCCTTGAATCTGTGATCCTCCTGTCTCGACCTCCCAAGTACTGGGATTACAGGCATGAGCCACCGAGCCCAGCTTGTCCTTTCCATTTTTTTTTTTTTTTTTGGTACTGGGGATTGAACTCAGGGGCATTCTACCTCCGAGCTATACCCCCAGCCCTATTTTTTAGTCTTTATTTTGAAACCGAGTCTCACTAAGTTGCGGATTGCCTCACTAGGTAGCTGAGGCTGGCCTCGAACCCGGATCTTCTGGTCTCAGCCTCCCGAATGCTGGGATTACAAGCGTGGGCCACCACGCCCAGCTTTGTCCTTTCCATTTTTAAAGAAACTCTGAATGAATATAGTGGATCCTTGTCCATACTGCAGCCTTCATCTACACAGAGCACATTTCTGAAATTCTCAGTGGCCCCTCCAGAAGCAGCTAAGCTTAGGAGGCTCCCCACTCGGGGGCTTCCTGGCCATGCCCTGCCTGACCCGAACTGTCACCCTCTCTGCCAATGCATGCCTGGGGACAGGGAATGCTGTGGCCCCAGCTCCCATGCACCCATGTTTCGGCTGCCCTGGTTATTCTCCTGACTCAATGTCCCCTCCAACTCCTTGGCTTCTGGCCTCCCTCAGCTAGCCTCCACTCAGTTTTGAAGGCCACTTCCAATGTTCCCTCTTCCTTGGGAGAGGTCACCCCAGTGCTTCCCCCATGTCAAGTGTTCCCTGCACCTGCCAGCCTCACCTCCAAGTCCTCCTGTCACTTCCCGAAGTGACAGGGAACCGCGTGTCAGAACATGTGGCTATTACCCAGAAACAGGCACTTACTGCCGTCTCCCTCCAGGGACCAATTCCTACAAGGCAAATACGTCATCTTTGCTGTCCATAGCACCTAGCCCAATACTCGGCACATGTGGTGCCAATAGTAACTAAAGCGTCAACTTGTCAACTTTGATGCAGCAAAAGGCAAACAAGGGGTAAGGACCCACAATGTCATGTTGGTAAAAACTGTTCTGATAACTGATATCTCATAACTGTACTATCCTCTAGGACAAGTACTGGCAACTATACATGCTTTAGCTTGCAAAGTTCAGAAAAACTATTTTTATTTTCTTGTGGTACAGAGGGGCAGTCTGCCTCTGAGCTATACCCCCAGGCCTATTTTACTTTTTATTTTGAAACAGGGTCTCACTAAGTTGCTGATGGTCTCGCTAATTTGCCAAGGCTGGCTTCAAACCTGTGATCCTTCTGTCTCAGCATCCCAAGTACTGGAATTATAGGTGTGTGTCACCAGGCCCAGCTCATTTATTTTAATTCTCATGTGATGCTATTGAAATGCCCATGGTATGTATGGGTGGTGGCGAAAGTAGAGATGGTTCTTCATAAAGAGTGAAATAAAAAGGAGAAAACAACAGACACAGTTTGAAAAGGCCATAACCCAAACCAGGATAACTGCTAACATAAAGGGGTCCGGCCCCAGTGTAGCAGGGTCACGAGTGGTGATTCACCTCAAAGTGCTGCAGCCATACTGTTTACTCTCTACTTGGGGCTTAAAAGCATTTTAGCTGATGAACAGGCCCAAAGCAGAAACATCTAAACCCATGCGAATGCCCAGCAGAGCAGCGACTTCTTTTGATTGATTTATCCCTGCGGAAAGAAAGGCATAGAGCCGTGATCTGCACTGAACAATTAAACAAGCAGCTGGCGCTTGGTGTGGTATGCATCAGAGTAAAAGCTGGACGGGTGAGCAAAAAGGAAAGAAATATCTTACACTGATTAATGTTTATAGGATCCCCCCACCCCCGAATGTCATAACATTTCATTCAGTGGTCACACCGAAGAGTTTATATAATATTGAAACGAAAAAAAGTTCCAGAAAGCTTAAGAAGCATCAAAGGTGTCATGAGGAGAAAAATTGGGTCACTCAAAACAGTTTTAAAGAACATTCAAAACATTTTGGCAGAACTCTGACCAGTTTGTGGAAATATCCTCAACATGAAATAGCATTAGAAGGGAAAGTCTTATTACCTCCTTTCATCAGAAAATAATTTTTCTACTGTGAGTGAAATGTTCTTAAACTATTTAGCCTGTTCACAATGCTTAGTACTAGCCATATGCACTGCTTTGAAAACACACAGGGAAAACAAATATAGTTCTACAAATGTATCTCTATTCAGAAGCACCAGTATCCCAGTACTTGGGAGACTGAGACAGGAGAATCTCAGGTTTGGATCTAGCCTGATTAACTTGGTGAGACTCTCAGCACCCTAGTGAGACCTTGTTTCAAAATAAAAAATAAAAAGGGCTAGAGGTGTAGCTCAGAAGTATAATGTCCCTGGGTTCAATCCCCAGTACTACTAAATAAACAAATGAACAAATAAATAAATAAATAAATAAATCATATTGTGATTCCTAAATCAGAATGAACTACAAACATGTCAGTACTTAATCCTCATGGATTTTCTGAATGATTAACTGAATTAGTTATAAAAAGCCAATAATCTCTTTGCAACGAAAATAAAACTAATTTACATACCAGTAGAAAATACCTGAACAAAGCCAGTGAAACCTGTCGGTGTGCTGAAAAGTCAAAATTTGCTATTTTTATGTCTCTGAGCAAGATTTATCAGGTAATTCAGTATTATTTTATCCAATGTACTGGCAAGTCTTTGGGCAACTCACTACTACTTTGTCCTAATCCATAAAATGGAGATGATAAGGCATACTTTGTAGGATTTGTAAGATTAAAAGAAATAGTATTGATAAAGCATAAATCCTCAAATTTTGCCGGATTAAATCCCCTATTCTCTGTAGTAGATACATTTTAAGACCTCCCAGTGAATACCTGAAACCAAGGACAGTAGCAACCTATAGATACTATGTCTTTTTCTACATATAGATACATACGTTGAATGTCCTTTCCATCTCAACTAAGCACTTATCATGCACTGTGATCATAACTGTTACAGTTGGAGTTGCAACAGCAAAACCAGCACTGATTTCTTTTTTCTTCTTCATAATTTCACAGATAGAAGATTCTTTCTTACCATAGGTCTTAGCAACCTCAGTATATAATTTTTCTTTCTCTATTGAGTTGTCAACTTTCACCTCTTCAGGTAAAGGAAGCACATTACAGTTTATCTTTAGCATGTCCAAGTTGCCAACATGACTACTCTGGTGCTCTGTTGCCATCATTAAGTAAAGTCAGTGTTAACCTAAACACTAGCACTATGATCCTGAGAAAGTCAATCTGGTGCCTGAGACAGCTACTAGTAACTAGCAGGCAGGTAGTATATATAGCATAGATACTCTGGACAAAGGGATGATTTGTGTTCCAGGTGACATGGCATGATATTTAATCATGCAGAATGTGTACAATTTGAAGCTTGTGAATTATTTATTTCTGAAACTTCACATGTAATATTTTTGGACCACAGTTGGCCACAAGTAACTGAAACTTCAGAAAGTCAGACTGCAGATGGGGTGGCAGGGGGCTACTGTATACGGTCTATGCTAAACTATTTGCAATTTCCTCCACATGGAATGCACCCTGCATGCGTGTGAGTCCTCCTCCATGCTTAAGCCCCATCACCTCTGTTCTAGCACAAACTATAGTCTACCATAAAGGCCACTTCACAAGCAGCCTGATGGATTATCAGGTACGGGGAAGGCCTTAAAACATATGAATATAAGGACCTAAATTTAAGATAACCTTACTACATTTCCCAGGCAATCTGAATTGAATCCTTTTATATATCTACACAAATAGAAAGACCACAAACATTTGGAATTGTGAAAATTTGGAAATGCAAAATTTTAACAAATTAAAATGGACTCTTCTATTGGCTTTCCCACATATTGTCCCCCTTACCCAAAGAGTAGACTCATGAGCATGTAGGCCTGCTTATGAGCTTGGTTCCAAAAGACTCCAAGTCACTATTACTACAAACAGGTGAAATGATTGGGTTACAGATGAGGCAGACATCAGTTTACACTGGTTCCAACTTCAGAAAAGAAAAAATCTGCTATTTTAAGTCCTTTAAAAAATGGTGACGCCATCGCTCATTAAAAACAAATTTTAAAACTCTTGGGTGAAATCAGGAAACGCCAGGAAGAGGGGCTCTCATCTTACAGAGGAAGCAGGAATACCACAGAGAATGAGCACAATCTTTCACGGGGTCCCTGATCCCCCAAACAGAGTTCAATTGTGTTCTCTCTGAGATGCTCTGGTCACAGGGGTGTTTTGAAAGCACAAGCCTAAAAAGCTAGAGATGCTATCACAATGTTTTAAGCAAAAATTAAGAAAGACCTATGAATTATTCCACACCAATTTTTTAGTTTATGTAAAATTCAGCTTTTACTCTGTTTGTATGCTTCCATCTTCAATGCACTTTTCTCTACGCTTCAGTAGAATTGTCAGCTTTTTAGCTATTGAGACCACGTGCTATGGTGGCGTACATGACATCTGTCCAGGGGAAGCTCCATTTCAGTACCCGAACATTAAGTGTTAGTACATTATTAAGAGACTTGACCTGGCTTCATCTTTTTTCTAGCTATATGCAATTTCAAAAACATTTTAACATCTACAATATACAAAGTGACCTCAAATATTTTCCTACAAAAAACCTCCCATACACCAAAAGGACCAGAAAAGTCCTTCCACATTCACATTCAGTCTTTAATCAGCCCCATGCTGCAGAATTTTACTTTCCTCCATGGTAGACTCTCTCTTCTCCTTTCCCAAGTTACTCAATGAGAGATCCAGGCCTTGGTATGCATCCTGCATCCAACTTTATCTCCATGTTAGGGTCCAGTTCCTACAGACACAGCCTGAAAGCTAGCTTTCTATCACTGGAGTTTTTATTTCAGGGTTTATTTTATTTGGGGTTGGCTTTGTTATCAGTTAATTGAGAATGTCAATTTCAGCTGGGAAAGTTATTAATATGAATGACATTTACTTGGGTTTAAAATCCTTTCTGAAAAGCCTTATTTGCCATGGTAGATCTCTTGCTCCTCTATTGAAGAGCATTTTTACAAAGTTTTGCTGCAGAGGTAGGAGAAGTCAGTCCTAGCAGGTATTAAAAGACTATGGTGAAACAGACAAACAAATAAAAACATGAGACACAGAGTAGAACTTAGGATCACTAGGATTCTGCCTAGCATTCTGTCAGGTCCAGAGAGATCTACTTTCTTAGGCAAATAGAGGATGTTTCAAAAAACTCTGACTTTTTTGTTTGCCTGTTTAAAAACTCTTTAAGAATAAGTGATCAAAGTTCTGCTAGCATTAGAAACTAATACGGGAATTTATTTCATTCCCACAACATGCATTTCATTTCTTAGGCACCATCCTTTCTTTGCCTCAATTCTATCTTGGCTGAAGTCATTTCTACTCAACATATGAACACACCCCAGCCTATCCCGAATCACCAGGAAAATCCCATGTTCAGCCACACAGTGAATGCAGTCCAGAGTGCAGATGGATGCAGATCAAACAAGTGAAATATTCCTAGAGTCCTCCCCCATGAGATAATCCTGAGAGGAATGCCAAATCTAATGTCCATGTCCAGTTTTTGGAACCAAATCAGGATAGAAAGATGAGTCCATTGTCAGTTGACTTCACCTTCTAGGCTGGCTCCTGGCCATAGGGTGTGTCACTTCCTATAGACACCGACCAGCTTTGCAGCATAATGCACGTCAGCCCTCGTATGAACTTCAGGAAGACAGGCAGGGAGGCAGAGACCCTGCATCAGCATCTGACCTCACCTCAGTTTCCAAAGACAAATCAGAACAGCTGGGTCCCAATCAACTGTTCTCTTCTGAATCCCTCTAGTCCTATATAGTACAAGCATGAAAACACTGCACTGCCCTCCAAAATGCTCATTTCCCTTTTGTTATCTGCAGGACATAGGGCTGTTGCCTGTGAAAATACACTGAAGGTTTCTTTGCCTAGAAATAGAACTTGTGTTTAACTGATGATAAGAAACTCCAGTACTTCTCTCTAAATGATGCACTTGAATTTCACATGTCTTACAGCGAGCTTTTTATTATAAACACTATCTGAAGCAGGTTACTACCACCACAGTGGCTTTGTTTAGTGGTTGGTGGGTGGGTATTTTGTGTGTGTGTGTGTGTGTGTGTGTGTGTGTGTGTGTGTGTGTGTATATGTGTGTGTGTGTTTAGCAGCACTGGGGATGGTACCCAGGGTCTCGCACATGCTAAGCACACACTCTAACACTCAGCTATGCCCCCAGTTCTACACTACAGTGGCTTTTGAACTTTCTTACCAAATATACACACAATGGAATTTTACTAAGCCATAAAGAACAACAAAATCCTGTCATTTGATGGAAAATATTATGCTAAGTGAGACCAGCCAGTCTCAGAAAGTCAAGGGTTTAATGTTTTCTCTCATATGTGGAAACTTAGAAAATAGGAAACAAAACAGATTTTGTATCATTAAGGGGAGAAACCATCAGAATAATGGAAGGGGGTGGGGGAAAGAGAAGGGAATAAGGAAATG
Organism: Graphiurus murinus; assembly: GCA_004027655.1. Taxonomy (NCBI): domain Eukaryota; kingdom Metazoa; phylum Chordata; class Mammalia; order Rodentia; family Gliridae; genus Graphiurus; species Graphiurus murinus. Next base: position 192,416 of record PVLC010000526.1, on the reverse strand, counting down.
ATGAAGGAAACAGTTCATATAATGCTAGGTACATGTATCTAGGTGTCTACCAATCTCCCTAATATGTATGGGGAAGGATGGGTGGCAGGATTTGATGAGAAGGGAAACACGCCAAGACCTGTGTGCATACATGTTTCTATCATTGTGAGCCCCACTATGATGTATAATGACAATGCACCAATAAAAATATTTACATTAAAAAAGAAATTTCTCACCAATATCACATAGATAGGATTGGTAGCACATAGCAGTATCTTGATTCCCAATCTAATTATTACCCCACTATCTCTTCCTAATTATTAATGTCACTGATATAAATGTCATAAAGTCAAACTATGGAACTCTGCATTTAAAAATTAACTTCTTCCCTTCCTCCATCCCGGTTCTTTTGTAAGGACTAAAAAAGGAGTGTTCTAAATGAAATGTACAAAAACACCTTCAGTTTTCCATTTCCCAGTAGCATCTCTGACCCACAAGCTTGCATATTTGGGCATCCTGAACCTCTACTCAGAGAGCGATGTGCACACAGCAGAGAGGACTGGGCAGGACTGCCAGATGGTGAGAGCACGTATCAAGGTGTATTTTACTAGTGACAAAATGGAAGCGAGCAACAAAAAAAATTCTACCTATAATTTCAGGATTAAGTAAAATCCACATTTATATTGGTTTATATGGTGAGAAACTAAAAAGAACTGGGTAATTATCCAAGAAAATTCACACTCGGGGAAATGGGTTTCAGTTTCTTTTCTGACAGGAACCTATTGGAAGATGGTCCTCTGTTTAAAAAATTACTAAGCCCAATCCATACTATTAGGTAATTAAAGGCCATAAATGTTTATGTTACACCCAATAACCCTGTATACTTCTTCTAAGAAATAGATGTAGACACAGGGTTAACTTAGCTCCTGCAACATTTCAAAATACTTTCCTCAGAACCTGAAATATTCTTCCCAAGGACCGTCCATTAATGAATAAATCAATTGTCAGCCAATGGAATGTGTGTTCCTCCAAGGACTTCGCCTCATTCATCAGTCTAAGTTCTCACAACTAATTAGCACCCTTGCCAAGGTAAAGAAAAACTCAGCAGCAGGTGAAGTGGGTGAAACTGATCAACCTGTTGAAAGCTCGGTGCACACCAGGCTTCGGCGGAGCTGCTCCCACCTCAGGCCACATCTGTCTAAGGTTTCCTTAGGCTTTTCCTGTCCGACATATGCCAGAAGCTGACACAACATCTACGGTTACAAATGGAAACAGGGACAGGTGAACTCCATGTGCAGAGAGGGAGGCTATGCTCCAAGACTCCTGTGACCACCTTCAGTATCTCCCAGCCTCCCCTTGACTGGACCATCAGCACTCAGCCAGAATTCTAGAATTCACCCTCATGATACCATCTCCCTCTACTGGTTTCCAAGGGCTTCTTCGACAAACATCATACACCGGGTAGCTTCAGCACCAGAAGTGTACTGTCTTGCATTTCTACGGGGTGGAAGTGGTAACTGCAAGTGGAGGTGAGGTGGGTTCCTGCCCAGACTCTGGCCTCACCACTCTGGGCCTGCTGGCGGTCACTCTTTAGCAGAAGCATCGCCCCATCTCTGCCATCATCTTCAAGACCTCATCCATGTGTGCCTATCTGTGTCCAAATTTCTCCGTTTCCTAAGGACACCAGTTCTAGTGGATTAGGTTCGACCCAAGAACTTCATCTGAACATCTTAACTAAGTATATCTGAAATAACCCTACTTTCAAATAAAGTCACATGCTAAGGAACTAGGGGTTAGGACCTCAACATCAGAATTGGAGTAGGGATATAATTCAATGTGTGACATCCTTTTATAGTAGAACCTCCACAAAGTGCATGTTCCAAGACCCCCTGTGCATGTCTGGGACCAACCACTGTACTGGCCCCTATATAGACAGATATATAGTACTGGCCCCTATATAGACAGATGGTCCCAGCTCTAGGCTAATGGACTCATCCTGAGCACAGTTAAGGTAGACTGAGCTAAGCTAAGATGCCCCATGGATTAGGTGAATTCAATGCATTTCCAACTGACAGTATGTTCACCTTATGATGGGTTTACTGGGCACCACCCTAAGGCAAGGAACATGCATAGTTTTTCCTCTGTATACAGTTCTATGATGAAGTTTAACTTATAAATTAGGCACAGTAAAATAATAACAATAATTACTAATAAGAAAAATTTTAACAATATACTATGATAAAAGTTACTTGGATGTGGCTGGCCTGTCTCTCTCTCTCTCTCTCTCTCTCTCTCTCTCTCTCTCTCTGTCTCTCTCTGTCTCTCTCTGTCTCTCTCTCCAAATATCTTACTGTACTGTGCTGACCGAGGGTGACCTTGGCTACCTGTAACTCGGAAAGCAAAACAGCAGATAAGAGAGGGTGTCTTGGTCAACATTCTCACTGCTACAATCCAAAAGACCTGACCACATAACTTAGAGGATGGAAGATTTATTCATTCACAGTTGCTTGGAGAACCTGGGTTCAGTCCAGGTGAGGCTGGGGTGTCTGGATCTCAGAGCAGGAGAGCACATCATGGAGCTGGAATCAAGAGCAAGCCAGCAAACAAGGGGAGTCAAGACACAAGCACAGTCCCTAAGGCAGCACCCTCAGGGACCCACCTTCTCCTGCACACCATACCAGCCCATGTTACCACCCAGAGATTACAACCCTCATGACTCAATCACATCAACTCTAAACACCAGCTCATAAGCTCTCTGGGGACATTCGATGTCAATAGCAGAGGATAACTGCATCTTCCACTTGTTCAAAGAATCCCCCGCTTTCCATCTGGAACCCGCTCCCTCACGAAGGCACATACGTTCTGAGGACACACCTCCCCCGCCTCGTCCTGCGCTCCACAGGCTCCAAGGCCACTTCCCAGACACTTCATTCTCCATGTACTCTAAAATCCCTGGTTATGAGTTCCCAGCAGACAGTCCTCAGAACATGTGGCCTCAAAGTTTTACCACCAGAAAAAGGAGGGAGGTTGATCAGATCAAATATGTCTGGGAGTCACAGCATAAGTACACATCCCCCTTCTGAAAGTTAAAAATAGTGTCAACAGGTCAGACACTTTAATGAGGAGGAAGCCCAATGCATTTTGAGAAGCACAGAGCCTGTTTCTAATTTGTCCCTAATTTGTCACAACATTTTCTTAGGATGAAACAGAACTGAGACCCTAACCTATTGCCTGTGTCAGACAGATGGTCTTTGCTGAAATTAACACTGCACTTTGCATAGGTACATCATGTCTTCTGCCTTATGTGCACACAAAGGCATTCGATTCTGACAAGTACTACAGGGGTTTCCATACACACATATGCCTCCTACAAGTCCATGACAAAGATACCATGAGAGGATGGGATGATGCCTGCCCCACACAACACAGCCTCCAGCAGCTCAGATATCCTGGGAAGCTCACCAAGCTCATGCATCCATAGGGGGCAGATTCAGTGCCACAGCTCAAATCTCCTGCTTTCCCTAAATTCTATGATGTCAAAATCTTGGTTTTTTTTTTTTTTTTTTTTTTTTTGGTACTGGGGATTGAGTACAGGAATGCTCTATTTCTGAGCTACAGCCCCAGCTCTGTTTTATTTTGAAACCAGTCTCAATAAGTTGTTGAGGGTCTCACTAAATTGCTGAAGCTGGCCTTGAACCTGTGATCCTCCTGTCTCAGCCTCCCAAGTATTGGGATTACAGGTGTGCACCCCCATGCCCACTCAAACTCTCATGTTTAAAGGTTACATTTTAATTGAAGACCAACCAATGCAACTTTTCTAAGCTTCTAAATTTAACAACTAACATTTGCTTAAGTATATGTTTCAGTTAGTTCAGGAATAATTCTAATCTGGGTACCACACTCATTATTTACCAATTACTATCCAGGAAGATGAACAACTCCAATGTCTTATGAAACTAAGCAACAATCTGATTTCCTTACACATAATGAGCATCCTTAGAATGTTAGGTTTATATCCAATAGTCACCAAAATTTCCAAGGATTTTGAGAACTGGCTGATAAATTTTAAACTAATGTCTTGAGACAAAGGTCTTTCCTATAAAACTAAGTTTGAGGGGCTGGGAGGTGTAGCTCAGTGATAGAGCACTTACTCAGAACACATGAGGCCCTGGGTTCCACCACCAGCACCACACACAAAACAAACAAAATTCGAGAACGCATAAACTTTCTTTCCTTTTTTTTGGTTTGGATACTGAACATTGAATCCAAGGGCCTTAAAACTCTGAGCTACACCCCTGCTTCCTCACCCCAGCCTATTAGGTTTTATTTTAAAATAGGTTCTTGCTACATTGCTGAGAGCCTTGCTAAGTTGCTGAGGCTGATCTTGAATCTTGAGTCTGTGATCCTCTTGTCTTCAGTTTCCCAAGTACTGGGATTACAGGCATAGACCACCACACCAGGCCAAGAACTTAAAGGTTTTCTTAAAAATTATTTTCTTATGTAGTTCTTAAAAGTTACAAGTGTTTTTAAGTGGATGGTTATTAAAATAGTCTCATGTGGAATATATATTTAGGAAAGATGGATAAGCATAGTTTTATTTAGAAAAAAAGGAGAAGGAAATGCTAAAAGGATTGTCTTCCATTGTTTGGTCAAGATTGTCTGATATTCTCACATTTTTCATCCTTTTGGGATAAAATGTTAAAGGTCTACATAACTTAAGTACTTCACATTTCCTATCAGTGACTAACACATCAAATTAGCCTACAGAGTAACCCAGTTGGACCTTAACATCCATTTATAGATGTCTAGAGGCTCTTATAGCTGAATATTACTAAAGCTGCTGCAACTGAACCAATATGGAATGCATTATCTCTTCTGCCAAATCCCAATTTCCATTCCTAATCCATCTCATGGGTAGTGACAATGACCACCACGCCACCACAGTGGAGTCACCTCCAACTTCCCCTTCCTCTTTTTTGGATTTTCACCCTATTGATGTCATCTCCCACATTTAATTTAGGTTGACCTGTGTGACTAAACCCAGTGTCTGTCTCAATTCAGATCTTCATTCTTCCTCTTTATTACCTCAATTTCTGCCAATGACTGGCTTACAATCTCTTATCTCTTAAACAGTGAAATTATGGAAACTACAGTAAATGCTGCTAGCCATCCTTCTGTGAAATTAATCTCTTTATCTGTTGAAGATGAGCAATGTAGGTGGCCCCTGATGGCCAACCCATCGTAGCCTACACAGTTCAGTGGATACTGCAAGAGCTCTTTGGCATTCTGGTCAACCGTTTTTCTGTTCACTTGGGTTCTGCATATTACATTATTGTCCCCCAGTTGGATTAGCATGCATTTTCCAAGCTGTATCTCATTTTCTTACTTCCTGCCTATATTTTAATCTCCTTAAGGTATATTATAATATTTCTGTCCTTCCAGATTCTTGAAATCTCCTGTGATTCCAGATCATCTGCCAACCTCATCAAGGTGAAGTTTATTCCTCCTTAAATAAAATGGGATGCATCATGCAGACTCTGTAACATCCAGCTTCAAGTGGTTACCCTGCCATTTATGTTACATTTTATTTACTGTCTTTGTACTATTTTCCATCTGTGTGGCTCTTCTCCAAGCCAAGTCGAATTTATTTTGCAATAGAACAGGCTCAAAAATTTCTGTAAGAAAAAAAGAAAACTTCTGACTACACTATATCAAAGCTCGGTCTGTTCATCTCTCCACTGACTTAATTATACATCAAATTAAAATCCACAGGCTCCACTCTTTCACCTATCTGCTCCACACTGTTTTTGTTCCATATGATTTGATGACAGAGAAAAGAACTTATCTTCCAAACAAGAACATAAGATTGTTAAGCTCCATTTAGGAAAAGAAAGGGCTGGGTGGGACACTCTCAAAACCTCTGATGGGCAAATACAGCTCTCCTGAACCTCCCCCCATGCCCAAAATGCTTAGGGACCTGCTCTAGCAAGTGCCACAGAAAGCTGATGCTCTAGCACTTATACCCTGTCACCAAGGTCGGATCCTGCAGACCCCTGTGGGAAATACCAGGCATTTCCTTCCTCTCCGCAGGTGGATGAAGTGACTCTCCAGCTCCAGCAGAAAGGACTTTGCTTTACCCATTCCATGCGCCCGTGTCTGTCTCCACAGGACCTCCCTCCTGCACTCACCAACAAAGCAGGGAAATTTTACTTATGATAAGTCTCATTTCTAGCTCCATAACGTATCCTATTTTTAGAGTTCGAAAGTTCGATGTTTTCATGTTTCTTTTAAAAAATAAATCAATATCCGGATACCCCATGCGGAACAGCTGTAACAGATGCAGGCTTATCCAGCCACCTCATTAGGAGAAACAAACAACCATAAATCTTGTACTACATCCAAAAAGTTGTCAGCCCGAAAGAAAAGCTGGCAAAGATCCAGGTGCCATGTGCCCTCGGTTCTAGTCCTTTTGCCCACAGCTCTTCCATATGTAAATTGAGAAACTGTTAGCAGAAGCAAGCCAGCTGAAAAGAGAAGTGTTTAGGGTACACAGACACATTTGGGGGACCCTCTAGGCCCAGGACAGCCCCTTCCCACCCTTCACCACAAATCCTTTCTACTTCCTCCTCCTTTGCACTCCTCCTGCTGGCCTCTCAGCCTACCTCCTCCACCCCATCACAACATATTTTTATCATTTACTACTGGCTGAATTCACGTGCCCAGCTGTGGTGGTGGACCTAGCGATGAGAATACAGGATGTCACAAAATTCCAGAGTCCTACCTCCTTAAAGATTCAACTTCAACAACTATCAGGAAAAGAGAAGAAAAAGAAAAAGGAAACAGAGACAATGTGACTGAACAAAGCCAAGAGGGAACAGATCACACTTGTGTTCCAGAATTGGCAGTGTTACTCTGCTGTGAGAAGTCCTCAGGACTTAGAAGTTTACATCCAGCCCACCACTTACTCTGGAGGGCACCCAAGGCCTTATACATAACCACCAAGAGAATGAGCATGTAGTAAAAAAAAAATTACTAGTTATAACAATAACAACACAAGCATAAGGTACAAGCATCTGAGTTAGAGCTTTGGCTCAGGCTGAGTAATTTACCTTTGTGAGGGTCCATTTTCTCTTATTTAAACTTGGGATAAGAATCCCTGCCCTCCTCCCTCGAAGGGCAGCCATGAGCTCGTAATGACATAAGCTAAAGGCAACCTGACCCAGAACTTCGGTCTTCATGTTCTTGCCTTCTAGTTTGTCTGCAAACCACTGCTCCCCTCCCACCCCCCACATCTCCCCTGCTGCCTGGCAGACAAATCCCATGAGCAATCTCTGTACTTAGGTCATCACATGATACCTGACTTCCACATACACCCCGGCACCAAAAACTCCCCACAGTGGTCTCTTTCCGATGGACAGACATCTCATTTCTCTTTGCTGGCTTGTCTTTCTCTGTGATCACTGGGTAGTGTCACCCCTCCCCCAGGTTCTATGTTCAGACATTCAGAGGCTACATTCTCTTTGTTATAGTTAGATATAAAATGGCTCATACATTGGTGTTTGGAGTTGATATAATTGAGTCATGAGGGTTATAATCTCAACAGTGGATAAATCCATTGTAATGGATTTATCTGGTTGGTGGCCTGGGATCACAGGGTTTGGCTGGAGAAGGTGGGTCCCTGGGGGTGCAGCCTTGGGGGTTATAGATGGTTCCTCTTCCTCTGCTCTCTCTCTCTTGCTTCCAGACTCCAGGATGCGAGCACAGCTCATGCCCTCTCCCTCTCTCCACTTCCTGCTGCCATGCCCTGCAATCTGCAGTCCCTGGCTTCTCATGGACTGAACCCCCAAATCTCAAAAAAAAAAATATGAGCAAATAAATCTTCCTTCCTCTAAGTTACATAGTCAGTCTTTTATATCTATGGGAATGCTAAGACACTTATCTATTCCCATGATCAATTGTTCCTGGTTGTCTTAGACTAGAGGTAAAAACAGGATAGCCCATATGTCAAATTGTAAATAAAATTTTATTGAACTCAGTCTCATTCATTCATGTATATATTGTTCATGGCTGCTTCCAAGCAATGACAATTGAGTTTAGTTGCAGAGAGACCACGAAGCCTTGAATACTTACTGACCCTTTGCAGAAAAAAAGCTTACTTGTTAGCTCTCTCTCTTTATTATTATTGTTGTTATTATTATTATTATTATTATTATTATTATTATTATTATTATCTTTGGCAGTTGGGATTGAACCCAGGGGTATTCTACCTCTGAGTGATCCACCTAGTCCTCTTTATTTATTATTTATTTATTTATTTATTGTTCCTGGGGATTGAACCCAGAGGCACTCTACCTTCGAGCTAGACCCTCAGCCCTATTTTATTTTTATTTCGAAACACAGTCTGACTAGGCTGATGAGAATCTCACTAAATTGCTGAGGCTGTCCTCAAACCTGTGCTCCTCCTGTCTGTGTGTCTCCAGTTAACCAGCTAATCCTTTTCTCACAGCCTCTCAAAGATGTCTGACACTGAACAAATTATAGCTAGTCATGTCGCTCTCCTGCTGCATCTGGAGTTAATGGAAACGTGGTCCTCACCCAGGAGCACGAGGTTCATCCTAGACAGAGCCTTCTTTTACTACATGCATTTGTGACAAAATCTGGGTCAATCTTCTTCCTACTTCCTCAATTTTTCCCTGTCCTATTCCTGTCTTCTCAGCCTTTCCTCCTGCCACCATCTTTTTCTCCCCCGGACACTGCAGGAGGTGCCTGTGGCCCTTTCCTTCCTGCTTACTGCCCTCTGACTCATCCTCCTCTGCTATCAGTTATTTTCCTAACACAAAAACCTTCAACTCTTTTTTTCTCCATCGGTGTCCTCCTAGATATGGCCTCTATCTTTTCAGCTGCATTTACAATTGCTTCTTGCGTGGAATTCAACACCATAGGTGACAGCAACTTGCACTCAGTGTTCTAAGATGGAGACCAGTGCCCACCGCAGAGATGGCTGCATGGAACCACATTGAATAATGTAGACTTTAGGTGTTGTGCCAGAGCCGGGCTCAATTCCCTTTTCTTGAGTTTCTTTTGACTATCAGATAGAACTGACCCCTTGTTCCTTTCTGCCACCCTTGCTCCTCGATCTCACCTCTATTAGAAACTTTATCACACACAAAAAAGGAACCTTACAAGCCAGGCGTGGTGGCGCATGCTTGTAATCCCAGCATTCGGGAGGCTGAGACTGGAGGATCCGGGTTTGTGGCCAGCCTCAGCTACCTAGTGAGGCACTCCACAACTTAGTGAGACTCGGTTTCAAAATAAAGAATGAAAAATAGGGCTGGGGGTGTAGCTCAGAGGTAGAATGCCCCTGAGTTCAATCCTCAGTACTGCAAAAAAAAGAAAAAAAAAAGAAAAAAAAAAAGGAACCTTACCACAATGCATCATTACTAGTATTATGATTTTGTGGTACTAAAAATCAAACCAATGGGTATTCTACCTCTGAGCTCCACCCCCAGTATTTTATTTTTTTATTTTGAAACAGGGTCTCACTAAGTTGCTGAGACTGGCCTTGAACCTGATATCCTCCTGTCTCAGCCTCCCAAGTAATGGAATTACAGTGCACCATACCTGGATATCAATAATATATCAACAACATAGTATTATTACTATTATTCATGGTGCTGGACTGAACCCAGGACCTCATGCATGCTGGGCAAGCAATATAACCACCTGAACTACAGTCCATTTTTATTTTGAGATATAGTCTCACTAGGTCACCCAGGCTGGCCTCAAACTTGTGATCCTCCTGCCTTAGCAACCCGAGCAACTGGGATTACAGGCATGCACCACCATGCCGGGCTTTCATCGTGATTATTTGTTACCCTCTGCCCCTCTACTAGGTTTTAAAATCCCCTGAAGACCAAGACTACTTTAAGCAACCTGGAAGATCTAGTGCTTTGCCTACTGGGCAGCATACAGTGGGCACTCAATAAATGCTTGCTAGTTCACTCTGTAAACTGCAAGGCGCTATACAAATATCAGTTCAAAAGAGATCAATCTGTGCTCCTTAATGTTCCATGTTCAGTTTACCACTCATTCCTGTCCTCTAGGCACAGCTGAGGATGTGAAGAGCCACTGGCTAAAGGTCTAGTGAAGTCTTGCAAATGGCCTTTCCAAGCGTCAGCCCAGGACGGGCCTCCTTCCTATTCTCAGCTGGACACAGGGGCCTTTCCCATGCCAACCAGGACAGAAAGATGACGCTTCATTTACACAGCAACTAATAACCCATACTGATGCTTATTCCATTAAACGTATTTACTACTTGCATACCATGTGCTGGGTGCTGTGTTCACAGCAAGCTTTTCCTGGTCAAAGAGGAGGAGGAGGGAGAAGAAATTTAACATTGAGAGAAAGTTAAAGGGTAATTTGACCTTGTTTGTGCATTGGGAAAAGGTCATTTTACAAAAGAGGTAACCAGCTGTTTCCCATTGCCAATGAAGAAAAATCACAAGTAAATGGGCCAGGCTGTGCCACGAGGGATGAAGTCAGGTAACAGTAATGTGTTGCTGACATCAAAGGCGTGCAACTCACACTTTTGTTTCTAGGAAGGCCTTGGACAGCTGGAGAGGGCCTGGGCAGTTCTTTCTGAGGGAAGGAGATGGAGCTAATAAATTCTCAAGACACCTCTTTGGACCATGATTGATTTCTTTCAATGTGGGCACATATATAAAATAGATTAAGTGATTCAATACTTTCAGCTCCTGTATACCATATTCTATTAAAATTCAGCACATGAGAGGGCTAGCAAAGTACAAAGAACAGAATCAACTGCAGACTATATTATCTAGTGGGAAGGATATGATAGTGGAGTCTTGAGACCTGAGGTCCCAGTCTCCATCCATCCATGTGTGGCCTATTTGACCGTGTGGAAAATGTGTGATATATACAGAACACACCATGAGAAACCGAACATGCATGCACACATGGCTATATATGCACACATTAGTACACTTGCAAACAAAACGGGTCCACGATGAAGCAGCAGTAGTCACCTGAGGATGGCGATGCCCTTGATATTCTTATTACCCTCATTGTTTTTCAAATTCTATAATAACCATCTATCACTCTTATAGAGTGGGTTGGAGAATTGTCCCCCAAATCTCTTGGATGGTGGCACATGCCTGTACTCCATTAATTGAGACAGGAGGATCACGGGTTGGAGATCAGCCTCAGCAACTTAGTGAGACCTTGTTGCAAAATAAAAAATAAAAAAGGCTGGTGGTGTGGTTCTGAGGTAGAATGCCCCTGGGTTCAATCCCTAGAACAAAAAAATAATAATAATCTGGATTGATTTTTTAGACAATATAATCCTTCCTGCCAGTCTTATTAATACTATAAACCAACTTTTCTGTTAATCAGAACACCTGCTATCATATTTTCTTATTAGGAATTGACAACTTCCATGACACACAGCTCCTATCTTCTATATCTCATCAAAAAGGCACATAAAATTGCTGTTTAACACCTTATTATTCCTAGCCCCTGCACGTTCAATGTTCTTACTTGTGGGTAAATCACACCACTGAGATATTAAAAAACAACTCCAGCCAGCTATAATAATTCTGCATTTGGGGTGGGAATGGAGGGAGTGTGGGGGTTTTGTACTACATTTTCAATAAAAACTTCCAAATGTTTATGCTTTCCAGGTTTATTCACACCTGTGGACCCAAAACATAATAATACAGGGTATAGTGCATTCTTTTAAGGCAGTGGGCTAGTACTTTGAGTTAAACTATTTTTAAGCACACATACACACACACAAATACACACCTCACACACACACACACACAATTTTTATCCTTTTAGAGCTGTCTGATTAATTCATAACATACGGCACTCATTCTGGATGATGCCAGGGTTTAGGCTGAAATACATTACAAAGAACACAATGGTCCCCAAAACACTTCAAGTAAAGTATAATACCTCAGAAAATTATTTCTTTGAGTAAGTCATTTACATCAGTGAATATTGTTGACCAGGAACTATATATTAAACATAAACCTAGGAGACATTTCACTTATGTTTATGTATTTACCTGAGGCTTAAGTAATAATAGAGTTTTAGAACAAGGATAAACACCACCTTGCAATCATATAGTCTCTCCTTTTTCCCGCAGACAGGGAATTGAGGCCCAACTGTGAGCACTTAGCTGGCTGGCTCCTGACTTCTGGTCCAAGCTTCTTCTCATCATGCCGTGTGGCTCCTCTAGCAAGGTCATCAGATGCAGTTACCTGAGCCACCAGCTTCCAAACATGGTGGTTTGTGGTTGTTATTGTTATGGTGGTGGTTGTTGTTGTAGAGATGTGTGCCTCATTTCCCTTGACACAGTAACCGGAGTGGGAAAGGCCCAGTTCTCCAGGTTGGGGAGAGAAAAGCTTGGTTTTTCTTTGATACAAAGGAGACCACGCAGTTTTCTGGAAGGTGTGAAAGCACAGAGGAAAATCAAGAGGTGGGGAAGAGGAAACTAGAAATTCACAGATCCCTGGTGCAGGGTGCTGGGACCACTCAGGACCTCTGAGTTCTGAGAAAGAAAACACTACCTGCCATGGGAAAAGCCTATAGCCCCTGTTTTTGTGTCACCTTCAAAATCAGCTGCTTCTGTTTTCAGAGTCAAAGCTTTTCAGCACCTTCTGTATAAGAGAAATAAAGTTCCATATGTGGATGTTCATACATTGGGTGGTGGACTCTACTCTCCTTTGAGGAAAACACATAGCCAGTGGCCGTGCCTGTGATGAGGTCTTTTCCTTGTTCAAGTGGTCTTTCCATCAGTCACCTGTGTCCCACTGCTTGTGCCTATTACTTGCATCCCACCATATGTCCCCTCTGTACTTTTTCATTTTTAACCAAAGAGAGACCTTTACATTCTACAGCCTGTGAATTTAACAACACCAACAGGTATGTTCCAGAAACCAGCCAGGTGATCAGGACATTGTATGTCAATGCTCAAGAACTCGGTCCCTTCACCTAGAAAAACCCAAATCCAAGACTGGACAGCATTTCCCCTATGCAAAAGCATTCTCTGGCCCAAAGTGTTGGAAAGAGGATGGGGAAACTACGGGCCCAAGAGCTCTGTTAAAGTGTTATGGCAGTAATACTTAGCTTAATTTCCTCCTTCAAACAATTAAATAATACAATAAAAATCCAAGAACTCCTCAGAGCCCACCTGACATAGGAAGCTCTTTACACAGGAGGAAAATTGGGCAGGAATTCTACATTTGGCTTGCTTTCACACTAGGTCTATTAAGCATGAAAGACTGTAAAAAGAAAGAATATAGGCTCAAACCATAAGGAGAAATCAGAGCTGTGTGTGCCAGGTGTGCATGTCACAGATATGATGCCATTTTAGACTCTAAACCCTAAGAGGGTCAGAAGTGAATATCCTAGGCCTAGCTCACAAGAGCATTGCATTTTACACAGCAGCAGGAAAACACTGGACCTGCCAACCTCTATTTGTTCCCTTATGTTCTTCAAAACTAAAGTCAGCTGGGCACAATGGCATGCACTTGTAATCTCAGTACTTGGGAGTCTGAAACAGGAGGGTTGCAGGTTTGGGGCCAGGCTTAGCAATTTAATGAGACCTTAAGCAACTTATCAAGACCCTATTTCAAAAATAAAAAAAATACAAAGGGCTGGGAGTGTAGCTTGGGGGTAGAATGCCCTTGGGTTTGATCCCCAACACTGAGGGTGGGGGGAGAAAAATATCTAAAGTCAATTTGATGGCATTGAAGATAGACAACCCTGTCTTGATGTGATGCTAACTTTCTAACAAATTAAGTGTGGTGTAAACAAAAACAAGCTTGGAAGGGCTGGATACTACACTCCGTTCTGGCAGGACACACAGAAGTATATTAAAGACTGAGAAGTAACAATCACGTTTAGTGGTTGCACTTATTTATTTTTACAGGGAAATTCTTCTTTTCATGTCCCCATTAGCACCCTCAACAACTCCTTCTTGTCTGCAGTTATGAAGTGCTAGAGCAAATGAGAACCCAAAGCGCACACAGTTCTTCACACAGACCACCAGTTCTAGATTTTTTCTAGTTGAACAAAGTCATTGAAAAGTAAAAACAGAGATCAAAACAAGACAGCAAGTGGAGGGCAAGACAAACTTCACACAAGCCATGACAGAACAATATGATTATGATGATCTAATAATAATACTAAACCCAGAGAAAGGTGGCAGCTTCTACCGCTTAGGCCAAATAAATGAAATCATTACAGAACTCAGATCCAAATCCTGATTGTAAAACTCTCAAATATAAGAGTGGGAAAGTGGCTCAACATTTAAACACAGTAATTGGGACCATCAAAACCTGCCATGAAAGGTTCTGATTAGGGATAACCATGATGACACACAGAAGCACCTGCCAGCCACAGTAGCTGGCTACAGTTACATCTCACTCCGCCCCAGTTCTCTGCAGGACAGAGAGCAAAAAGGTCAGGAAGACAGAGTCTGGGGAATCTGAGCAGGGCCTTCTGGATTCTGTATCATAAGGTAATGAGGAAGCATGCCTAGTTTGTAGTCTTCAAACAGAAAGAGAAAAATGAGGGTGAGCACCAGGTGAACTAACAAAAGCAATTCAAGGGCGTAGACATGTAAAGGTAACCCAAGAAACGGAGGCAAACTGCACGCAAATGGGTAGAGAATGAGGGGGAAACATCTCCAAGGTTAGCTCTGAATTTTTAGGAATGCAGCAGGAAGAACACCCATCAGCTATGGCTGGGAAGCAATTTGCGATGCACTCCAAAAAAAAAGATTTTTAGAATTAGTGTGAATTGTAGTCACTTTCCAAGGAGCGTGAGTTTGGGAGCTAACAACAATTTCAGGCACATACTCTATAGGTAGACATATGTGTTAATTTCACATTTTCCCAGTGTTCGTGACACAGAGAGAAGGTCTTCAGGGGAGTTCACGACTGTGGAAACGGCACCCAGCGGAGAATACAGGCTGGTCCTGTTTGCAGCACAGCCATGTGACTGGGGCGCAGAGTCCTCTTCTCAGAACCTGGGACACCTCACCTGCAGGATATTCAGGTGATTGTCTCAAATGTCTGCTCGTAATAGCATGCTGTAATCCTGGCTATGCAAAGTCCATTTTCTCTCTGAGGCAGAGACATTTTATCTGCCCATCAAATGGATCAAATATCACCAGTAATCCTGCAAAGTAATATGAACTTTATTTCTGGCTTCTGTTCAAGTTGCCGGGCTCAGTGTAGACAAGACAGCAGATAAGACATTGCTGCTGCATTTACCTCCACTTGGTAATACTATTATCCAGGTACTGTGCTGAGCATCTTATATCTGCAAGGCCATGTCTGTGGGCAATCCCCTGTCACACATGAGAAATGTGTGGTTCTGGCCACTTCCTCCATGAAGGCCCCTGGCTGGTCAGTGGCAGGGGTAAGTTTGAAAGCCAGGTGTGCTTCACTTCAAAACCTGTTCCCTTCATTACTTACGGCTTCCACGTTTGTTCACACCAGGAACAGAGATGCTGCTGAATTTATTTTGAGTATGGAAACTTGGTAAAGATTATAAACATAGGGCTAGGTTTTTAACTAAATTGGACACAGGATGTGATTCTTTGAAAGACGAGCCAGTGTGAGTCAAGAGCAAGAAGGGACCCTGCAGGTGACCCGACCTGCACTGCTCTCTGGAGCCCTGGAGCTTAGAGGTGCAGGCCGCCCCAGGGTGGGTGAGGCCATGTGACTCCTGGGGAGCCCCAGTGCCTGGACTCCAGTCAGCATGCTGACCAGCTTAAGACTTTCCTCTGGAGCAG
The DNA here is from genome assembly GCA_004027655.1 of Graphiurus murinus. Lineage (NCBI taxonomy): Eukaryota > Metazoa > Chordata > Mammalia > Rodentia > Gliridae > Graphiurus > Graphiurus murinus. Next base: position 176,608 of record PVLC010000526.1, on the reverse strand, counting down.
TCTCCCCTGTATCGATTTTGCAGAGTTCATGTTTTGTCCATAACTGGAGAGAGTGGGTAGGAAATTACAAAGGGGGGCATATTCCCAGTGCTCGGTCACACTGGAGGAAATGAAGGGATTTAAGCATATCTGGCCTGAACAAATATTTTCTCTATAAAAGTTAATCTACAATTACATTTAATGTGAAATATTATATAGAAAAACATCCCACGTGTTTTTGTTGCTGGAGGACTCTTCATAGTTTGTGTTTTATTACTGGTCTGCAGCGTGGCTCTGAAAATCCCCTCTGGGGAAGTTTATTGTGGATAAGGGCTGACTTTAGCCATGAGCATTTCCAGTCATCTCAGACCCTGGTTTTCTCATGAGCAGGCAAGGGTGTATCACATTGTCCAAAGGACTACAATATTTGCTTTATAAAATTACACAGACAGCTGCTGCTTTGGCCTTGACAAAAGAGAACACGTAAGTAAGTGATACCACCAGAATCACTTTTCTGGTTGCCGACTGCATTTGGTGGAACATAACGTTTTGGTTCAAAAAACATCAAGAAAACTCCAGACTTCTTGTAATGTTCTAATACCTACACGGTATTTCTCAGACTACCAACATTTGTCACGTCAAAGTTAAATTGAGCAAGTTTCATGGTTTCTCCATCATGCGGTAGTCAGGACAATTTGCATACAAACACTATTCTCTGAGAGCTGAGAAAAAAAAAATACACTCCAAGCCAGGTGTTCTGGGTCTTTGCTCACCAGCCCCGCTCTCCACTATGATGCCTGTGTCCTAGGTGGAGAAGGAGAGGGTGTGATATTCAAGACACCAGGTACTATGCTGAAAATTAAGAGGGATCAGGAGGGAATGGGGTGGATTTAGGGAAGGGTTAAATGAGAGATGTGTGCATGTATGCCTCTACCAGCCTGTATCTAACAAAGATGTATGATTACAATGCACCAATAAAAAATAATAATAAAAATAAAAAGAAGCTAAAAATAAGTATAACAGAGAAGAAAAACTGCCTTTAGTATATAAAAAAAGAAAATTAAGACTAAGAAAAATGAGGTTGAGATACACATACATGTATCTATCCACCCCCTCCTCTCCTCAGGGTGATTTTTTTTGTGTGTGTGGTACTAGGAATTGAACCTGGGGGCATTCTACCTCCAAGCTACACCCTTAGCCCTATTTTTTATTTTTATTTTGAAATAGGGTCTCACTAGACTGACTTGCTGAGGCTGTCCTGGAACCTGTGATCCTTCTGTTGCAGCTTCCCATGTACTGGGATTGCAGGCGTGTGCCACCACATCTGGCTCCTCGGGGTGATTCTTGATTGCTTTTTCCTCTTAAGTTCTCTCCCAGCATTTCTGCCCTATTGCAAGATATTTTTCCTGCAGACCCTCATGAACCTAGCCTTCTCCCAGTGAGAAGAATTCCTTGGGATGGATGGAATCTTTCCTATGTCCTTTCACGCCAACTACAGCGGGCTGAATTTTAGCCCCCAAAGATGTGCACATCCTAATCCCTGGAACCCATAAACGCTACCTTATAGGTTGCAAAAAGGCAGTTTGCAATGATAATTACATTAAGGATCAATCTTGAGATGGAGAGGTTATCTGGGAGTCCCTGGGTGGGCTCCACATGTCATCTTGATGGTCTGAAGAGGGGATTTTACTACAGAAGAGGAGCTGGGATGGCAGAAGCAGAAGCTGAAGAGAGGCATCTGGAAGATGCAGGAAGTCAAGAGACTTACAATTTAAAATGACATTTAGAGCGTCCACCAGAAGCTGAAAGATGCAAGTAAAGGGATCCTCCCTGGGAACCTCCAGTAAGAGAATAGCTGCATTGTCTTATGCCACCAGGTTGTGGTAATTTGTTGCAGTGGTGCCAGGAACTCCATACCCCACACTCCAGGTCTCACCTGGCCTTCCCTCGCCTGGTCCCCTCCATGCGTTTCACACATTTCCTTAGAGCAACACCTGCTGCCTTCTCAGCCACTGTGGACAGACCTTAGCTTCTGCAGAATAAAACACTGCAACTTGTTTTACAAGTTAGGAAATTGTTCTCTTTACAAAATAACTATCACTAAAAGATTTCTTCAAATGCTAAACACCATCGATGCACTTGAAATAAGGGTCAAAATACCACTACTTTCCACTCAGTGCATCAATCCAGACAGTAAAGGCCAAAATATGCTCAGTATTTGTGTGTCAAGCCATTTATCTTTTCTTTTCTTTTTTTTTTTTTTTTTTTTTTTGCGGTACTAGGGATTGAACTCAGAGGCGTTCTACCTTCGAGCTACACCCCCAGCCCTATTTTTTACTCTTTATTTCGAAACCGGGTCTCACTAAGTTGTGGAGTGCCTCACTAGGCATTTATCTTTTCTGAGTCTCAGACTTCTCACAAGAAAAAAGGTGCTGACAAGGGAATAAAGTAAATAACCCACATAAAACTCCTAGCACGAGTCCCCGGGTGCTCAGTGTGTGCCTCTTGTGGTGTTATCATGCAGCACATAGCATCCTGTCACAAGGTCATCAGAAGGACAGGCTGCCATCCTTTCAGAGATACGGTTCAAAAGCTGTAAGATTGATCTATACACCAGCAAAGAACTCGGTGTGATTCCTCCTTAGTCTTCCCACATGTGTATTTATGTCATCCCTTGTTGGCTAGTTACCTCTTGGTAAGATGCCATCAGTATAAGGGGCCATGGCTGGATCCCAGACACAAGAAAGTAACTTGTAGTGCAGCATCTGAAGTAGTACCATGTAGCTGCTCTCCTATGAATTGCTGGGACCAAACCAGGATGAAGTGAGTAACAGAAGAGACAAACAGAAAGCTGGGTTGGAAGCAATGCCCAGCAGTTAACCAGAGCAACTGTGCAAAGGTCCAGGACTGACTCAGGAAAGCATTCAGCAAGGGAGGGTAGAATGTCCCCAGTGAGGGCCAGAGAAAGTCCTGTGCCATTCCCCAGAGACTGACCAAAGGTGTGAGGAGGCACCAGTCTGCCAAAGCCAGAATTGTCTAAGAGTCATTCCCAGTGGCCTGGCCACCTTAGCCTACCACCACCCACTGCAGCAAGTGACCAGAGCTCTGAGATGGCCCAGCTACCTGCACCTCCACCCAGCATCTTGATGGTAGCACGCTCTCAGCTATAATTCCTGCTGGTCTCTCAGGTCTGGGATGCTTGCTTCAGAGGAGGAGGGTCAGCACAGACTGGGTGGAGGGTCTGGAAAGGGCCTTAGACCTCACTGTGATCAACCGTCATCGCTCCTAGCCATGATCTGCACGACCCTCAGACTTTGCCCCAAACCTCTGGGCCCATCTTCACCAAGAAGTGATAGGAGCTTTCTGCATGATTCTTACACACAGGACCCCAGGGGACAAGAAGTAGAAAACAGAAGAGTTGACAAAAAAAAAAAAAGGAAGAATTAAGTGACAAGTTTTCTACTGTGAAGTTGCTTTTTGTCCCTGTCCTCTCTCCTGTGAGTGGAGGAGAAATGCTCCTCCAGGTTGACAAAAGCCGGCAGAGGGGTTCAAATGCCACACTCCCTGACAGATGGCAGGCTCTAGAGGACAGGGTAGGGAAGAGGCTGCAGTGCGTAACATTTACTTTAGTGCCCTACAGAGACGTGGCACAAAAAGTACTTCAAAAATCACTCGTTCATTTTTTTTATTTTGTACTGGGGACTAAACCCAGGGTCATTTTTACATATGCCAGCTATACCCTCACTTCTTTTTATTTTGAAACAGGGTATCACTAGGTTGCTGAGGCTGGACTCAAACCTGTCATCCTCCTGTCTCAGTCTCCCAAGTACTAGGATTACAGGCATGCAGCACTATACCCAGCTAAGCACGGTTTCTTCTGAGCACACTTGTTTATTTAAGACATCTAGAAACTGGGATAGTCAGTGGTGTTCTGAACTGGTTTAGGATGAAATTGATCCGACTTTATGCTCAGTATACTCAATGGACTGTCCACATTCTTCACAGAGCCAATCTACTGTCAATGGCTTTACAGTGCTGTAAGAACATGGAAGTGTTCACCCACTTTCTATTCCTAAAACAAGATATTCTTACTGGAAGGGAAATACAATAGCTCTTTGAGTCTCTCCCTACTCCCAGGAAATAACCCAAGGACTAGACATTAGCCTGTATGTGATATGGAACTGTAAGTCCATGTGAACTTTTGAAATGGAGAAATCATAGCAACTGAGGTCATTGGGTCTTTATGTCAACAGGTGAATGGACAACAATAATGTGGTATACATACACAGTGGAATTTTACTCAGTCATAAAAAGAACAAAATTGTGTCATTTGTAGGAAAATGGATGGAACTATTATGCTAAGTGAGGTCTGCCAGTCTCAGAAAGTCAAAAGTCTTATGTTTTATCTTATATGTGAAATCTAGAGAGGAAATAGGATAAAAGGGAGACTTTAGATAAATGAGGAGAGAAACCAGTAGAATAGTGGGAAGGGACTGGGGAAGAGGGATGAGGAGAGAAAAGGAAGAACTGATGAAAGAAACAGCTCAAATTCTGCTCTGCCCATGTATGAAGGCATCACTACCAACCTCATTATCGTGTATAGGAAGGGTGTATCTTGTATATTGGGGTGCGACCTGAAGACCAAGACCCTTGTGCATGTTTGTATGACTTTGAAACTCACTATGGTATATAATTGCATGCATCAATAAAAAGCATTAAAAAACACTTACAGATTTATAACTGATTGCCCCGAGCTATAACTTTTCAGCCCCCAAGCCTTCATCCACAATTCAACAGGAGGGAATGTTGCCTTAGATTCCCTGTTTATCCTCTCTCTGACTGACACCCACAGGTTGCATTTCTGCAGCTCCTGTATATAGCAATAACCATTGCAAATCTATTCCCAAACTAGATCTGTGTCTTGAATGCTAGGCACTTATATTCTATTACCTTCTGGAAAATGCTTGAATATTGTCCCAGAGCCCCCTCAAATGCAACACCACTGTATTCACCTTCTATGACTGCATAACAAATTGTCAATTCAGTATCTTATAATATCACCATCTATTAGTGACCTTCCTGGCTGTGCAGGTACGAAGTCAAAGTCCAACACGGCTGGGCTCCCTCCTTCATATCCTCCAAGGCTAAAATCAAGGCATCAGCCAGGGTGGGTTCTCATCTGAACCTCAGGACACTCTTCCAAGTTCACATGACTGTGGTAGAGTTCAGTTCATTGTAGGTGTAGAATGGAGGTCCCCATTTTTGTGCAAGATGCCATCTGGGACCACTCCCAGCTTCCAGAGACCACCTGCATTCTTTGCTATGCAGTCTCCCCTACTCATTCTCTACCACTCATCGGTATCTTTCCAAAGGAACTGAAGTCAGAATATTATAGTGATACATGCATATCCATGTTGATAACAGTGTGATTCACTATAGTCAAATCATGAAATCCATCTAGGTGTCTGCCAACAGATGAATGGATTAAGAGATGATGGTATATACACACAATGTAATTTTACTCAGCCATAAGGTAGAACAAAATTATGAATTTGCAGGAAAAGTAGTATACTTTCTTTCATATGTAGAATGTGAGAGAAATTGGGAAACACAAGGGACTTTAGATAAATGAGGAGAGACACCAGTAAAATAGTGGAAGGAGACTTGGGGAGGTAAGGAGGGAGAAAAGGAGACTTGATGAAGGAAACGGTTCAAATAATGCTATGTCCATATGCAAAGTTATCAATACCAACCTCATGTTATGTACAGGGAGAAGGAAGAAGTGGGGCAGGATGCAAAGGGGAAATATGGAGTGCTGTGTGCAAGTATGCTTCTATCTCTCTGAATCTCATTATGATGTATAATTACAATACACCAATAAAAACATATTTTAAAAGATCCTAAATAAAGCTCTTTTGTATTTAAAAGAAAGAAAGGATAGATAAGTATGTGGCAAGCTGGGCATGGTGGCACACACCTGTAAACCTAGTTCTTGGGAGTCAGAGACAGGAGGATTGCAGGTTTGAAGCCAGCCTCAGCAACTTAGCAAGGCTTTCAGCAACCTAATAGACCCTACTTCCAAAAAATAATAATAAAATAGGGTTGAGGGTGTAGCTTGAAGGTAGAATGCCCCTGAGTTTAATCTCTAGCACAAAAAAGAATAAGAAGAAAAAGGAGGAGGAGGAGGGGGAGGAGGAGGAGGAAGGGGGAGGAGGAGAAAGAAAACCCTAAAAGAAAGAAAAGATGTGAAAGAAAAACCAAAAAGAAAGAAAAGATGTGGCAGGTGAATACTAATTAAAAGAAAGGTTTGGAATGTAGATCAGAACGCAACTTGCCTAGCATGAGCAAGTCCCTGGGTTCAATCCCTAGCACTGCAAAAAATAAAATAATTAAAAATTAAAAATAAAAGAAAGGAGACCTACTGTAGCCAAATTAATACAGAGTAAGAGACTCAGAGGCAGAAAAAAAAAAAAAACACTCATTGCTAACAATAAAGAATGTCATCTCATTAGCAAGTACTGGAATATAAAATCAGAACAAAGAGATACATTTCACACTTGCAAAGTTGGCAAAAATATAACACCTTAAAAAACACAAGTCCTGGCAAGGATGTAGATTAAGGAAACTTTAACAAACTCCTGGCAATTCACTTAAGGATATAATTTTGCATTATTTGGTGAAGTTGAAAATGCACATTCTCCACTAGTAAGCAATTCTACTCCCCAGTATCATATGCTAGAAAAATATTTGCACAAGGAGACATTTACAGTTTTTTTTAGCCACATTGTACGCAGTAGTCCAAACCTGGCAAAAAGCCAAGTGTCTGTTGACAGGAGAATAATAAAATAAGCTGTGGTAATATTATTACAATGAAACTTTTCGCAACAGTGAGAACAAATACTTTCCAGCTACATGAATTACCATGGATTAAACTCAAGAAATCTTGAACAAAATTATCCAGGTTGCAGAAAATGGTACCATACAACTTATAGAAACTATGAAGAAAATCAATAAGTGATAAAATTAAAAAGAATAGCTACCTCCATGGGATAGAGAGGGGCATGTGATCTTAACCAATGTGGGGATCTTTAACAGCCTTAATAAGGTTGAATTTTGTTTGTTGGTTGGTTGGCTTTTGGTGCGGAATGAGAAAGAAATGTTTATTTCAGTGTGACTTTTCTATGTTCTATGCATTTTGAGGATGTGCAGCTAAAAGCCAAAATGGATAATTTACTAATAAAAGGAATGAATTAGTGCCAAATGTACATTACTAATATTAAGTTCTGTAGGCACATAGGAGAAGTCCCTTCTAGCTGCCATGGACAGAAGGGTCTTGTGAAAGAGAATGGTAGCAATAAAGGCTCAGAGATGTCAAAGTACATTCTAAAATCTATTGTGATGATTGTATACATCTGTTGTACCACTGAATTGTACACATAATTGGCAGAATTGTTTGAGATGTGAATTGTATCTCAATAGAGATTTTTTTAAAAAAAAGGTGTTCATGGCTTGGATCAGTCAGGGCTGGGGCCTCTGCCCCCAGTTCCAGCTTGGGGTTCAGCCCAGGGATACATCATCAAACCCACCCTACAGGACTTTTATGGGCATTCAGTAAGAGAAGAGCAGGGTATGATAGTGCATACCTGTAGCCCAGCTACTTGGAAGGCTGAGACAGGAGGATGGCTTGAGCCCAGGAGTTCAGAGACCAACCTGGGCAACACAGCAAAGCCCCATCTCAAAACAAAACAAAACAAAACAAAACAAAACAAAACAAAACAAAAAAAAAAAAAAAAAAAAAAAAAAAAAAAAAAAAAAAAAAAAAAAAAAAAAAAAAAAAAAAAAAAAAAAAAAAAAAAAAAAAAAAAAAAAAAAAAAAAAAAAAAAAAAAAAACAGAGAAAAACAATACCAAAAAGGATAGGGTGAATATAGTTCTTAGAGGCCATAGTGCCATAAAGAAACAATCATGAAGGAGTGAGGGCTGATCATGGGAAATGTTTAAGAAGGATGAGAAAGTGAAGGAATGGAAACAATTCTGAGGGATCATGCCAGGAACTGGGGAATTGAGACTGTGACCAGCAAATGTTCTAGAACTTTCTTCCTGTGTAAAGGAAGAGGCCCCCGTGCATGAGAAGCAGAAAACCTGAAGGAAGGGAAGGATCTCACATGACATTTCCCAATGTCCACAAAGACAAAGACAGTCCTGAAAGCATGTCCCATGTAAAATTATACTTATCAAAGTTCATGTGCAGATAACAGAAATCACAAAGGGCATTTTAACTAGAAGTGACTTTAGACAGGAACCAGGGGCTTTAAACTCAGAGAGAGGGCTAGAAGAATAGCCACAGAGTTGGGGCCCAGGATGGCACTCTGGGACCCCAACTCCAGCAGCACAGAACAGGCAGCCTCAAAAGCTGCTGCTTCCACTCAAGTCAGGCCACAACAGGGAGGCCTTCTCCCCATGCTGTCCCTTCAAGCTCCGGGCCACGGTACCGCCAGGGAGGGCTTGATTTGCAGCTGGCTCTGGGCACAGCTTACCTGCCGGTGAGTTCAACAAACCGAGGTCCCCACAACACCATCTGTCTCCATTTAATTCTGTTCTGAGGTCAAGTCTTATAGGAGTGAAGTTAGCTCATCACTTCCAGAGTCCTCACTGCCAGAAATACGATTTCTCAAGTTTTCTAGATTCTATAGCATAAGGAGGGACACGGGACAGAGATTGGAATGGACCCACCACATCATCTCATAATAATAACAGCTGAAATTCAGCGAGGTGAATAATGAGTGTTCTGGAAACATGTGCTGAGAATTATCCACCCATCCACCCATCCATCCGTCTCACACCCACTTGGTTTTTCAAGTGAAGGGGCTCTTCCCACCAAGTGTCCACACAGACTCAGGAAGGCTGCAGTTCCCTTAGAAACCCCACTTGGTGGTTCTGAGAAAGCCACCAGGGCAAGACAGCAGGTGAACTGATTTTCCTTCTCCTCTAACAAGAGACTTAGTTCATTTCACTTTATTTTGGCTCTAGGGATAGAGCTCAGGGGAGTTCTACCACTGAGCTGCACCCTAACAGTCTATTTTTTATGGTACCGGAGATTAAACCCAGAGGCATTCTAACTTCAAGCTACACCTGCAGCCTGATTTTATTTCTTATTTGGAAACAGGGTCTTGCTAGGTTGATGAGTCTTACTACTTGCTGAGACTGTCCTCGAACCTGCAATCCTCCTATCACAGCCTCCCAAGTACTGGGATTACAGGTGTGCACCACCATGCCTGGTTCTCTTTTTAATTTTTTATTTTGAAACAGGGTTTCGCTAAGTTGCTGAGGGTCTAAGTTGCTGAGGCCGGCCTCGAACCTGTGATCCTCCTATCTCAGCCTTCCAAGTACTGGGATTATAGGTTGGTGCCACTGCGCCTAGCTTAGACTAATTCTAAAAATGGGCAACCCATGAAGGAGAACAAGTGGCTGCCCACGCAGCCCAGGGCTGTGAGACATGGATCTGTTTCAGTTTTGAAGAACTGAACTGGGAAGCCATTCACAATGAAATTCTAGGGCCCAGTCAGGTCTTTCTCTGCACTGAGTTGGATCCATGAATCTAAATGCTATTGAGGAAGTCCAGGGAGTGGAGCACTTCCAGAAAATGACTCGTGAGTTTGTCATATGATTTTTGATTTAAAAATGACAGAACAAGGCAAAAGGCCTTCTGCAATCCTGAAATGCCCAGAAAATGTCACTGAGTGTCTATATACTTCCCTGGGCATCCACATGCATGTCACTGGGTGACCACAAGCACAAAAGTAGGTCCTCACACATCAACTAAGGCCACTCCCTTCACTTTCTCTGTCAGTCTTGCACCAACTTTACCTTGTGTGTCTGTCTGTCTAATCTGTTCTAATCACGCCGGAAGCCAGTTGCGATAGAAGAAACACACTAGAGCTTCATTTGCCATTAAAATAAAACAATACACACTTATAGGCCTTTACTTTTAATTAATTTTTAAAAAGCAATTTAAAACAATTTACTGGTGTGTTAATCTTTGTTATTCTTGGCTAAAAAATCTGATTTCCTTTCCCAGATTCACATCCTGTCTCAGGAGGTGTCTTGGCAGATGGTACCTAGATTGTTGTGGGCTCGTTAACATTCTCTATTTTTTTTCAGTACACTACTGACTTTTGTAGTTAATAAAACAACAACAGAATCTTTCAATATTTCTATAGACACAATAGTATGGCTGCAAAATGACAGCAAAGAAGTTCTTGGCTTTGTATACCAGGTATTATCGATCACCAAGACCATAATCAACAGGTAAGCAAGAACTGAGAGATTCAGAATACTAGGGGAATAAAAAGAAAATAAATGTCAAAAAAATGAATGAAAAACTACACTTATTCATGTGTGAAGTCATTTAAATTTTTCTGACCAAGTCTCTGAGATATTAAGATGCTCCTTAATAAATTTTATAATTCAAGACTTGCTTGAATGCAAGGAATTTAGTTTCGAAGTATTTGCTCCACCTTATTGATGACAAAAAATGTGATCTCAACACAAGTCTCCTAATGTTCCTACCCTGCCCTAGAAACACCACTCAGATTAAAAGCCAGTGCCTACCCAGCACTAACACCGTGGGAGGAAAGAGCTGAGTTTCATGTGACTTGATTTCAGAGCAGACCGTACACACTTGGCCAGGGCCTCTGCCATCTATCTGTTCCCTCTGACCTCCAGCTACTCACATTCAATAGTGTTTCCTTTTCCTTCTTAGCCTGGACTTTTAAGCACTATCATAAAAAAATACATAGGATAGTTAAAAGGAAGGGAGTTAAAATCCCATTGGCAAGCAAGCTCCGACTTCATTTCTAAGTGAACCTGTGTGTATCAGGCACTTGTACCAGCATCAGGAGCTGGAAGTTGAAATGTGCTCCAAGGCCAGGTGGACTGCACCCAGGGGAGTGCTCAGGTAGGGGCCGATCTCACAAAAAGGAAGCATGCCAGAAGACAGTCATTCATCATCTACTGTCTGAGACCATGGGAAAATTATTTTTGTTATCTTGATTTTTCCCCTCCAGATTTTCTTTGCTAGACATTTGATCAGAAATGCTCTATTTATATATTTGTATTTTGAATACTGCTTGAAAAGGACTATCAAAATAAAAGAAATTCATTAAGTCATCTTTTCTTTTGTTATTTTAAAAGAGGGTCTTGCTAAGTTGTTGAGGCTGGCCTTGAACCTGTGATACTCCTATCTCAACCTCCTAAGTACTGGGATTACAGGTGTGTGCCACCACATGCAGCTATTAAATTATTATTAATCAAGTTTCAGAGCTTCATGACCTAGATCTTGTCTCTTGAAATCTTGGAGGTTTGTTTTTGTGTTTTGAGAATGGTATGAAATGATGCCTGGACAGTGCTCAGCAGGAAGCCTCCCCATTCTCAATGTTCAGCAGCTATGAATAGCATCAAAATCCAGAACCCCAACCCACCCTTGACAGCCCCCTCTTCCTTACTCTTGCCTTTCATGCTTGATTGCAAAGTCCTCTCCCTTTACACCTAGACAATCCTCAAATCAATGCACTTCTCTTCACCCCCTTAGTCCAAGAAACCATGATGTGATGGATGAATGAGATGTATCAGTGAATGAAAGAGTGGTCATGCTGTCTGTCACCCTCTGTTGATGCTGCCAATAGGCAGTCTATAACAAAAACACCTTTGTTTCTAGAAGACACTATTTACCCAGTTGGCTCCATTCTACTTGACTGGTGTGTAACCTGGCATGCTAAACCAAGGTACAGAGACACACTCGAGATTGAAGTGTAACACTAAACAAGCAATTCATGCTTTATATAGCCAACATCCGCGTAACTTGCAACACACGGCACTTTTTTCCTACCACTTGCAATCACTTTATTTCCTTTTTGTCTTTTTCCTGTTAGGTTTGCATCTCTCATCCTCAGTACCAAGATAGAAGCTCCACAGGCCTGAGGCAATTCTGACTTCTTGTTATTATTATAGTTCCAATGCATAGAATAATATTCAACACCTAAGAGCTAAATAAATACTTGTGGGATGGGTCTCCTTTCCCTTCCCCTACTCTTATCTCCTTTAAACCCTTCTCTGTGCTACAGGTAGCATCATTGTTTTTTCATTTTGTGTGGCACTGGATATTGAACCCAGGGGTAGTTTACCTCTGAGTTACACCCCCAACCCTATTTTATTTTGAAACAGAATATCACCAAGTTGCTTAGGCTAGCCTCAAACCTGCAATCCTCCTGCCTCAGACTCCAAAGTACTGGAATTACAGGCAAGTACCTAGAATAACCTTTTTAAAATACATATTTGACCAGAACCATTCCATGAGCAAATGATAGTTTCTCCAACAAATGGTGCTGGATATTCATATGTAAAAGAATGACATTAGAACCTTACCTTGTGCCATATATAAAAATTAACTCATATTGGATCAGAGACTTACATGTAAGAACTAAACTATGAACTCAGCAAAAAAACATGGAGTAAAGCTTCATGACCTTCAATTGGGCAATACCTTCCTGGATATGATACCCAAAGCATAAGCAATAAAGAAAAGGCAGATCAACCAGGCCTCATAAAAGTGAAAACCTTTAGCTGGGTGCAGTGGCACACATCTGTTTGTAATCCCAGTAGTTGGGAGTCTGAGACAGGAGGATTGCAGGTTTTAGGCCAGCTCAATAACTTAGGAAGACCCTGCTTTTTAATAGAAAATAAAAAGGGCTGGGGATGTAGTTCACAGGTAGAATGTTCCTAGATTCAGTCCCCAATACCAAAAAAAAAAAAAAAAAAGAAAAAAAGAAACGCTTTTGTGCAGCAAGTAACATCATCAAGAAAGTTAAAAGACAACCCACCACATGGGAGAAAGACTTATGAATCATATATTTCATAAGACACTTGCATCTAGACTAAATGCAGAACTGTATCAACTCAATAATAAAAAGAGAATCTAGCTTAAAAGCAGGCAAAAGATTTGAATATATGCTTCTCCAGGACAGTATACAAATGGTTATTAAACACATGAGAAGTTTTTGAACATCATTAGTCATTAAGAAAATGCAAATCAAAACAACAATGAGGTACTGCTTTTGTCCACTAGGATGGTTATGATAAAGAAGGCAAATAAGTCTTGGCAAAGATGGGATGAAACGAAAATCATATACATTGCTAATGAGGATGTAAGATGGTTGAAAAGGCAGTTTCTCAAACGGTTAAACATAGGTTATCATATGCAGCAGCAATCCCACTACTTGGTGCATAACCAAGAGAACTGAAAACAAATCCTCACAAAACCTTGCATATGAATGTCCGTCATAGTATGATTCATTACAGCCACAAAGTGGAAAAAGCCCAAGTGCTTCTCAGCTGATGCATGATCATCATCATGAGGTATGTCCATACAAAGGGATACTTTCTGACAATAAGAAGAAATGAAGTGCTCTAACACAGATGACCCTCAAAAGTTGGTCAAGTGGAAAAAGGCAGTCACAAAGACTACATATTGTATAATTTTAGTTAGGTACAATGTCCGGAATGGGGAAATCTGCAGAGACAGAGACTAGATTTGTGATTACCTAGAGTTGGGGGGGTGGAGTGGGATGAATCGGAAGTAACTAATGGGTCTAGGGTTCCTTTGGGAAAATATAGAATGGATTGCAGTGATAGTTACACAACTCTGTGACTAAAAGTGAATTGTAGACTTCAGATGTATGAATTGTATGGTATATGAAATATATGTCAATAAAGCTGTTATTAAAGAAAGAAATAAATCCAACTCTATCATCCCTTGGCTAAAATTTCTCAAAGGTTTCACACTGTGCTGGCTGAGGACCAAGCCCACACTCCAGCCAGACTCACAGACCCATGTGGCTCAGCTCTAGCTTGCATCACTGTTCCCAACACACACACACACACACACACACACACACACACACACACACACACACACCACACGTTGCTCAATAAATGCTAACACAATTGACTGGTTCATAATATAATTCAATGGTACTACCTGTCAATGGAACCAACTTCACCCCTAAGAAACGGTGTGAGGATAAGAATAAATTCTCCATGAAACTCTTTCCCAAATTTCCAGTAGTTTAGTTTTCTATCTTTAGTGCCCAAGTGGAGATCTAACCACTCTGAATTACGTGCCCACTCACATGCAAAAGGTTCTTTGGTTCCTCAAAGGGCTTTTGACCTTCTCTTACAAGACGGTCAAGTTCCTGTACAGAGATGGCTCAGAAAATGAAGGCAGAGGCAGCTAGATAGGTACCCTGAATTGTAAAAATAACAATGATAACAACAACAAAAAGCAGGTCGACTGTGACAACATAAAGCTTGTCCTTCCAGTCACAGACACCACTGTTTTCAGCAGCACTTCAGCATCTGTCATTGGATGGGAGTCACTGACTCCAAGAAAGTCAAGGTTTGAATAGGGTGTCATACCGTTCATTCATTCATTCACAAATATTCGTTAAATGTTCTCTATGTGTCTGATGTCATTTTGGTCACTGAAGTTAGAGCAAAGGACAAAAGAGATAAAATTTCCTGCTACAATGAAGCTGATGTTCTGTATGGAGACAGATTCTCAATCATTAGACAAAAATTCAGCAGGTCAGGCAGTGAGAGGCGCTTTCACTCAGTGTAAAGTTGAGGAGAATGTCACTGACATAGCTGGGCACTCGGGATGGCCTCGCTGGGAAGGGGGCCTTTGAGCAGAGTCCTGGCAAGCCCATTTGCTGTGTGGCAGCTGGGGTAAGATCCTGGCGGGTACTGAGCAAGAAGCTACTCCAGGAGCCTAAAGAGCAGAGAGGGGTCTAGTATGGCCAGGGCCAGGAAAGTAAGGGGAAGCCATACCTCACTGGGCCTTTGAATTGCATTCTGAATGAGGTGTCTTAGCAGAGACAGACAGCTAGGCTTCTAACACTGAACTCTAGCCTAATAAAAGTTGATAACCCAGGGTGGGCACAGAAATCTGCATGGACCTCTGGCATCAAAGAAGCTATTGACTTCAAGAATCCATTGTGCTAAGGCCCAAAATATCTGCATACTGAACTACAAGAGACCAAGTATCAAATTTATTGTTGTACAATTTATGTAACTTTTGCTCTAGAGGTGTTGGGGATGGAACTCATGGCTTTGCTCATGCTAAAGCCTTCTCCCCAGTCCCTAGCCCACATACTTTTTACCACCCAGACTCAAGCACCACAAAGGCAGGGGTCAGATGCACCTTGTCACTCATTGTAATCACTATATTCCCAGGCCCTGGGCACAACATTCAGTAGGAAACGTCTTTGTGCAACATCCACTCAACATTCTTCTGAATATATGAAGATAGATTTCAAAATCATTGAGAACACAATGTGAGCTGAATGAGAACTAATCTTTAAGAGATTCTGGATTTGCCAAATAATTACAGAAAAAGTATTAAGTTGAACTAGATGAACTTAGGGATCACTAGTAGCTATACTAGATTCAGGTTGGACTTTCCTAGACTCTTGACTAAGAAGCTAAGTTTGAGGCAATGAGAGATGTTCGGGTTTTCCAATGTAATACCTACATGAAAGCTCTAAACTAAGAATAATGCTGATTGACTTTGGAAAGCGGGCTAATATAAATTTGTTCTAAGTCAATATCCTTTGGTACACACATAAAATAAATTTGAACTGTACAATGTGTATAAACTGTTAAAAATTTCTAAGCCAATAAAACTTGCCTCTGAGTCCTATCAGAAACAGCAGACTCTGAAAGTAAAGACATTTGCTACATAGAATTGTTAAAATGCCTTTCAAGTTGGAAACAGAACAAACAACTTCTGCTTTCTAAAACTTACATCAAAACTGAAATATGGAATAGTCTAATAAAGGCAGCAAGTTAGTAAAAGAGAAGTATACATCATTTTGGAGAAAGGAGGGAATTCTACATAAGGAGTGCTACTTATATTTTTAAGGATTAAATTGCTAAACTTATACCAAGACAAAATCAATCAAGTTAATCTTAAAAGAGCTTTAATGGAAGATGTGGCATGGTAAACTAAATGTAATAGTGTTTTAGTTCCATGAGGCTACTCTTTACTTCGGCTTTTATCAAATGAGATAATTTAGCTTTGTCAGAGTGGCATCGTTTTAAATACAAAGGATTCTCAGGTATATTTTGTAAGGAAGTATTTTGAAGGCTATTATCCTCTCTCCCACCCCTCCCCACTTCCCAGTCCTTTCATACACACAGAGTTAGATCTTAGTAAGGTAACTCCAGTTGATTAAAAATAATGATAGTGAGGATGCTTATTAAATAGCCTGAGTAGTATAGAAACTTCTAGAAACTCCAGCTTATTATCAGGCTTGTTTTCACTGTATCTTTTGTCTTGTGCTAAGCAGGAGCTAAATCATTTGTGGGTTTTGTTTTGTTTCTTTTTTGGTACTGGAGATTGAACCCAGGAGCATTCTACCTCCGAGTTATATCCCCTTTGGTTTCTATTTTTTAATTTTTTAATTATTTTGAAACAAGGTCTTGTTAAGTTTCTGAGGGTCGCATGCCAAATTGCTGAGGCTGTCCTCAAACCTGCGATCCTCCTGTCTCAGCCTCCCAAGTGCTTTAATTACAGGTGTGTGCCACCATGCCTGATTTGAATGCTTGTATTATTTTCAGGTATCATCTGGTCTTTTGGAGTCCTCAGAGTTTCAGCAAACCCACAGGATTGGCCTTGCCATTAGTTGTATGTAGCTCCTGTGCCAAATAGGGTTATTATTCAGCAAGGATGCTTAAAGTCTGGCCCACTCAGAGCCCTATCTCTCAATCACATTCCCAGAGGGCCTTAGCTCTGGGTGAATCCTTCATTTTCCTGGACATTTGACATCTTCTTTTGTCCAGAATGTGTACCCAGAAGGCTTGTCCTCCAGGTTTCAAGATCCTAGAGGCAGCAGCCCTAACCCGATGAGGACCATCTCAGCACCTTCCAGATGAAGACCTCCTCCTCCTGTGCAAACTAAGATGGTAGAAGTTCTTTATTTTCAAATTTTATTAACATGTCTTTATTGTACAAATTAATGGGCTTCATTGTGACATTTCCACACACGCATAGATTATGCCTCAATCATGCCCACACTCTACACACCCCCTACACCCTCTCTCATGCTTTTCCCTCCTCTGGGTCACCTTCCTAGGCACTATTAATAATCATAATAATAGTCATTATTATAATAATTATTATATAACAATAATAATAGTTTTCTACTTTCAGGTCATCTTTAAAAACTTTTTTTTTAGTTTCCATATATAAGGGAAAATATGTAGTACTTGTCTTTCTGTGTTTGGCTTATTTCACTTAACATAATACCTCCCACTGCCACCATCCATTTTCCCGAAAATGACAGGATTTTCTTCTTTATGGTTGTGTTTATATGTCATATTTTCTTCATCCACTCATCTGTGACAGGCACCTCGGATGATTCCATATTCGCCATTATAAATAGTGCTGTGACAAACATAAATATGCAGTTATCTCTAGAAGATTCCAATTAGAATGGCTATTATTTTAAATTGCTGGAAGAATCCTTTTCTATGAGGAAGTGTTGGAACCCCTCTGGCTCAGACATCTAGAGGCCAATACAGTCTTGTAAGTTCACTCAACTGAAACAACACGAGTTGGTCCAGGACAGAGATTGTGTCCTCCAGGGTTTGTGTCACACTCCTTTTCCTCCTGCAGCAGCACATGCTGACCCTAACTGTGCGTCCCAGAAGTGCTGGTGACTAGGGTTCTCACAGAAGGGGAGACGGCAGAGGATCGAGGTCCCCCTGGGTCCCCTCTGATATGACCCGTCGTCCTACCCCAGCCACATCCAGCCAGTTACCAGGACTCACTGATCCTACCTCCTCAATGACTGTCAATCCAGATTGCCAGAGCACATTCTGAGAATCCGGAAATTCCGTGAATTTTTTAAAATACCTACTATGTGCCAGAGACTAGGGCTATAGCTGAGGTCCACGTTATCACTAAACTGAAGTGAGATCAGGGCCTCAGAACTATCACAGGCACTCTAATTTGACTTTTATTTTACTGCTGTCTCCTAACACAGGTGAGCTCTATTAATCTGCTTAAAAAACTGCATTCCTTATTATCCGTGTGGGGGGGGGGGGTATTGGGAATTGTTGGAGATTGAACCCACGGGCATTCTACCTCTGAGCTATACCCCTGGCAGTTTTTTATTTTATTTTTTTACTTTGAAACAGGATCTTGCTAAATAGTTGAGGTTCCTACTAAATTGCTGAGGTTGAACCTGTAATCCTCCAGTCTCAGCTTCCCAAGTATTGGAATTACAGGCATGTGCCACAATGCCCAGCATCACCATTATGCTTAAAATAAAGTCTTTTAGACTTTATGTTAATCAGTTTTCCATTACTGTGACAAAAAAAAAAAAGAAAAGAAAAGAAGAGAAAAAAAAAAAACCACCCCAGATTATCAATTTATAAGGAGGAAAGGTTTATTTGGCTTATTGTTTGAACTCAGTAAGCTCCATTGCTTTGGGCCTCTGGCAGCACAGCACATCACATCACAGCAGGAACATGGGATAGACAACTGTTCATCTCATTGCAGATGGGAAGCAAAGAGGGAGAGAGGAAAGAGCTGGGGTCCCAATATTCCCTTCCAGGGAATCCCATGATAACCCAACTTCCTTCTACCAGGTCCCACCGCCCAAAGGTTTCACAGCCTCCTAATAGCACCATCCACTGGGCCTTTGGGGAACACTGGAGATCCATAAGAGACTGCCTGGATTCAAAGCCTGAAGCCAGCTATAGTCACAGGAGCTCAGGGAAAACATCGCTGCTCTTCTGTGCACTCATTCTCTCAATATCAAGTAAGGATTATAAGTTTCTTCTTTGTGGTCTGCTTCAAAGACTCTTGGGGGTAGTAGGCGGATGCTCAGTGTTTCCAGGGGTGAGGACACAGTGGCAGCTCAGGGGTGGGCATCACTGTGCCCTTAGTGTCCCCAATGGATACAACTGCTTGGAGCTAAGCAAGCTCCTTTCATGGACCTCACATCGTGACCTGGGTCACCACTGGTTCTGGGACTGAAGCCCGCCCTCCTGCAGGCAAAGGTGGCACAACTTGTACTTATTCAACAGCTTTTATCCATAGGCACCTCTTCCTGTGCTGGCCAGTCCTGGGAGCTGGCTAGTGTCAGTCTGGATACATGTTCAACCCAAAGAAACAACACTGTTTCCAAAAAGTCACAGGACCAGACATTTCTGGAAAGATATCTAAGAGTTCTCACCTCCACAATGTTCTTGTAACACACTGAGACCTTTAGCTCGAGGCAATCTGAAGCAGAAATGACCAGGTGCCAGACACCCAGCAATGGAACCAACTGTTGACTCAGGCAGCAGTGTGCAAGCCAAAGACACGCAGGTGCAGCCACAGGAAAATCCTGCCTTTCATCTCTAACTTCTCTGATTTTAAATGTTTTATAATTTCATGAAGTGTTGGTGTCAGCCATAATGCACTCATCACTTAATATTCTTAAGTAGCTATGTTCACATTTTCATGGACTAATATCCAGTTACAAGTCAAGAAGATAAGTCTAGATCCTTGGTATTGCTAAATACATGAACAAAACCACAAGACATCCTCTGCCCTGGTTAGGATGGCTGCTGTCAAAGGGACAAAAATTAACAAATGCTGGTGAGGATGCAGATAAAGGGGACTCCTACACACTGTGGACATAAAGATGAAGAAGCTACTCTAGAAACAGTGTGGAGGGTCCTCAAAAACCAAAGAGAATTACCACATGACCCAGCTATGCCACTTCTGGAAATATATTCAAAGGAAAGGAAATTATCGTATCAAAGAGATACCTTCCCTCCCTTGTTGATTCCAGCACCATTCACAACACCCAAGGTACAGAATCAACTGATATGATGGATGAATGGATAAAGAAAATAGGATATATATGTTATATATAGAGAGAGATTATTCATCCATTAAAAAGGTTGAAAACCTGTCATTTGCAGCACTGTGAATGGAACTAAGTGAAATAAGCCAAGCACAGAAAGACAAATAGCACATGTCCTCACTCATTTGTGGAAGCTAAAAAGTCAATCTCATAGAAGAGAGCAGAATAGTGGTCACTAGAGATAAGAAAGGCAGGAGGTAGGTGGGCAGAGAGAGATTAGATAAAGGGTACCAAAACAGTTAGATAGAAACAATTCATTCTAGTGTTATATTTTTAATGTGTGTGTGTGTTGCTGAGTATTAAGCCCAGAGCTCCACACACGCTAGGCAAGCATTCTATATCACTGAGCCACATCTCAGCATTCTATGACATGGTATGGTAACTATATTCTAAAACAAGTAGAAGCCAGGTGTAGTGGCACAGGTTTGCAATCCCAATACCTGGGAGGCTGAGACAGGAGGATCCAGGTTCATGGCCAGCCTCAGCTACTTAGTGAAGCCCTCCACAACTTAGTGAGACCCTGTTTCAAAATAAAGAATAAAAAATAGGACTGGGGGTGTAGCTCAGAGGTAGAATGTCCCTGAGTTCAATGCCCAGTACAAAAAAAAAAAAAAAAAACAATGAATAAATAAAAATAAATAAAACAACTAGAAAATAAGCACATAAAGGTTCCCAAGACATAGAAGTGATAAATGTTTGTGAAAATGCTAATAGCCTGATTTTATCATTGTACATTGTATTCATATTTCAAATTATTATATCACATCCCATAAATATGTAAAAATATTGTGTATCAGTTAAAATTTTAAAAGAAAAGGTAATGTAGCATCATTCACCATTTGTTTTTCCCCCTTCCAAAATGTCATTCCCTTCTATGTCAATCTTGTATTTACTCCCAGGTTTAATAATTTGAAATTCATATGTTGATGTGAAGCATCAGGGTTTAGAAAGACACTGAACTTAAATGTATACTCCTATGCTTCTGTGTCTACATAGAAACTTTTATTCTCTTACTATTGTTATTTTCTATTTGGGGAAAAATATTTCAATGTACATTCATCATGATATTATAAGGAGAAAGTAGAGACTTAAGGTTCAAGTATTTGTGAAAAGACAAACTATTGTGATAACAGAAGACTTTCAATTTCTCAAGCTCTAAGACCTTCAAAAACACCCATCCATGAAAACAAATTAAATTAAGGAAAAATGCACACATGATTGGCAGATGGTTTTAGCTTGGCGCTTGTATATTTGTGGAAAGATTATCTTCAAGCTGGTATATTTACTTTGGTCTTTAATGATCAGTGTGTCCAAGTGGTGAAAGGCACCAGAATGAATACTTGCTTGGAAGGAGGAGAAATGCTTACTCTGTTTTTCTCAGATGACCCAGGTGTCAAGAATTCGATGGGAT
Organism: Graphiurus murinus; assembly: GCA_004027655.1. NCBI lineage: Eukaryota > Metazoa > Chordata > Mammalia > Rodentia > Gliridae > Graphiurus > Graphiurus murinus. The sequence goes on along the minus strand of PVLC010000526.1, from coordinate 155,243 downwards.
GGTGGGGTGGGGGTGTCTGTCTGACTCTCTGTCTGTCTGCCTCCCTCTCTTTTGCTGCCTGTCAGAATGAAAACCACTGGAGACAATTGAGCCCTGGAATTCCAGCAGAAACTAGTCAACTGGTTTAGAAGAAACAGAGGCGACATCATTCAGCAGAGGCATTCAGTCTCCAGTGACCCAGCAAAGCTCACAGATGACGGTGGTAATGAAGTCTAGAAACCACCAATCATAAAACTCAATTTGGGAACTTTACTCTGCTCCGTCCATCTGACTCAGCAACTATGGACAATTTACTTGTGGCCCAACATGGAACTGAATGTAAATAGAGTTTCAAGAGCTCTGGGAAACAAAAGACTTCAATGTTCCTCCCCTGTCATTAGTTTCCTCTTTAAAGTTAAACAAGAAACTGAATCAGAGAGGCTCAACACTGATGGTGGGCAGCCCTCCTGTAGGAGATCCGCCACGCCTGGCAGACTGTAAAGTTCCCAGATGGAGCGTGCTATATGGTTCTCAAAGTCATAGGAGGGGCCCGCTGTCAAATCAGGAAAGGCAAAGCATCGATAATTCAGGAGGTGATAAATGAGGAAAAGTGTCAGATGTATAGACAGGAAAATGGAAAACATAATTTTCTTTGGGACCAATTAACGTAAGAACCACTTTGTATCCTCTTCATCAGAAAGGTGTCAGTGTTGTCAGGAGAAGGGGAATTTTTTCCTAATGAAAGTTAACATGATACTTTCTTGTACTAATGAAACACATTCTGAACTGCTTCACAGGCAAACGCAGAAAAAAGCACTTTAAGTACAAATACCATTGCAAGGCAAGACTGGGGGCATAAATATTCATGACATATTCCACATGTTTAATTAAGCTCTGTTCCTAACCACCCCTCTCCTCCGATTTTTTATGTAGGAAAGATGCCAAATGTTATGAGCTTCTGCTTCAGAGCTCTGGACCAGAGCTCGGTCTCCCGTCACCCTGTTTCGTTTGGCAAACTGTATTGTCAAGAATGACTTGCACCAACTAATTAATCATTCATGGGTTCGGGGAGAGGGAAAAAACACAGGAAAAAACTGGAAGTGACGAGTCTGTGAGCACTTCTGGCCTCTCACACAGGTCCTGAGGTGCTGAAAGCAGCCATGGAAGGACTGGAGCTCCAGGGACCCTGCTACCGTAATTCTTAGACTACTCCAGCAGAGGAGAGGCCTTTGCTACTTCCATGGTCCAGTTTGTGACTGAGCTTCTATATGATGATAGTTAATTGAAGGGCCTCCACCATGGAAACCCCATCTTAGAACCATTCAGAAGAGTGGGTCTGCTCTAGAAGAAAGGTGATAGAAGAGGTTTATAAACAACATCAACAATCTCCTGAGAGATGTGCGCCCAATTAACATTGCCACAGATCGAAGACCATTATTAAAGTCCCCTGGCAGATAGATCCTTTCATTTTGACCACTCATAGCAGATCTTCTTACAGAAGAGCTCCCTGGAGTCTCAATCTTGTATGATTTGTCCACGTATTTATCAGATGTACTATATCTCTCCTCACCAAATTATTTTAGCAGTTCAGACATAAACAACAAGGTTGACAGATTCGGGTTTTTTTTTTCTTTCTATTCCTCCCCTGTAAAAGTTATATATAGTGATAACACATAACTCTTAGAGATGTAGAGTGCTTTGCCTAGCGTGCAGAAGGCCCTGGGTTCCATCCGGCACCATAAAAACAAAACAAACAATAAAAAGAATATAACTTTCAGCTGGAGGGGAATCAAAACATCACAAGTTTCTAACAGTCAAAAATTGATCTAGTAGAGTGACTGGCATAAATTATTTACTGCAAGAGTTATTTAAAATGAAAATAGTTCTTTATTTCTAAACATGTCATCATCAAAATTAACTCTGATTTCAAAAAGTTTCTGTTTATTTTTTTTCAAGCTAGAAATAATTACTTAGAAATGATTTCCTTTCCCTACTTTGGATTAATATTCCAAAATCTCAACATATCCTGGTCCCTATAATGGTTCATTTTATATACTAGGAATGTACATTGATCTAATTTAAATTCTAGAGAAATGCTGGTAAAATCTGTGGGTGGGAAAAAACATTTTACAAACTTTGGACTTTAGAAATTATTTTTTATTCAAAATAATGCTTGAGAACCATTACATCTGAGTATACTCATCCTTAGCAAAGTAACAAGAAAGCCAGGACCAAAGTAAATTACCTTAATCATTCAAATAATAGCATTCTTTTCAGAGCTAAATGAAAAACACCTGTGTACAATGAATTCTACCTTCATTGCATTTAATCAACAAATGTGCAAATATATGCTAAGCCATAGTACAAACAACCCATCAATAGCCTTATGGCCTCGACAACTTAATAAGACTTGCTGGAATAAAGCATCAACGTAGGAAGCATGGTGCCCAGAAATCACATTGTGAAAGAAACTAAAGTTTTATTTTCGCAAGTGTATGATTGGATCCCTACCAATGTGAAGGCCAACCCAAACACCATCGGTCCTGCAATTCTAATTGCTGTGTCTGAACTCTGTTTTGACATAATTCTGTGTATAATTCACGGGCTGAGCGATACCACACACAAAATGTCTAACATTTTGATTTCCTAGTATCCATCCTGCCTCATTAACATGAGAAGCTAAGCTGGGGAAAGGACCAGGTTAGAAGAGCCAGTTCTTTTCTATACTAACTGGTCTAAATATAGGGCAGATACACAGGGTTTGAATGCAGGCCAAGGGACCGATGAGCTGGAGTTCAGAAAATAGTAAAAGACTGAGCCAGCTATGGGACTGAGGCACTGGGGTGTGTGAAAAGGCCAAGCTGTAGGGCAGTCTGTGCTGTTGACTTTTTCTTTTCTTGGGAGGAGGAGGGGTCTGCATAGATAGATGATAGATAGAGATAGAAATATGTTTGTTTATTTATGTATATATAAATATATAAACTCTCAACTGTCCCCTTTCTTAGTGAGGCTAACAAACCAAAACTTGGGCTTAGAGTCCAGTCTAGGCTACTAAACAGAGGAAAATACATTTTTCCCAGGAGGGAAGAAGCTGCTGACCATCTCTCTTACTCTATGTCAAGTAACTTCAGTTTCTCAGATGTGCACATTTCTATGTTGCACTCCATGAATTACTCTATGGGACTCATCAAACACCTTTGAGAAGATTTAAAATCCTCTCCCCAGTGCTATTATAACAGTAAACAAAGTTTTCAACTCCAGTATTCATCAACCAAAAACATTAGATCAATTTATATATATGTTATATATTTTATATTAGTTGGGTGTGGTGGCACATGCCTGTAATACCAGTACTTGGGAGGCTGAGACAGGAGGATTACAGGTTGGAGGCGAGCCTCAGAAACTTAGCAAGACCCTCAGCAAATTAGCAAGATCTTATTTCAAAAGTAAAGAATAAAACAAGGCTGGGGGTATCACTCAGAAGTAGAATGCCCCTGGGTTCAATGCCTAGTACCACAAGAGAGCTTTATATGACTGCTTGATGTAGAATTTTGTCTATAAACTTCAATTTGCATATTAATATTCAACTTGCAGTATAGCCCCTCTTCTAATAAAAAAAAATATTTTCACAGAAAGAGGTCTAGATTTTAGCACCAATTCTCAACACAATGCCTAGTTGGTGGCACTGTGAATGTCCTTTTATTTCTTCTTGTTTATATGCATTCTCTAATTTTGTTTATAAGAAATATAAATCATTCTTAGAGAAATAAACCCCAAAAGTTTCTTAAAACAGTCTACCAGCCCACTGCCTTTTCCTCCTGACTGTCTTTATTTCTATGGTGTCACTGCCGGGTTCTGCATGTTTACCTTTGAATCTATCCTGAAAGACAGAAGTCTAAACACATCCAGGAAAATAAATGATACCTTCTGAAACCTTTAATTTGCACATCCAGTGGCAATCCCTGCTGGGGGGTTTCCTCCCACTCCATCTCCTGCCCAGAGATGTGAAGCTATAAATCACATCTCCTGTCTCCTAACGAGGCAGCCCTAAGGGACACAGCGGTACCTTGGCCTGCAGGGGACTGTGAGGGACCATCGCCCACTTCCTTACATAGGGACACTGATGGTTCTTTCATGAATCTTTTCCTGGGGAGACACAGTCATTTAAGATTTCTGAGTGTTCTCAAGAGGTCAAAGTCTGCCCCTCCCATGCCCCCATAGTCTGTGATACAAAATTTATCTCCATTTTGACAAAAATAAAGAGCTTCAAAAAAAAAAAGAAAGAAAGATAAAACAGAGCTCTTTCTTGGATGTTTTGAGAAGACCCTGGGTATTTTCTGCATGACTTTTGTCCCTTTGGAGAGTGACAAATCCTGTAAGACTTCATGAAAAATAGGTCTAAACATATTCTGCAGCAAAATAAGGTAAAAGCATAACTTTTATATGACATTGCAAGTATTAACAGGACTGGCCAAGCTGACCTGGCCAATGAGGTCCTGATCTACTTAGATCTCAGATAAAATGCTAATATTCTATCACTTGCTGAGACCATGGGCAAAACAATGTAATTTTTCTGAGAACTTTACTTCCTCATCAATAAAAAACAAAGACAATGCCTGTCCAGGAGCAATGAATGAAAAAAATTAGTGTTTCTGAGATCAATTTACTAGTCTGCTTATCTAGCTTAGTCTCTAAAGTTCCTTACATACACAGCCCTGTCTGTGCTGCTGCTGAGAAGCTCTGGTGACTCAGAAGAGTGGAGCCCTCGTGGGGACAGTAAACTTGGATGACCAGGGGATTCGGGAAGTGAGGAGTTGTGTGAATGTTGGGGGCGGGGGGATTAGGACAGATTCTGCTATTACATCTAGAATTTAAGGTGGCCAAGGACTGCGGGTGTGAAAATGTCCCAGACCAGATGCATCCTCACAGGTCCAGAGCTCAGCAGAAGGGGCCACAGCGGAAAAGCAGGTTGGGGACGCTCTCGATCCTGAATGCTCCAGGAAGGAGCCAAGTACGTAGATTCTGAGAGCCCTGAGCTCACTGCTCAGGACTGGAATCAGAGTCTTTCTGTTTTCATTCAAACAACATTTTATTCAAACAGTTCATTTCTGTTTTTACTCAACAAAACCTCATGGCTTTGCCTATTCTGAGTATTTTACATGATAGCAATATGTGGTCTTTGCATGTGTATGTGACTGGCTTCTTTCCCTAAACATTCCACAGTTCACCCATACTGTAGCAATGTTTCACTATTTCACCTCTTTTTGTGGCTGAATAATACTCCATTGTATAGATAGATCACATTTTGTTTAGCGATTTTTTTTTTTTTTTTTTTTTTTTTTTTTTTTTTTTTTTTTTTTTTTTTTTTTTTTTTTTTTTTTTTTTTTTTTTTTTTTTTTTTTTTTTTCAGTACTAGGGATTCAACTCAGGGGCATTCTACCTTTGAGCTATACCCCCAGCCCTATTTTGTATTCTTTATTTTGAAACAGGGTCTCACTAAGTTGCAGAGTGCCTCACTAGGTAGCTGAGGCTGGCCACGAACCGGGATCCTCCAGTCTCAGCCTCCCGAATGCTGGGATTACAAGCGTGCACCACCACGCCCGGCTTGTTTATCCATTCTTAAAGTCATGCACATTTGGGTTACTTCCCCTAGTGTACATGGTGTTGCTACTAATGAACGTGCATGTGTAAGTACTTGTTTTAAATTATTTTGGGTGTATACCTGGGAGTGAGATGCTTGATCTTATAGTTCTCTTATATTTAACTTTGTGAGGAAAATACATTTTGTAGCATTTTCCAGCTGATTCTGTGTAGAGCTGGCACTGAGAATCACTAGTGCCTAAGAAGGCTAAAGCCTTAAGAACAGATGAATTTCACACAGGGACAAGATGCGGAGAGGGATACAACAGGGCCAGGTGCAAGTCCTTGGGAAAATAACGTTTCAGAGGCTTCCAGAAAAACAGTGTGTAAAGAATTGCTCTTCCTCCTGCTCTCCAGGGTCCTGTGGCCACGCCTCCTGCAGCTCCTGCTGCCTGGCCCCGCACCCCCCTGACCGCCTTCCCACCCCTTCCAAGGTGGGCTCCGCTGCCAGCCCAGGGCTGATCAAGACCCCCTACCCCCTTGGGCATTGCTCTTCAGACAAGGCAAGAGGGCCTGGAGCGCACCAAGTCCACCTACTGTGAGTTCCTCCCTTCCTGTCCTCCACCTGCCCTGTGGTCTTCCTGGCTCCTGGCCTCCTCTACTGCCAGGGTCCAGGTTGATCAAGCCCGGCCCCCTTCCTCTCCATCCCCACAGCAGTGCAGGGGAAGCAGTAATTCCTGATGCACAGGCACTAAGGTCTGAGGCACACATGCAGACAAGCTCCGTAGCTGGCGTGCAGAGGCAGCAGCAGGTTTCCTACGCTCAGCATAAAAATTATTAATACATGTGTTTTTTCCTAGGAAAACGTCAATCAAGATTACGTTTACCTCTGTAGGATGTTTTTAAAGGTTTTATTTGACAGGAAAAAATGTTTTAAGCCATACCGCAGAGCCCCCCAAAAGACAAAAGAAAACCCAATTAATAAAAGGAGACACTTGAAGGCAAAGGGGGATATTATAATAAAGTTTAAAAGGGAAATACTTTCAGGTGGGAAAGAATTTTGTATGGCAAGATTTTTGTTCCAAATGACTGAGTTATTCTACAAGGGAAACGAAAGGTTTAAATATATAATAAGGTTGATTCACATTAAATGCATTGATTCTATGTATTCCATGTTTAAAACAATTTGGTTTTCTTAAGATATTAATCTGCCTTTCTTAAAGTTTCACAAAACCTGTATCTCCTGCTGTATATTGACAATGTTTTAGATATTTCTGTTCCCAAAATGTACAGACTAATTACATTATAACCACCTTCTTTATACAAACATATAAAATGGGATTCATTTTATTCCTGATAATTCTGTTTTATGTTTTTCCTAGCAAACTATATGACTGTTGTTAGCACTTAACAGAAGTGCAACATCCATACAGTGTTTTGAAAGAATAGCTGTCACCTGCAAAACAGCTTCAAAGGACCAGATGAAACTGACGATGTGGGTGTTCAACAACTGAGACTTAGAGAAGGATCTGGAGATAAGGAACTAAGGGAAATTAGCCAAATTTGGTCCTAATCCTCCAGGGTCAAATAGGACTCGGGGAAAAACCTTGCTAAAGGTCCCTGAAACTCCAGTGAGTCGTCTGACCTCCCAAGACAGGGAGATCACAGAGGTCCCAGAGACAGAGCCACCAGCACAGACCCTGCAAGAGGAGGGTCATCATAGAGCAAAATATCCTCTATACTTCAAGTGAAGCCAAGTGGTCAGGAATACCATATATAAAGACCTGTCCTGGCAGATGGCACAACCGGTAGAGGTAAAGCCTCACCAAGTATAACCCTGAGGAGCCTTGACTGACCTTAACAGCAAAAAATTATAAGAAAAATTTATGTTTGCCTAGCATAGGGCTATCAGCTTGGTCTTGAATTCCCAGAAGAAAAAACATTATAATCAGAGGCAAATCTGCTACTTCAGGGATGACAAAAAGGATCTGCACTAAAGCTATTTATATAGTACTTCTATCTTTAGACTTGGAAAAAAAAAAAAGACATGACACCAATACACAAAACCTCCTTCCAGTTAAGTCCTTATAAGATGCTGTAAAGTTAAACCTATTTTTCTTGAGGTTTTACAGGTCCAGGACCACCAGACACTACCAAAAGTGGAGATTCCTATTTCTATAAAAACAACAACAACAACAAAACAAAATAAAAAACAAAAACCTTTTAAGCTAAGTTTTAAAAAAAAAAAAAAACATGTTTTTTTTTCAAGTTTTTTTGTCACAAAACCTCACAATTTTATATATAATGATTATTGCAAATGGGTTGGCTATCTGGCCTCCAATTTAAAATGCCAACAAGTAGATGGCACAGGGAAATGGGTTATAGGAAAACCATTTTGGCAAAATATCTGAATTATTGTGTAATGTACTAATATATCTGTTTTTCATGTAGATGCTCACCGAACCACCATAAATGACTTTGAGCCAAGATAACCAGACTTCTTCAGTCTTCCAGGTCCAGATGGTTATGAAAATGAAACATCATATAAAGAATTCCTTCTTCCATGGTCCTCTAGATCATCTACTATTGAGACCCTAAACTGCAATACTCCAACAGCACCCCCTGCCAGCTCGAAGCAGTTAGAGCGGTCATCAACCCATTTCCCTAACAGCAGTTGGGGTCACTTCATCAGCAGGACCTGGAGACAGGAGGAAAGGCCACCTGCATCAACCTCGTTACACCTGTCCCCCTCAACACTCCCACCCAAACTCACTTTTCACTTTGCCTTGCTTTTTCTGCCCTTCACATTTTACCCCCTGTCCCTCCTGTCCATACTTCCCATAACAGATAAAATAGTGGCATTTTTAACTCTCTTAGCTTTGGGTTGGATACTCTTAATACTTTTGTTTCTCTGAGCCAAAACTGCCTTCTCACCTCTTCCTGAAACCGAGTATATATAGGCAGACCCACCGTCCCTGTAAGGCAGTTTAACTGATTTTTCTTAGGATCAAATTTCCCCTGAGTAAAAATCCAAACTCCCTCCCCATGATAGTTCAGGAAGCTCTAAGACAATCCCCTATTTTTAGATTCTTGTTGTCTTCGGTATTCCTCTTATTACACTAGATCAGCTGACATGAGATTGTTTTATGCCTCCCAGTTGGAATTACACTGGACGCTGCTAGGCCTATGTGCTAGAGCCAGAGGACTCTGATTAACATAAAGAAGAGACCCCCAACCTTTACACCTCTGAACCTATAAAACATTTAAAACTTCTCCTCAAAAAAACAAAACACCCTTACTGGGGAATCGCATAAGTGATGGGTTTGTCCTTGTTATTTCTCCTTTCCTCTATGATGGCCTAGTGACTAAGAGCTGTCTCCTAGCAGCGTCCAGCCACGGCGGCACGGCACCAGGATAACTGTGGGTGCTCCCTTGATACTCCACTGCTGGACTAACTGCAGCTTGCTTCAAGGTCCTGTCTTATGGACAAAGGACTCTACCACAATGGACCAAAGAGCCAGGTTTAGAAATCTAACAGATCAAACCCGCCAAAACAACCCAAAATTCTCCATCATCTTACCACAGGCTACTCTAAGAGACACTAGTACCTATAAATGTGTAAAATGGCAGTGGGAAACAATAAGTGAGTTTATCTGGCCAGGAGGAGCTTCTTGGTCTGGTACTCTTTGGATATACAAAACATCAACTCCTATATTTGTCCAAGTTATTCTACACCCTACTTCTGCTCTCTGTAGTACTAATTTCTGAACTTACATGGCAGAAAATATACCAAACACATCTTCCTTCTGTATGTTCAAGCCCAACTCGACCAAAAGGTCCTGACCTGTTGACCTAACAGAATGAGGAATCCAAAAGTAGACAAATTTTAACCTAATGACCATCTTGCGTTTTAATGACCATATTCATAACCCTCATGGTAAGGCAAAGGGTTCAGGAAAACCCATTCCAATTTCAATGATTGTTTCAGGATACTGTCTGCGTATAGGACCAGTGTCATGTAACCTTACATGTAGTCATGCTGTAAATAGCCCAATCCCAACAACAGAGATGAGCCTCAGCTTGGTCAGTCTTTTGTTTTAACTTCTCTTATTCTGCCATTTCCAAGTGATTTCAGGGTTGCTGTTATGTTGGAAAATTCAGAACGATTTTGCCTTCTCCATCCTTATCAACTCATTCATGAGTCACACGCTCCCTGTCTTCTGTGATAGCAACTTAAATCTCTAGTCTCCAGCTCTTGTTGCAGGATTTTCAGCCACCAGGTGCTTATATTAGAATAAATTAGTTGGCCTGTCTAATCACCAAAATTGTTAACAACACAGCCTTAGCTTTGGCAGCCATCAATGAAGAACTAGGTGAGGTGTATCAGGCAACTCTTGAAAATAGGGCAATAATTGATTACCTACATATTGCATCATTTGGGATGTCAGAATTTCCTGGAGTGTGTTGTTTTAATATTACTGATAATTCAAAAAAGATAATGAATTTAATAAAACAACTGGACAATATTCACCAATCAAAAGGAATCTTTGGATATGGTTCCTCCTGGAAAGCATGGCTTCTACCCTTTCTATCCCCTTTACTCATTTGTATCCTCATCCTATGATTTGGGCCATAATCAGCCTGATTACAAATTTGAAAAATCACTGTCACAAATTTGAAAAATCACTCACTGCTCTGTTAAAGAGATTCTTCTCTTGCAGACCAAAGGCCAATACGTCCTCCTCCCAAACACACAGGACCTCTACTATCCTCACAGTGCCTGCAACACAGCTTCTAGCCCTAAATCCACCTCTGCCCCATTGCCATGCACAAAGCAGCTCAAACAAATATGGCTGCCCATTTCCCAATATAAATATTACAAAACTTCTGGAATGTGGGCACTGTGAGGTCTGACTGTGATACTTGGTTGGAGGAGGCTGAGAACAAAGGACTCTAGGAACAGCAGGAAAGTAAATGCCTCTAACCATCCCCCTGCCCCCAGCCCCCAAAACATATCTGCTCTGGCCTGGTGCCAAGCCCACTACTTGGAGGAGAACATGACTGCTTTGCTTTCCCATCTAACCTAACCCCCCATAAATTCCCCCAGTCTGTAAGGAAGCAGGCTCCTGACACTCGTGGACTCTCTCCTGGTCAGTTGCCTTCTTCCAGGTTTTATTCCAGAATGAAATCTGTTCCTTGTGGTTGAGGTGTGCTCTCTTTGACCCTATATTTCCTGACAAGGGCAATACTTGCACTCTTACATTTTTGAGATAGAAAGTAGAAGTTAAGGTTGACCTCATGTTTGAAGCCACATAATAAAGTTTAAATTCTCAACCAACAGTTAAGTACATATAAAGTGCATGAGTAATTTTCTTTTTTTAAGTACATGTTGGTTTGTTGGGGGGGGGGGGTATCTTAAGATTCCCAGTGCTAGATTCCTCTTGGCAACTAATGCTTCCATTCTGTAGCCAGCCACAGTATTTAATTTGAAATTTCCTCTTTCTGTGCCAATTACAGTTTAAACTCCTTCCTGCAACGTCCTTAAGCACACAGGCTTATGTGACACAGAAAGCACCGTCACAGCAGCCAGAGCCAGAAGGGGAAAAAGATGTTTTTCTTTAGTATCAGGCACCTGGCTGAGAAGCGTGTGTTCCCGTAAAGCCTTCGGCCTTCCTGGCTGCCCCCGAGAATCCAAACGGACATGCTTCGGTTTCCCTTTGAAATGCTTTATACGGTTTTAGCATGTTTGCTTGAGTTACAATTTACCAGGATTTTCCACATTATTTATGACTGTTCTCGGTGCTGTTCGGTTTCTGTCCACCAACCAACAAGGGCACGGCCCTTTACCCAACATGGCGCTGACAGGGAGAAGTGACCTCCTCTCCAAGACTGTGGCTCCGGGGTGGAATGGTGACAACCTCCAGTGTCATCGAGGAAGTCATAGAAACCAGGTCCCCATCCCTCAGCCATCTTACACCATAGACACAAAGGGAAATGAGGAAAACCCCTAAAAGCATCCCCACCCCTCTTTCCACCCTTTCTGCTATTTGTGCTCCTTTGGTGCCCAGTCATCTTTCTGGTGGTTTATTTTCTTTATAAGTCTGTCTGACTTTCCAAGCTCTATCAAATCTGGGCCTCTGTCTAGCCATGAGTTAGTGGAATGTAACAGTGCCCGTATGAAGTGCATTTTTTTTAAAAGGCTCCATTAAAGCCAGAGGAATTTAACCCCAAAACCACACCTGGGTGTGGCTCACCACACTCCAGCATGATGTGCAGTGCACAGCGTTACTCTCAAAGCACACACAGACGTGGCACAGCACACCCAGGGTGTCAGGGGCCACACACAGGCACCAGGAACAAGGTGCAAAGCCCAAGACCTAATAGACAATGTGTAGGCGTGAGGCCAGCTGACCAGGAGCACCTGGACAACCACATGGAGTCCCTAACAACCGGAGTACTATGATTGTCAGCACCTGAGACTGAAAACCACCGCTTGTCTACCAAGGAGCCTCGTTTGCCACCTGGTCGTGCCGACCACTGATAACAAGGCTGAGTGCTGACCCCACAGTTCTGCTGGGAGCCACTGGCAAGTCCTCGCCTTAAGTTCTGGTTGAACAATGGTAAGGTCAGACCTGAAGACCCGGGCCTGACTCACAACTGACCTGGACCTGAGACCTCTGACATGGCCAGCCAAGCTCCATGGAAAATAGACTGTCCAACCTGCTTTCCAACCCATACTAATCTCTCTCTCTCTGCCCTAAAATATCATAAGTTGTATCGAGTTTGCATGGAGTGTTAACAAATAAAGAACCTGTCTTGGTCACGATTACAGTAAATGTTCTTGAAATGACTATGTTTTGGTTGTTTTCCATGCTTTAAGCCTTCTCAGAACAACATTCACCCTAGAAAACCTTCCCTAACCTTGCAGACAACCAACAGAAACTTCTCGTTGGATCTTAACACAAAAATTGGCATCACACCAGACCAAACAGTGAAAAGAACTGCTGAACATCCATAAAGAGGCATTGAAGCCCTACAAGTCTCAGAAGTTGAGCTCAGACATCCAGAACAAGAACCAAGCAGGGAAGACCCTGGTGATGTCCTATGCCAGCTGGGGCAAAGTGCCTACAATGTATTCCCTCACTGTGACTAGGACCTGAAGCCCTGACTCCTACTTCTTTTGTCTTTTCAGAAGACAACAAATAAAACAAAAATGTAAAAGTACCAACTACCTTCTGCAAAACCTGTGAAGTAATAAAGATAAATTCATATTTTTGTGTGTGTGGTGCTGGGGATTGAACCCAGGGCATTCTGCCTCTGAGCTACACACTCAGCACTTTTCATCCACATATCAATTTCTTTCAGAGAAGCAAAGACACAGGCATGTGTGACACAAAGTGGACCCAGCCCATGCATCCCCACCTGCAGCAGATGACCGCTTTGCACGAAAGAGCCAGATCCAGGAAGCTTCTGCGGACTTCGAAGGATAGTGCATACTTCAGCGTGTGGCCATCGATGATGAGGGCCACATCATTCTCCTTTCCCAGCAAATTCCCAAGGTCCGTGCAATGCTGAGTGATGGCTGCCCTCGTGGCCTGGAACAGGAGCAAAGGGGTCATGGTGTGTTTAGTATATCAAAAGCAAAACAATATATAAGTCATTGCCTTGCAATGAGAACGTGCCCATTCTAATGTAAAATACAGAAAAGAAATTGCATTCATACTTGAAAGTTTGCTGCAACACCCTCTGGAACTATTTCATGGGTGAAAACCTTCTTACAGGGAGACTCATTGGACATTTATAGTAATCCACTCTGGTTGACATCTATAGCTGATCTAGAAATGTCCAAACTTTTCTCCAGTGGAACTTTACCAAGGGTCTAAGGACACACTATATTTCTTTCTTTCTCTCTCTCTCTCTCTCTCTCTCTCTCTCTCTCTCTCTCTCTCTCTCTCTCCACAGTATTGAACACAGAAGCATTCTATCTCCGAACTATATTCCAAGCTCTATTTTATTTTATATTTTGAAACAACACCTAAATTTCTGAGGCTGGCCTCAAACCTGCAATCCTCCCTGCAATCCTCAACCTCCCAAGTACTGGGATTATAGGCATGTGCCACCATACCTGGCTCCTTTCTCTCTTCTCTATATACATTACTTTTGGTGTCTCTAGAATAGGGAACTCTATATAAACAAAAGTGCTTTGGGGGAAAAGGTAGCATTACTGGACCTCAAATGGCAAATGCTAATAAGCATTTCTCAGTTTGCACAAGGAAACCCTGAAAGTGTCCAAGAGATATCAAGAGGTAGAAAAAAAACCCACAGAAGATGAATTTCTCCTTCTGCTGAAGCCTTAAGATTAAGCCACTTTCCATGCATCATCAGGATAAGAAATGAGCTATTGAAAATATCTAATCAAATCAGACCACCCAAACCTACCAAAACATTACCACCAGCCAAAATAAGCACCTCAGTGGTGTCTATTGTCACATGGAATTAAAGCATGGAGACAGTGTTAATATTTGTAAAAAAGGGACGTTCTGGTTGTCCCAGGGAATGTATAACTATGAATCGGATATCTGGTGCAAACATATGAATGCAATTTTTGGCTCATAAAAAAATATCGTTTAAGTTTATCAGGAAGCACAAAAATCTGCTAGAATTATTCTGTCTGGACAATGGTCCCTGGTTATTAAGTTACATTTACATGCAATTCATCATATGATAACTTGAGTTATGGTCTTAAAGAAATAGGTTTAATGAACAGGAATCATTTTCCCCTGGCGAAATCAGGATCAGCTGCTATTGCAATGTGAGAAACGGGTTCATCTTCTTCCTGTTCTATTTTGTTCTCAACAAGAGACTTTTGACAACATAAAGATGTATTTAAAAAGGATGTGGTCCAGAGCCCTGTGCTACAGCCTGGAAGCCTGAGGTCAGTTCCAACTTTCACTCCTTATTACCTCTGTGACCTCAGGCAAGATTCCCTCTTTAAACTGCACAGTTCTCCTGTACTAAGAACACGTTCTGGCACTTTTGTTAGGAACAAAGGAGCTAATCAGTATGGTATGCTTAGCACAGCGCTCGGCACATAGTAGACACTTAATAAAACCCATCCTTTTCCCCCTTACTATTTATTCATTATGAATTTCCTACCTAAAGGAAATGCATGTATTTTATGCTTCCATCAGTGAATGAATGCCATCATTGATAATGTGTCTTCATCAGTGTAATAATAGACCAATAGGACATGTACTCTGAGGTAAGACTTACACTGATTTTTCTTAAAAATAAAGGTAACCTTATATTTTTATTGTTATGCAATTCTGATCTCAAACGAACATTCTGAAAGTACCTATATTTTTTTTTATTTTAAACAAATCTTCTCTGTCTCATTTTTTTTTTTTTTTTTTTACAGTGCTAGGGATTGCACCCAGGACCTCAAACATACTAGACCAGTGCTCTACCTGAGGGACAAGCTATGAAAATAGCCTTCCCTTTAGAGTTTGAGTGGAGAGAAGAAGGTCCTGAGTGCCATTTAGTGAAATCATAGCTTGGTGCCTGGCTATTCTCACCAGGGAACTCAGCAGGGTCTGGCCAGCTTGGCCTGGGGTCATGAATGGAGAACTGAAAACTTCCTGAGAAATATGTCACCAAAGAGATGAAGGACAGGAGGTGGATTCTGTCCACAAACACCATCCTGATGGCATAGTGGAGCCTGGTACTGCCCAGCGCCTTTCACCCCTGTGGGCCTGGAACCCAGCAGGAAAAATCAAAGTCCCTGGGAGGCCAACACTGTTGTCTGTAGCTCTTTTCTAAAGAGGGCACAGCATGACCAGGTACATGACCAGGTACATACGGCGAGCCACATTAGGAAGCGAACTTTCTCTACCTGGGGTCACTGCTGGCGTGTGTGTGTGAGGGAAGTGTAGGCACCAGTGGCCATCTTCCTTGGCCACAGAAGGAGTGGATAGGCCCAGGTGCAGGCTGCTGACCACTTGCCCAAGTGCTATGTGGCTTGGTGCTATGTCCCTCCTCATGAGTGGATTATCATCATAATTGTTGAAGTAAGTGTGCTGTAGAAGCAAGTCCATCCCCCCCCCCTCCATCAGAATGACACCATAAGCAGGCCCCCTTCACACATGGCCCTGCAGTCCTGGTGTCCTTGGCCTTCAGAACCACTAGTCAAGTTAAACTTCTGTTGTTCATAATTCACCTGTTCTATGCTATTCTGTCATAAGGACTCAAAACTGATGAGGACCCATTAACTGAGAAAGCCATGCTCCTATGATGTGCACAATCCTTCCGCCCTGAAATGTGTTGGGAGCTGGAGTGAGCACGGGGAGGGGGAGAGACACAGAGGAACACAGGTGGTCATTCTTCCCGACAGCCTCTAGAGTCTCACAACCTGCCACAGGCTGGGAAACAAGGATGGGACCAGGCTGTGGTCCTTTCAGGTTGAACCACATAAGTAAAATGCTACTTAGTCCCCTCTCCCCAATTCCTGTGTTGAAACCTCAATTTGGTATTAAGAAGTGGGGGGCTTTGGCAAGTAATGATTAGGTTTCGAGGCTGGGGGTCCTCATACTGGGATTAGTGCTTTATTTACTTTTAGTATGAGGAGCTGAATCCAGAGGCACTCTACCTCTGAGCTACACTCCCAGCCTTTTTTTTTTTTTTTTAATTTTGAAGCAGGCTTGCTAAGTTGCTGAGGCTGCTCTCCAACCTGCAAGCCTATCTCAGCTTCCCAAGTACTAGAATTATAGGAATGTGACACCACACCCAGCTAGTGCCCTTTTGAGAGACCAGAGAGTGTTATCTCTCCTCCTTCCCTCCCTCATCACTGAGGATATAGCAAGAAGACAGCTGTCCTCAAAATAGTTCCCTGGCCTCCATCTTGACTGTCCAGCCCTCAGCCCCGTGAGGACACATTTCTGTTGCTTAAGTCACAGAGTCCATGGTATTTCTGCCACAATGGCTGGAGCTAAGATGAAAGGCAAGCTCTTGAGCCCTCTGGTGATGCACAACAGTTCTTTCTGTCATGGATACTAGGTGAAAGGAGCACAGCAACGGGAGGAGAGGAGGGTCAGCGGGAGAGCAGCTCTGGTTGGCCTGTTCAGTCCCTGGAACGCACCTTCCAATACATCATGGTAAGTGCCCTACAGATGCAAGCACAGCCTAGTGTGGAGCTCATGGGAGGAGGCTGTGAACGTAGTCCTTTTTGTGCTGCTAATCACAGAATACCAGAAACTGGGTAATTTATAATGAAAAATAATCTTACTGGCTCATAGCTGCAGAGGCTGAGATGTCTGAGATCAAAGGGCCCCATCTAATGAGGGTTTTCCTTTGGTGTCACCCCATGGCGAAAGGGCAAAGATAGGGTAAGAGACCAAACCCAAGACTCAAGTGCTTTTATAACTGGCACTAATCTGCTCATGAGGGTGGAGCCCTCAGGACTAATCAGTTTTCATTGGTCCCATCTCCCAGTACTGTTGCATTAGGTATTATGTTTCTAACATGTGAATTTTGGGGATACACTGAAATCCTGGCAGCCACGAATGTACAGTGGGGTGGAAGAGCAGGCCGTGACCCTGGGAGCCGGGATGGATGTGGGAGTGTCGAGCTGCAGACTGTAGATATGGAGAGCCCCACCCCCCACACCTACAGAGAGAGAGCCAAACATTGCTAAAGTATGCTACAGCAAGAAAAGCAATTTCATGTTTATATTCTATTGAGCAGGGATTTCCTCAGAGTACAGTCCATTAATAATTTTCTCAAACAAAAAAAATTAAGCAGCCACATATTAATTCATTTAAGTAGTTGCATGAATCAAATCTATGTTAATCAACCAACCAGGATTCAGTTATTGGAGAAACTAGTGAGCTCCAGTGGTGATTAAAATAAAATAGATACCAGGCATGTATGTTTCCTATAGTCTATACTCAAAGACCAAACAATTAAGGGTACAGATGCAAAAATGAAGGATGAAGTAAGGCAAACATCACTGTCCTCTGAGCAGATGCTCCTGCTCCAGGTCACCTCCTCTGTACCTGCCTGTCTGCTTCAAGTCATTTATGTGCTTAGTTGGAATTACACTCAATTGTAAATTTGACAAAGATAGAAACTCCTTTTGCCAACCTCTGCTCAGGTGAATCCAGGGCAGGTGCTCAGGTGCTCAATAGATGTGCTGCGAGTTCACAAATGAAAAGATGTGACTAAGTCTGATTCTACATATTCCCTTGGGATATCTAGGGGAGCTCAGGGAGGGTCCTGGGGCATCGCCCGACTTCCTTATGGGTGAGTCCACCTTCTTGGTACCAATTGCATTGCATTTTCATTTAACATGACGACTTTCAATTCTTCCTCTGCCTCATCTCTTGACCTTTTTGCCTTCAGATCTATCTCCACTCCCAACTCCTTTCCCATCCTCTGTCTTTACTTCATCTGTTCATGACTCCACTTTGCCTTGGAGAGGGAAACCTTGCCCACCACTGAAATCTCTACAGATTCATCTGCCTAGCTCTGTCCTTAATTTGCCTCCAGTCTCTGCTTTGGTTTTAATTCCTCAGCTTTCCATGCCTACTCAGCAATAATCTTTGATCAAACCCAGACAAGCCAGGTTCACTACACACGTGTGGGTTAATATAGGTCCCCTCTGTGCAGTTCTCAGGTGAGCCAATGGAAGGCATTACTACCACAAACAGCTCCTTATTCTCAAATGGACTATGACTCAAAAGTCTATTTGTAAGGTAGTTATTGGGCACTTAGAATCCATTTTCCCAAAGGAACGATGTTACAAATTGTGGCTGGATCTCAGGGCCTGTTAATACCTATTTAGCTCAGTTGCTAAAACTTATACTGTCGCCTTTTATTTTAATAAAAAACCAATTACTAAAAGTTGGAATGGACTTAGCTATTATGAGGGGCAAAGGGAATTGGAGCTAGGGGGTTTCATTCCCAGAAAGATAAGAAGTATTCCCAAATCCTTAATTAGAATTTGCCTTCTAGGTATTAATATTGAACTATAGATATCCAGCTATTCATTCATGCTCTACAATTTCACTTTCCTTTGCAATTAAAAACACACACAACTTAGTGCCAAAAGTGCGACCACAACAGATGACCATCCCCTGGTCCCTACAGAACAATATCCACCACTTTTCCAGTTGTGTTTTGTAATGAAACGTGTGTGTGTGTGTGTGTGTGTGTGTGTGTGTGTGTTTAATCACAAGGTCAGTGCTAGCCTTTGTTCTCCAATGTTTAAAAAAGAAACCATATAGACACCAGCTACAGCACCACTCTCTGACCTCAAGAGACAGTTGTGCATCTTCTTACTTCCAAAGCTGCTCTGGGTTCATCTGATGGACCCAAAGGTACAGTCAAGGCACAGCCGACACAGCCTGCCCAGCCTATGAGCCTAAGGCTGTTTCACTGCTAAACTCTGTAATTATATAAACAAACCAGAAGAGATGACAACTTCTAGAGCCCAGATGCATTTCTACTGACTTGCAGAAGGCAGGAATCTTCCTTCCAAGTCCAATCGTTCCGGCAGCACTGAGTCCTGGCAAGGCAGGAGTCCAGTGCCACGAGTCTCAGAAGCCACAGCAGCAACGGCCCTCACTTTGTTGTTCTGCAAGTTCCAAGGGGCTCTGAGCTGATCACACCAAAAGCCAGGCTGGTTCAGGTTTCATTAGCAGCACTTCAACCAAACCATGTTTACCCTTCCCTCAAATGTAGAAGCAGGCTCCCTGCTCCTGGATTAGCCTCAGGCGAATGAGGAGCTCATGATCATACTTGCTTCCAGCCCACAGATTCAGCTTCCCTCATTCTGTCCATCTCTTCCTCCTATGCCTGGCTGGCTGTCAGCTGGACTCTGCCTCACCATCACCCCCTCCCAGTCTCCAGCTCCTTCCTTCCTCCTGCCTGTCAGTCCCCAGATGTGTGTTTACCTTGTTCCTGCCGCTTTTCCTTTTTCTTTTTAGTATCATTTTTACTCCCAGTGTATTCACACTTCCTCCTCGAGAGCACTAACATTCTCAATGTTTTTGCATTTATGGAACTTAGCAAGTATAGCACAAGTTTGTAAAACTTAACACAAAAGCCTCATACAAACCCACGGTAGGCCAAGTCAGCTAGTCCAAGCTGCTAATGCTAGCTCCTGCTGGGAGCTATCAGGGGAGCATTCCTTCAGTCCACGAGTACCCCAAAACTGTGCTTGCTCACCTCCATAAGTACCCCAAAACTGAAAGTTTATTTAGAGATAGGACTCTTCGTTAAACACAAATTCCAAGGGGCTCCAAGCTGCTCGTGCCCAAAGCCAGTATGGTTCAGATTTCCTTAGCAAAGGCTTACTATAATACTAATAATTTTAAAGGAAGACAGGATGATTTCTTGTGGATATTAATCCAACATTTTCAAGAGATATTTGCCCTCCTGCCTGTGTATCTGTCTAGAACTCTAAAGGTTATCTTCTACTTCTCTTCCCCCGAACTCATGTTTTTCAACACCAGCCTACTCCCACAAAACATTTATATTTCAGATCAAAATTTCTTACCATCTCAGAGTAAATCAACACAATTTATTGAATTCATACTGGCATATAAGCCTCTACATTGATATTTTTGTTAATCAGTTTTACTGGGTTGCAATTAACAAACATACTCAGTCAAACTGTGTGTGTGTGTGTGTGTGTGTGTGTGTGTAACTGGGGATAGAACTCAGGGGTGCTCTACCTCTGAAGTATACCCTTAGCACTATTTTTTAATTAATCTACTTACTTATTTATTGGTGCTGGGGATTGAGTAAAGGGGCACTCTACCTCTGAGCTACACCCTGCTCCATCCTTTTTATTTAGTTTTTTTGTTGTTGTTTTTTTTTTTTTTTTTTAATAGAGACTCACTAGGTTGCTGAGGCTGGCCTCAAACCTGAGATTCTCCTGCCTCAGCTTCCCAAGTACTTTGATTAAAATGTGTGCACCACCACGTCAGGCACATTGAACCATTTTAAGTATATACTTTAATGAGTTTTGCCAAAGGAATACAGTCATGTAACTGCCACCACAGTCAAGATAAGAGAACATTTCCCCATCCAGGAGCTCCCTCCTGCTGCCCCTCAGGCAGTACCCCCACCCCCACTCCTGACCTCTATCCCTGTGGTTTTGCCTCTTTTAGAACAGAATCAGTTTGCAGTCTCTTCTGGATAGCCTCTGCTTAGCCCAGTGCTTTGAGATCTACCGCTATTTTTATACTTATGTCCATTTCTTCCTGTTGCCTAATAGTACTCTGATATGCAAGTATGCCACTGTTTGTTCCTTCATTCATTATTATACACTTGGGTTGTTTACAACTTGGGGATGTTTTGCATAAATCTACTATAAATGTTTTCGTATTAGTCTTTGTATAGATAGATTTTGTTTGTATTAAAAACATAAGATTGGAGTTACCCAGTCATACCACTCATACAGACACATATAGGGCAAGTGCATGTTCCACTTAATAGAAACTTCGAGACTATTTTCAAAACTGGTTGAGCCATTTGGGGTTCCCAGAATCACATGTGAGCTTTCCAGTTAATTCTTATCTGTGCCAACACTTACATGTTCAGGTGTTTTAATTTTAGCCATTCTAGCAAATATGCAGTCTTAGAGTTAGTGGCTTTAGTTTACATTTTCCAAATGACTAATAGTGTTGAACATTTTTTAGGTTTTTATTTTTATTTATGCATTGTGGTATTGGCGATTGAACCCAAGGGCACTCTACCTCCAAGCTATGCCCACAGCCCCGCCCCCTTTATTTTTTTGAAACAGGGCCTCACTAAGTTACTGAAAATCTAATTTGTTAAGGTTGGTCTTGAATCTGCAGTCTTCTTGTTTCAGCCTCCCATGTAGTAGATTTACAGTCATGCAAGTTTTTTATTTTTTTTAACTGGCAAGAACGCATATTAGTTGTGATGTTTTAAAGTATATATACATTATAAAATGTCTATATCAAGCTAATTAACACATGTATTACTGGACATCATTTAATGTTTACTGAATTACATGAATTTCTTTTTTTGTGTGTGTGTGGTACTGGGGATTGAACCCAGGGGCATTCCACCTCCGAGCTATACCCCCAGCCCTATTTTTTATTCTTTATTTTGAAACAGGGTCTCACTAACTTGCAAAGGGCCTCACTAAGTAGCTGAGGCTGGCCGAGAACCAGGATCCTCCTGTCTCATAAGACATACAACTAAGTAAAGAGAAACCATTCAAGTAGTACATGGGGGTAATTTTTTGAAGGGTGTTAACAGTCATACACTTGGGCCCATTTAAAGAATCCCATTGCAGGGTGCCTGAGATCCCCTATTTTTCAGTTTCTTCTTTGAATTTGTACCCCAAATTTCTAAAATATTCATATTTTTTCTAAAAAGGCATCCCCAGACAGTGTTAGAGAAGAGATTCAGGAAGTGGGTGTATGAAAGAAAATGGGCCATAGCTAATGAGTAAACATCACTTATAAGAAAGTCTATTTATTCACTATTGCTTCAAAGCCTAAAAAGTTTGAAAACTATCATTCACCACTATTTATTGAAAGAAGATGTAAGCAGTTAGTCAGAGCTCAAATCACTGAGGTTAAAAAATTCTCTGAAAATATGTACTTCTTTTTATTTTTCAAAAGATTTTAAATAGCAAACATAAAATACCTCATTTATTTTCTTCCCCAAAACAACATTTTTATTTTAGTACCAGGAATCCTCATTACATGCTCAACAAGTATATACTTGAAGAGTTGTGTTTAATAAGATCTCAAAAATAATTTATATGCTTTAAGAAGCATTTAATATTTGAATCTTGACTGTTGATCCTTTTTTGTAATTTTTTTTTTAATGGTGAATTCTGAGAAACCTTTTCCTATTAAAAAAAAAACACAACAACTCTTTCAAAGTGCAACCCACGACCCTCCTGCAGGAAGAACAGGAAATCCACATCGTGATTTGTCCCTGAGCTCTGTGTCAAATGACCCCGCAAGTCCATGCAACAGTTGCTTGTGAAGCATTTGCCCAGCCTGGGTCTCAGGAAGTCGCAATGCGTCACCACCACGGTTACCATCATCACAATAACTAGGAATAACTTAACTGTGACCTTTGGCCTAATTAATTTTCTAACCTTTCAAAATAATTTTTTTTAACATTAACATGTTGACAACAAAATCCTTGCATTTATTATTTCTAAAGCCTCCTTGATTCTTTTAGGGATTTTAAAGTGCCAAGCCAGACACAGTGACACAGGAGGGCTGAATTTACAAATTAAAAAAAAAAATTACTGCTGAGACTAATTTCTAGACAGGTAGAACTTAGAAAAGGAGGACAGAGCATTACTAATCTCATTAAGATCTGCACATGGCTCATGAGGACAAATGCTACTGTCCATCCTGTCATCACAAGCAGAAGAATCATTTCAATGCTTGACACACACACCTGCTTCAGGAGAATCCAGTTTCTTAAGAAGCACATGCTCACTTTTTGATGCTGTGTAAGAACACGAACACAGGCACCTCAATCATGTAATTCCCTAACCCTGGGGAATTAAAACTGTTAACAATATTTTCAAGATTGGTCCAGGACCCTCACTACTTCTCAAGCTTCCTTGGCTCCCAAGGGAATTGTACTGTGTCCAGGTTGTCTTTAGCCTCGTGTAAACAGCAAATGGAAATGGAAAAAATAAAAGTTCTGAAAGCGAACACATGAAGGGAGATCATTAAAACTCGCACGCACGTGTGGCAGGTGCAGGCTGTACAGTGACGATCACAGCTGCGTGAACAACTTGAGGCCACAAGGAGAAATGTGACATGGGCTGCATTTGGCACCCGCTGAAGCAGAGGCCCAGGACAGAAGGGCCTGGGGTGGGATGCCACCCACAGACTCTGGGCAGCAGCCCAGCCAGCGCAGGCCCAGTACTGGTCAGCACCTGCTGGGGAACTTCCTCAGTGTTCCTGGAACCTACAGCGGCTGGGGGTGCAGACAGAGTTATGTGACAGCAAAGAACAGCTGGACACAAGTCCTCAGCTCTGTTAGGAGAACATCTCACATCTAGTGGTTACCACATTTAAAGCTGGAAATACAGTCATCCTTCGGTATCCTTGGGGATTGGTTCCGGTCCCCCACCTCACTCCTACAGATACCCCAGTCCCTGGTGGAGCACTGTTCACACAGAACCTACACACATACTCCTGCATATTCTAGATCCCCTCTACAAACTTATAATACCTGATGCAATGGAAACAGTCATATGCTGTATTGTTTAGGGAATAATGACAAGAAAAGAAGTCTGTACATGTTCAGGACAGATGCACTTTTCCCAAATGTTTTCAACCCATAGTGTGCTGAATCCTAGAATGTGGAGCCTGCAGACACCTGTAGCTGGCTGTACTTTCTGAATGAGTTTCCAGTTAGTATAGGCAGCAGCATGCTCTGTTATACACACAATTTTAAAGATAAACAAACTAAACCAGGTAAATAAGCAAAAGGTGTAGAAAAGTCTCATCTCCCCAGGAGCCCTGGGATTGAAGACAGAGAGGACACACCTGACTCCGGCTTCCTAGGTGTACAAAAGCAATACCCAACCCAACCAGGGGAAGTGAGGGTGGACTTTGGGACAGGCTGCAACACTCCTCAACATTCTTTTTTTTTTTTTTTCCTAAACAAATGAGCAAGTAGTCAAGGTCATGAGGATGGATGTTTACACTAAAACACAAAAGAAGAAAAAATCCTGGAATAATTCTTTAAAAGCAAGGGCCTATTCTGTGCACGATTCTAGTGCCTGGAAGGTCCCAAGAGAAAGAACAACTCAGAAAAAGTCACTAAGGAGCTAGAGACCACCACCTGTCTGTCATGTTCAGGTGGGTGAAACACAGACTGGAGGCATGAAGGTTCCAGAAGGCAGGGAGCCTGCCAGGCCAGGGTAAAGCACGTGGATTCACCCTAGAGCCTCCTGAGAACCTACAAAGGTTTTCAGATACAAACTACCACACTCAGATTCTATTTGCAAAAGATGATCCACCCACACCAGGAAGATGGACTGAAATGAGACC
This sequence comes from Graphiurus murinus, assembly GCA_004027655.1. Classification (NCBI taxonomy): domain Eukaryota; kingdom Metazoa; phylum Chordata; class Mammalia; order Rodentia; family Gliridae; genus Graphiurus; species Graphiurus murinus. The sequence continues at coordinate 130,614 of PVLC010000526.1, read as the reverse complement.
ACAGCCCAGCAAGGAGGGCTTTCAATGCTGAGATCTAACCTCTCACTGTGAGAAGAGACAATGCCAAGAGACATACTTAAGAGAAAAATAAGCTGGGCATGGTGGTGCACACCTGGAATCTCAGTACTGAAAGCTGAGAGAGTAGAATTGTAAGTTCAAGACCAGCCTCAGCAATGTGATGAGATTCTCAGCAACTTAATGAGACCCTGTTTCAAAATAAAGGATAAAAAGGACTGGGGGTGTGGCTTGGTGGTAGAATGCCACTTGGTTCAATTAGAAAGAAAGAAGGAGGGAAGGGAAGAAGAGAGGGAGGAAGGAGAGAGAATAAACAGTGTTCCGTGAATGGTCAGAGGACAGAGAGGAAGTGGAGATAAGTAGTAGATGGCTAGCTAGGGAGGCAAGGAGGTAGGCTGGCAAAGAAGCACAAGAGGCCTGGAGGAGAGCCAGCCACCTCCCACTCCTGGCAAGATGGAGTGGTAGGAGTGGGAGGGTGGGGGTCAGGAAGCCTACCAGACCTGGACCTCCTGGGGCTGCTCTCTAGAGACACTGGTACCCAGGACTACTATACCCCCCGCCACACACACACACCATGAACATTTGTAAATTCCAGCTGAATATCCAGCAGCTGTCAGTTTGTAGATCATATAACCTTTCAGTCAGCATTGGCACAAGAATGGAAAAAAGAGCCATTCAAATGTTTCCTTACCAAACCCCAAGAGTGAAAAAAAGCAAACAAACAAAGCACCCAGCCAACAACATGTGCTGAGAAAATGCTTGTCACCGCTCGCTTGGGGAATATTTGCTGTTTCCCCAACTCCTGATAGTGGCCCAAGCCACCACTCCAGCTGCTAGGGGTCATGTGCTCTCCTCTGCTCCAACCTCTCCCTCTGCATCCATGTTGTGACAATGGCTTTCTATTAAAATTTTGAAAAGTATCTGAGACTTTTAGCTTGGGAGCCGCTTACACATCTGTAAGTGGTTATGGAACGCTGACCTTGGGGACCCAGCTGTGCATGAAACTCCAGGGACCTGCTCTCGAGGCTAGTGAGGACACAGACACAGAACACAACGTCACAAGTCGGAGGTGCCATGGAGGAAATTGAAGTAGTGCTTAGGAATCAGGCACCCATAAGAACGCAGGACTCCGGGGCCTGCTGAGATCAGCTGAGGCTGACTTGGAAGCAGAAGCACTGTAGTTAATGCTGAGGTGCATGGACGGTCCTAGCCCTGGCTTCACTGGCTAGGAAATTTAATCAATGAGTTGATCAGAGGTTAATTATTTGAACTACAAAGTAGCCCAAAACATGCTGGAGAAAAGACAGTCTTTCCTGCTAATGGTGCCGGGAAAACTGGATATCCCTATGTAGAAGAATGAAATTAGACCCAAATCTATCACCCTGCACAAAAATCAACTCAAGATGGATCAAAGACCTAGAAATTAGACCAGGAACTATGCAATTAATAGTAGAAAAGATAGGCCCAACATTTCAACATACAGGCACTGGTAGGGACTTTCTCAATAAGACCCCCAAACCTTAGAAAATAAAAAAGAATCAACAAATGGAATGTATCAAATTAAAAAGTTTCTGTGCCACAAAGAGTCTAAAGAGAGCCTACAGAATGGGAAAAAAATCTTTGCAAGATACTCCTCTCATAGAAGACTAATACCTAGACTATGTGAAGAATTCAAAAAACTTAACACTAAAAAAGAGTTTTAAAATGGGCAGCTGAACTGAATAGACACTTCTTAAAGGAAAAAATACAAATGGCCAATAAATAAATGGAAAAAAAAGTCAATATCATTAGCAATCAGGGAAGTACAAATCAAAAGTACATTGAGATTCCATCTAACTTCAGTTAGAATGTCAATCATCAAGAATACAAACAGTACAAATGCCAGTGAGGATGTGGGGAAATAGGAACTCTTATACACTGTTGGTGGAGCTATAAGTTAGTACAACCACTAAGGAGGTCCATATGGAGGCTCCTCACGAAACAAAGAATGGAACCACCATATGACCCAGCTGTACCACTCCTCAGTATTTTTTCCAAAAGAATTAAAGTTAGAATACTGTAGTGAGACAAGCATATCCATGTTTATACCAGCACAATTCACAATAGCTAAATTATGGAACCAACCTAAATGTCTGTCAACAGGTGAATGAATAAAGAAAACGTGATCTATACACACAATAGAATTCTACTGAGCCATAAAGAACAAAATTATGTCATTTGCAGGATAATGGATGGAACTAGAGAATATATGCTGAGTGAGATCAGCCAGTCTCAGAAAGTCAAGGGCCATATGTTTTCTCTCATATGTGGAAACTAAAGAGAAAATAGGAAACAAAAAGTCTTTGAATGCAGAGAGAGACTGTAGAGAAGTGGAAGGGGACTGGGGAAGTGAGAGAAGGGAAGAGGGAAAACTGAGGATGGAAACAGTTCAAATAATACTATGGTGATGTGAAGGCATCATTACCAATTTCACTAACACATGGAGAGAGGGAGAAGGGGAGCCGGGTGGGATGTGGAGGGAAACACTAAGAGCTGTGTGCATGTGTGTTTGTGTTGCACTGAACTCACTCACTATGATGTATAATTGCAATGCACTAATAATAGTTTAAAAAGTACGTTTAGGCAAAATTTTTTTAAATGTGAAAGCCAGAGTTCTCATCAATATTCTGATGTCTGGATTTTTCTTGAACAATTACTGTATCTGTATCTGGGAGCCCTGGGCCAGTGTTCCCAGCAGCCTACAACCTGTTATCAAGAGGAACCTGTTCTTGGCCAGGTGCCTCCCAGTCGCCATCACCTCTTTTCTACTGGAATTCTGAGTCTCACTGGCTCTGAGGCCTGTACTCGTCTGCTTCTCTGTACTCACCTCTCCACTAAACGTGGAACTAAAGATCACCAAGGCAGCCTTGGGTTTATGGTTTAGAGACCCAGGTCCCTGTGGTCAATTCCACCATGTTCCTGCCCCATGGGCCTGTGCTGCACACACTCATCTTGTGAGTTGTGTTTGTAAAATTCTGTGGGGACAAAACTCATCCAAAAACCAAGTTTCAAAAAAACAAAACAGATCTCATGAGGACACTATACAGCTTCTTTCAGGGGTGTCATAGGCTGTCCCCAGCACAGGAGCAATGCCCAATTTCTTACTCCATCTAGTGCACTGGTACACAAATAGCTCAACCTGCAAAATTAATTAGGCTAATCCTTTCAAGAGAACATACAAACTCCTAGCTTTAAAAAGTATCTGTAGGAATAAAGTTTTCTTGAGGCTTCTTAAATTGTTTTCTGTAGGAATTTCACCTTCTAACACATGTGCCCACACACCTGCTTTTCCAGAAAGCCAATATTTCTATAGGGAAAAATAAAACTTTGACTTTACTAATTAAAATTTGAATAAGGATGGCAAACTGAACAGAGTGAATAACTTCCAGGGACCTACAAAAACTTCCTTCTTCCTATACATATTCTGGGGACCTCAAAACTTTGTACTAAATGCTTGAGAAGAGATGAAAAATTACTATGGGGGAAAATATTTTTATAAAATATGGAAAAATATTTTTTCACATATCAACATAGGTAGTATATAGATATATTAAATACCTAAAGGTACAAAAGAAAAAGAAAGGAAAAAGAATAACCCTGATAATTTGGGCGTAAATATCAGGAAGGATGGTACTTATCAATCCTTCCAGGCATGTACTGATATGTATATGCACATATATATATATGTATGTATATGCACAAATATGTATGTATGTATATATATATATATATATATATATATAACCAATTTTGTAAACGTTAAGAAACAACTTCTCAATTCAACAAATATTTACAAGGTTGTTACACATGGGTGATACTCCAAGTCCTGGAGCTATAAAAACTAGATAACCCCTGCTCACTCCACCTGCATCTTCAAGAAGATCGCCTTTTACCAGGGACAAAGTAGTAAAAATTAGAATAGGACAAGTGCTGTGATAGAAGAATGTACAAAAGTAATCATATAAGTGAAATAAAAATAAATACTAACAAGGGAGGGGTCAGGAACAGACACATACTACTAGAATGACAGAGCTTAGTTTATAATTGAGCCACCTTTAAAATGAGTAATAGAGAAGAAAGAACAGTGATTCAGGGATGTACTAAAAGGCACATCAGCAAACTAAACAGTTCCGTAGGAGCTGCCCCTGACAACTATGCCCATCCTCCAGACACACGGAAAGAACCTACAGTGCTTGAAAGCAAGACTGGGCCTCCAGGGAAGGACAACGGGATAAGAAATCCGCAGGTCTGCATTCTATGAGAAAAAATGGTACACAGGTTCGAGACTAGTATGCAATAACTCAGTGAGACTCTGTTTCAAAGTAAAATTAAAAAAAAAAAAAATGGCTGGAATGGTAGCTCAATGGTAGAATCTTCTTGGTTTTGATCCAGGGGGAAGAGAGAGGAGAAGAAGAGGGAAGAAGAAGGGAGGAGGAGGAGGAGGAGAAGGAGCAGGGGGAGGAAAAGTAGTAGTAGTAGTGGAAAGAAGAAAAAAAGAAGGGAAGAAAAAAAAATGTTTCAGGGCTCAGTCCAAAGAATTTTCCCATCTGTATCTTTGAGGACCTCCTCTGGTCTGACATTAAATACCATCTACATCTTAAGACTCTCAAATTTATATCTCTAGCTACAACATCTCCCCCAAATATCAAGCCACCTTACTTGCTTTCCAAGTGGTTGTCTAATAAACATCCCAAGCTTTGTGGGTCCCAAGCTGAGCCCCTGGCTCCCTCTCTCCTGGCCTGCTCTCCCCTACTTGAGACAGTTATGGGCCACCAACCACAGGGACACAGTGGTGAACACCTTCCTCTCAATCAATACAGAACAACTCCAGTGGACAGCTTCCTTACTATCAGTCAGTCTAGAACATCTATCCTCATGTCAAAATATAAAGTCACTCTTATTTCTTTCTCTCACACCTCAGATACTCAACTCATCAGCAAATCATATCACTTATGCCTTTGAAATGCATCTCGACCCTGTCCATGTCTCCCCAGGGCACTGTGACCCCTGCCCCCAATCATCACAAAACCCCATTCTTTGGTTTGTGAAATCATACTTCCCCAGGCCAGCGCCTTATTTCCCTCTCCTATTTCCCTGGAAATGGTTATGACGGGCCACCTTCTGTATCATTTACTTGTGTCTTCTGCTCATCACCTGCCACCCCCACTAGAATATCAGCTCCTGGGGACCAGGAATTTCTTGGTTGACCTTCTCGATATTGTATCTTCAGGGTCACAGAATGTTGTGAATCTTCAGGGAATGGAAGGATGGTGTAGAGAAGATAGAAATGGGAAGCTGGGAGCTGAGTCCAGAGGGAAGTCGACACCCGTCTGATGAGGCTTGGACCAAGGGAGGGCAGGACTGGGGGGGGGCATGTTAAGGGCTTGACCACTGTTGTGGAGATGGGGAAGCTGGGACAAGGAGAGATGAGAAGGGAAAGGAAGGAAGGCAGGGATTGTGAGTTGGGTTTTTTAACATGTTAACAAAATGAGGTGCATTAATATATCCTTCTTTGGTAAATCGAAAGCCCACTAAATTCTTCTGATGCAATTTTAAAGGTTTGAATTATTCCTAAATTTAATAAACCCCAAACTGAGATTCACTGCAGATCCCACACCACACATCAGAACAAAAGGAGAGTCTCACACACACACACACACCAGAAATGTGTGGAAAATGGTGATTTGTGAAAGACCAGAGTGTCCCTGGTGTTTCAGACTCTGTCGAGAATAAAAAAGAAGCGGCTCTGTTCTCCAGATTCACATTTAATAGACTCTAAATCCAGCACAGATTTGACCTTTGCTTTAAATAGATTTTCTTGGAGAGAAGGGAAGAAAACACTGATTCACCCAGACTCCTGAACAACCCCACTGTTCACATTACTTGAAATAAAGTCTGCTTTAAATCAGAATTCTTGAGACGCAGAAATAAATATACCAAGAGGTTTCTAATTCTGTGCTTTCACCAACTGATTATTTTCATTCATAACAGTGGCCGAACTCGATATGGTCTTTGCAGAAGAAGGCCTGGCCGCAGAGCGGAGCACGCGGCAGAATCAATCAGATCGGTGCAACTGGTCCCAGACTGCAGCTTGTCTTGAGATCAACACTTTCGATAGAAAAAACAAGAGAAGTATGTGAAAGGAAGACGACTGCTCAGGGCTTTCCAAGGCCTGAGTTAATTCAGCAACACTGGAGCAATAAGGAAAATCTGGGAGCCAAAAATGTTTCCAGTAACACTTTACAAGGTGAAGCTGGATCCTTCAATACTTGAATTGCTCACTTGAAAACCCTGAAACATATGAGCTTCCCATTCTGCCCACTCAGTCCTTAAGATCAGTGCGCATCCTGGGCCCATGACTTTGTCCTTTATTCTTTGGCAATTCTGTTTCCTTTCAAGCATTTTGAGAATTTCACAGTTCAATTATCATAAGACAGTTGGAGAAACAAAGTCCTGCTTTACTACCTGTTTCTTTCCTTTGGGAAAGAAATATAAAAGTATGACTGAGACATTAAGGAGTGATGGAGTCTGTGGCCACCTGCAAGGTGCCTGCCCAACCTAACAATATTCACAGAACTAAGTGTGATCTGCTGGCCATCCATCTGCCATAAAACTAAGCAGATCACTTAAAAAAAAAAAAAAAGTTCATGTAGCATTTTTTAAAATCTCCAAGCATCTCAACTTGCATTGGGAGATGCCACTATCTGCAATTCCACGTCACTGCCACCTCCCCCTCCTGGTTAGAGGAAGCAAAGGTCCCAGCCCTTCAAATGAGATGGGAATTCACATCTGCAATCACAAAAGAGCTCCAACAAACATGAAACACAAATGTGTAGATTAAAACAATGAGCAAATCCACAGGTGGTTACACACCCACACATGCACTCCCACACACACACAGGAAAGTCTCATTACTTCACTACTGAATCAAGCATTTTGAGAACCTCTCATGTCTAGCACTCTTACAACGAGGAGGATTGACTGCAGCCCAGGGGGACAGTGCTGACGTGGGGACCACACAAGGACAACTCACGCGCATCTCACCAGACCATGTCTTGGGTATGGCTGCTGCCACAAGCTCAATGTCTGAGGGCAACATGTTTACCTAGCCACTCCCTTCTGAGATCTTTCCTTGCCGAGCTCATCCTATGCACTATTATTAAAATAATAATGCTGCTACATTATAATTTAGCACTATATGTTAAATATACAATAACCAAGTTGTAATAATAGCAAATTATTTTTCTGAGTATGGCCTTTCACTATTTTTAAAATAATTTCTTTGGTGCATTGTAATTGGACATGATGGTGGAATTCATACTGATACATTCATATATGCACATAACATGATTTTCTCTGTTTCATAGCTATTTATGTCCTTCCCAAAGCAATACTTAGAAATCCATTTTGTGCTTACTTTCTTGATCTGTTTTATGTTTTACATTAGTAGAGCTTTCAACCTTTTAGGGCAAAGGACCACAGAATCTTGCTCTCTACTTGCATGAGGAATTTCTTCTTGAAAACTCAAATCGAGGATATTAGGTGTAAAAGAAAGCCATAAATAGACGTGAAGCCAGCTAGAAGGGCACACAGTCCCCGAGAGAGCACTACCTCACAGCCATGAAGTAATGGACCCACCTACTGGGGCCAGAGAGAACCTTTCATGCTCCTGCAAACCAATATGCACTTGTAGATCCTCAGGGCAGACCCAGAGTACAGGGTCTTTGGGAAAAGACATCCTGCAGCTGAGAGCTGGCTTCGACATTCCCAAGGATGTAACTCAACCGGTTGGGCCACAGAAGCTCACCAAATGACAGCAGTGTTCCCCCCTCTGCAAGGGAAAATCCCCCACAGTGAGGACGGTGGGGAAAATCACTCCTGTGAGTTTTAAGAACATTCATGACAGATGAAGGGACCTATGGCCAGTTAAAGTAGCAATACAACTAAGAAAAACAACCGCAGAGAGTGTGCCAACTGCTCTGGGCTCCCAGTCTGGAGGCGACCAGGGTCCTAGAGCCAGACATGGGAAAGGATCTCCTTCTTGATTACCATCTCTAAAAACTCTAAGGCCTTTGCAAAGGAGGCTGAAGGAAGGATCTGGTTAACAAAGGGAATCCATAAGAGACAGCCCTTGGGACACCTGCATCCTCCCCGAAGCTACAAGGCACCTCTTAGTGTGATAAAGAGACTGGATCATAAAGAAGGGCTATTCAATGGTTCTTTACATTTTCCTGCACAGAATCTGATATATAGTCATTTGGCCCCAATTTGACATGTTTTTCTGCTACACATCTGCCAAGGACAAGAGTGTTCTTTTTGGCCTAGATTATATTCCGACACAGTCCCTCAGTGGGAGTGCATCTCTCTATCAGTTCTGGGCAAGCCAGACCACATCCAAGGCAGGCAGCCCGAGTCTCCCTCGGTTCTCTTCTACTAAAGGTGCGCTGGAACAGAACAAGCCACTGGGGTTTCTTTCTTTCTTAACAACATTTAAGATCATCATTTTCACACCCTCTTTGGCAAATAAACCTTCTAGAGGTGTTTGCAAAGAGTCTTTGGCTTTTTCTTTCTTTCTTTTATTTATTTATTTTTTGGTAGGGGTGGAGGAAGATAGAGAGGATCAAAATACTCATGTTTAAGAAGGAGGAAATGGGAGACTGGCATGGTGGCTCACACCTGTAATCCCAGTACTTGGGAGGCTGAGATAGATAGATTAGGTGGATTGCAAGTTCAATACCAGCCTCAGAAACTTAGTATAGACCCTTAGCAGCTTAGCAAGACCCTGATTCAGAATAAAAAATAAAACAGGACTGAGGATTAGCTACAGTGCAGCTCCAGGTAGAATGCCCCTGGGTTCAATCCCTAGTGCCATAAAAGAGGAAAAAATCAAAAAAGGAAAATAAAATAAAACAAACTTGCCCACAAGTTCATACCAGTGCTGCTTCTCTTTTTCCATCAGTAGCAAGATGCCACTCATGTAACTGCACCTAGGCCTGTGCAGAACAGCTCCCACTGCACACTGCTCTGCATCAACTGAGCAGCAGGGACTGCTGTTCTGTGCCAGCAGTGATCAGCACTGCAGGAACACACACAGATCGAGCTGCTACCCAAACACGAACCCGTCAGCCTCTGCAAGAACTATGAGCACAGAAAAGTGAAACACCAGACGAGGAGTCCACAAGCACTTAATTGTGTACTCAGCATGGGAACACTCTTCTGAAACATGCACACTAACCCCAAATTTGTTTTCAAATGCAGATACTCCTGGATGACAAATTGAAGATGTCTATCTCCCTCATACCCAAACTGCAGTCCTGGGAGAGAAAAGAGAGAAATCTTGCCAGAGCCTGGGCCACTCCCTAAGTCCTCAATATGGTCAGGTCTGGCTTCTTGGGACATAGATGTTTCATTTTCTTTTCCAAACAGTTCCCCAACCTGTGAGACTCTTTTCTCCAGAACACTAGTCTAGATTTGGAATTGGTTTTCCTGGAGAACCTTGGAATTAGCCACTTCAACACCAACTATTCCCCTCTCTTCAGAAAGATGTACTGAGGTATCCTGTTCGATTGAGTTGTCTGCAATGAGAATTCTTTTGGACAGATAGTGTCGGGAATATAATCAAGTTAACATGGAGAGATAACTGTGGGAAGTTCCTGGGCTGTGCTGCAATGCTTCAGGTAAATCGCTGAACTGACTCACCTGACGCTCTTGATGCCATTGAGAGGCAGAGACCCCTTTCATAACTCCTCCCAAAGAAACCAAGTGCCCATACTCAAGTGCAATCTAAACCCAAATGTCAGGAACCAACAGCTAGGGTCTGCCGAGTGAATATAACTAGGAGTGTAGAAGGTACCTTCATTTCAAGGGCAGAAGCCTGTCAACTTACTTTTAGAGCCTGTGGTACCAAGAGCCCTGTGGGAACAGGATCAGTCGGCCATGCAGCCTCCAGAAGACACCTCTCTGTTTTCTTCCCTACATTTTTCTGTCACATTCTCTAAACCGCGGTACCTCATTTGTCAATGAGAATCAATAAATGGGATGGCATTAAATTTAAAAGATTCTGTGTGGGAAAGGAAATAACCAAGAGTCTTCTCTCTTTTAAAAGGGCATAGGTCATTGGATTTAAGGCTTATCCCATTTCAGCATGACCTCATCTCAACTAATAACTTCATTTCCAAATGATGTCACATCTGAAAGCACTGGGGGTTGGGAATTCAACCTACCTTTTGGGAAACACAGTAAATTCAACCCACAAAAGCTGATCAGAGAACATGGTCATACGCAAGAACCTATAGCATGAACTCCTCATTCATTCTATTTCTGCCCCCTTCAACACCACCTGTCTTGTTTTCAAAATGTGCTTTGTTCGCTAAGTCACCTATGACTTGCTTTCTAGCCAGGCTTTGTGTTAGAATACCCCATCCAACCATTCTGGACTTTGTGGACATTGCTGTTGTCCTAATTTCATTGATCTCCTGTGATTTCTATTTTTTTTAATTCACAGGTAACAATCTCTGGTCTCAACTCACGTTCTTGGTCTACAGAGAACGACAGTAATAATGTTGATGGTTTTACCTTAATGTCATTTGACTAAGATGGTAACCTTCACCCAATCCTCTCCTGGTCATCCTTCACCATGACTGCCTTTGTTTCAGTGTACTCATTATTCATTCATAAGAATATTTTACAAGTCCTCAAGTGTATGCTAGCAGGGCATTTGGCTTATGCTCTGGATTCTATAATGCATGAGAGGAATACAATCCCTATTATCCTATAATTGAGAGTGTGTCAGGAATACGAGCAAGTAAATATGTAGTGCTGTCTGTGAGAAGTTTCCAGGCCATGCTACAAGCAGGAGAGGAAACTATGAACACATCCAGGGAAGCCCAACACCCAAGGAAGCTAAACTGCACTGTGTCCCACAAGTCAGCTCCTGTCCTTCTTCTAACACTATACTTCTGTCTTGGAGATAGCATTTTATTCCAAAATCTCACACTGGTGCTTGGTGCCCAACTCCAGCCTCAACATTTCCACTGTGCTTATAACGAGAATTTTCTCTTGCCATTTTCTATCAGGATGTTCCAGTACTACAGGTGTTATGATTAGATACAGAAAGTCCCCTGAAGAGCTCATGTATTAATGTTCAAAGTTCATGTAATTAGGTCACGAGTGTTATGACCTAATTAATCTCATCAGTGGATAAAGCCATTGTGATAAATTTACTGCGTGGTAACCTCTCGGCAGTTGGGCTGGGGCTGGAGAAGGTGGGTCCCGGGGGGTGTGGCCTTAGCAACTGTGTTTTTGTCTTTGAATCCCCTTGCTTGCTTGCTTGCTCTCTCTTGCTTCTAGTCTCCATGATGTGAAAGCAGAGCCCTTGTCCTCTCCCTCTCTTTGTTTCCCACCAACATGTCCTGAACTCTGCACACCTGGCCTAACATAGACTGAACTCTGGAATCTCCAAAAATTGTGAGAAAATAAATCTTCATACCTCTAAGTTGTGTGGTTGGTTGTTTTGTATTCCATCAGTGGGAATGTTGACCAAGATAACAGGGAAGTCAGTAAATCCAAAACAAAGGGCAAAGATCTCTGATCTTTCCCTGGACTCAGTTCATGTTACTACCAGTTTTAGGTCACTGGAATTTTGAATCCTGGTTTCCTCTCAATGCTTTCTTCTCTTGTTCATTTTGTTGCCTTCCCACAGGCCATTTTATAACTCTCACTAGAAACCACTCCTTGACTTGTGTTTGGATCAGCTCTTGATGATCACTGCAAAGATTTCTCACTCAGTTATCTTTCTGTAATCTCTGCCACTCAACTTGCAAATAGCTTGCATTTTACAGTTTGTTATATGCTCTTATCTGCATCACTTTGTATCCCCATATCAACCTACAGTGACAGCCTTGGAAGTCACAAGTGACTTGCTCAAGGTCACAGAGCGAGTGAGTGGCTGAGCTGGAATTCTTTTGCAGGTTCAAATGTGGAGCTCCCAGCCATGCTGCTGCCAAAGCCATCTTTCCAAGGAACACTTTGGATACCAAATTTCTGTACCAAACATATGCTCCAAAGCAAGCCACTTAACTGAGCATGGTGGCAAACAACTGTGATCCCAGTACTTGGAAGGTTGAGACAGTAGGATCACAGGTTTGAGGCCAACTTCAGCAACTTAACAAGACCCTCAGCAACTTAGCAAGACACTGTTTCAAAATAAAAATAAAAAGTGTTGGAGGTATAGCTCAGAAGAATGTCCTTTGGTTCAATCCCCAGTACCACAAAAAAAGAAAGCCACACACTACCTGGGAGAGGTCTTCTGGTGGTGGTGGTAGCTCCTCTACTGGATGCCACCAGCCCCAGCCTCCTGCCTCAGAAGAAGCTTGCCTACAGATGCTGCTCTCAGGGCCAGGTCAGGCTGGCAGGGCAGTGCAGGAGGCTAAACTGGCAGCATTGACTTTGGTACATTGGATCCAGGTAATTCAATCAACTGGGGTTCTGAGATTCATGAACACAGCAATACTCCTGGTCACACCACCACTGTGTACCCCCACCTCTCTCCATCTTATTTTCTGCCTCTTTCATTCTGTTGCTGAAATTCCCACCACAGACACAGAAAACTGTTTAGTACAACCTCTGTAACCACTCACCATGATGAGCCCAACGTTGCCCCATGGGAAACAAATGTCTAGTAGGAATCCATGAATAATCTTTCATTCATCTTAAACTTCTTCCCATGTGCGCCCGTGTGTGTGGGGGGGGGGTACTGGGGATTGAACCCAGGTGTATTCTACATCCAAACTACGCTCCTGGCCCTTTTTAAAATTTGTTTATTTTGAAAGGACCCAAGTCTCCTGTGAGCTACACTGCACAGATTTTCCCACCCAAGTCTCCTGTGAGCTACACTGCACAGATTTTCCTGGCCACCTTCTATACCCTCCCACTTCAATATTAGATAGCAAGATTTGAGGAGGCTTGGAAGCCAGGTTAAGGAGTTCACCTTTAAGTTCTTTTTCTTTCTTTCTTTTCCTTTTTTGTACTGGGTATTGAACTCAAGGGTCTTCTACCTCTGAGCTAGACACCCCCAGACCTTTTTTATTTGAAATGAGGTCTTGCTAAGTTGCTGAGGTTCTCCCTAAATTGCTGAAGCTGACCTCCAACCTGTGATCTTCCTGTCTTAGCCTCCCAAGTATTAGGATAACAGGTATGTGCCATCATACTCGGCTTTAAATTATTATTTTTTAAATAGAAAACCGTTATGGGTGTAGACCAGTGTTGTCCAACAGAATTTTCTATGATGATAGAAATGTTCAGCGCTATCCACATGTGGCTACTGAACATTTGAACAGTGTAACTAAGGAACTAAAACTTTAAATTTAACCCTAATTAACTTAAATTTAAGTATCCACATGTGGCCAGTAGAGACCGTGGGGCAACAGGGTTTTAGATTCACGGATGCCATGGGAGAGTGGGAGAGTATTTATGTAGATGAGTCTCATCCAGGTGGATGGAGGCTGGCATGGTGGGCTTACAGCAGAGGAAGCCAGGTGAGGCCCCTGATAGTGATCTGTTTAGGAGACCTTCCTTTCTCTGAATTGAAAAAGAAAGAGATTACTCTACCCATCACCAAATGTCTAGGAAAAGGGAAAAAAAGGAATCCAGGGATTTCCTAAATACCCTAAAAAAAACCAAGACTACAAAACAAGGGCACAGTTTTCTTGTGGTCTTAGCTCATCAAAATGGGGCTTTCCTAGTAAATAACTCTACCAGCCAGAGAGTTTGACCCCCTGCTAATATGTTGACACATCATCAAGTCAAATACAAAAAGATCTACTTTCCAGAAAGATATTCAAAATGTCAAATAATCACTTGATATGCTGTCCATCTTTTTCTTTCCACTTCGGGAAAACTCAAACTTTTCTCTCAGGCACAATAAAACCACAGATTTTCAATGAAGCCCAGAGAGGCTCCAAGGGATAAAAGAGTAGTAAGATTCACTCCCGTGAAGCCAAAGGTGCTGCAGGAATGGTGATCGGGCCTGAGGCAGGTTCTCTGCACTGAGTTAGATCTCACACCTGTGTGGAGGGAGAGCCCTGAAGTGGCTGGGTTATTTCCTTTCCTACCTCTTCCTACAAAGATATGTACCCTCCCAGTATGGTCCAAGTCAAGAAAAGGGCTACTGAGTAGAACGAATACAGAAATATCTAATCTAACAGGGCAGAAAACCATCCAGGTCATCCTTCTTCAAATGTGGTGATCATTACAGACATTTAGAGATACCTATGCTACTTGGGAGGCTGAGATAGGAGGATCACAGGTTCACGGGCAGCTTCAGTAACTTATTGAGGCCCTCAGCAACTTAGTGAGACACTGTTCCAAAATAAAAATAAAATAGGGCTGGGGGTATAGCTCAGAAGTAGAATGTCCCTGGGATCAATCCTCAGTACCAACAAAATAAATAAATGAAAATACTTATGCTTATACCACATATTCCCTAATTTGAAATTTTGGTTCTCCAATTTGTCCCACCCATATAATCATTTTCTTTATAACCACTACCTACCTGCCAGAACACTACTTCTCCTTCAAGGTATTATGATTTTATATACATATTGTTAATAAAATTAGTAATGTCTAATATATAGATATATGCAAAAATCTGTAATGTGCACACATGCACATACACAAACACACACATACACATACACTTCTATATCCATGGGCTCTGCCTCCCCAGCTTCAACCAACTTCAAATGGAAAATATTAGCAAAGCATTGCATCTTTACTGAACATGCACAGACATGACATTTTTTTCTTGTCCTTATCCCTGAGCAATATAACAGCTACTCACGAAACATTTCCATTGCATTTGGTATTATAAATAACCTCGAGACGATTTAGACTCTACAGGAGGATGTGCAAAGGGTCTATGTAAATAGTATGCCATTTTATATAAGGGACTTGAGCACCTGCGGATTTGAGTACCCAAGGGGCTCCTGGAATCAATCCCCTGAGGATACTGAGGGATGACTGCACAATGTATTTATATATAATTTTATTAAAAGGGAGGAAGGGAGCTGGGTGTGGTGGTGCACACTTGTAATCCCAGTACTTGGGAGGCTGAGACAGGAGGATTGAAGGTTTGGGGCCAGCCTCAGCAACTTGTGAGGCCCTCTGCAACTTAGTGAGACCCTGTTTCAAAATAAATAAAAAAATGGGTTGGGGGTATAGCTCAGAGGTACAAGGGTTCCATCCTCAGTACCACAAAAAATAAAAAATAAATAAAATAAAAGGGAAGAAGAACCATTCCAATTTACAGTGCTATTTTTTGAGCATGCCAAGCATTGTCACTCCACCCCAGCACCCAGGCCTGCCTATTGAAGGCAAGCTTATCCAACCAACGCCATCAGCAGAGCTCGGGACAGTAAGCCCATACTGTTCTTGACACTTCTGCTTTCTGAAACACATTCATTACAATGAAATGAAAGTTCAGGGCTCCCAAAATGTGTTTGCATATTTTTCCTTCTCAATCCTTCCCCGCTCATGGTGGAGTGGTTTCACAATCTAGCAAAAGCACAAGCGAGCGATATTGATGAGAAAAGGCTGCATCATTACATTTCCCAAAATATTAAAAAGAAAACCTGCCTGATAACGTTCCCAACATGCACAGACTTGCAAGCGCCTGCAAGATCACGGTGTTTCCCCAAGGCGCCCCTTGCCTGGCCTGATCTGATTCTGTCTATCCTGCTCTGCAATTCCTCTATCATGGGCTTGATTTCAACAGCATCAATGTGCAAACACAGAATGTTCTCTGGAAAGGAAGAATGTTAGACATTTCAAAGCACTTAAGGACTGATGACTGCCGGGCAGTGGCCCCAAACAGCTCCAGCCTGGATCCTGCTCTGCCTCCTGGTCACTGGATGCATATCCTAAGAACAAAACCCACTCTGTAGACACAGCATTGCCACCATGCCCTGCAAGAGCCTTGAGGCTCCACCACATCTCATCTGTTCATCTTCACAGAGCTGAAGCCAGCAATTCCACAGTACACTCAGGTAAGCAACCTGAATCCAGGTTCAAAGGGAATCAGAAAAAGCAGGATCGCCCCCACTTGGCTCCGGGGTACTCCCATGCAAAGGAAGAAGAAAGAAAATGTAAGGGGAGGCAGGAATCCTTCTGCGACTGTCTGTGTTCATGAGCCAGCTGCAATTTGCTCTCAAGCTGCTCAGAAACGTGGCCTCTGAGCTCAGCATGTTCAGACGTTCACCGGTGAAATGACTTTGTGCAGACAAGTGGGGAATAATCTGGACAAAGCTTAATCCCACTTCACTACCACCCCTGATTCTGTTCTATTTACTACTGCAGTCAGATTATAAACTAGAAAAATTGATCAGGCTTCCCTCTCTCGATGGCCAAGAAATGGACCATGGAGGATTTAGGGGTAGAGAGAACATGCCATGGACACTCTTTGGTTTGAAGTTTCAATTTCATTTATTTCTGCATGTCTGATAGGAGTCTTACACTCTTTAGAGAAAGAACATTACTGCAGGGATTGTAAGGCAATAAACACACCACCTACTCACAGAAGCAGAAATGGAGAAGATGGCCTCATGGGGAGCCTTTCCAACTACCCTTGCTTGCAGGACAGGGCCAACAGGCATCAGAGGCACACAAGCCCAGCTTCTCTCAACCAGTTCTGGGATCTAATGACCTGGTTTGAGGGCCCGGAATTCACTGGAAAGGAAGCAACATCTATTTAAGGATGCCTAACTTAGCCAGGTGTGGTGGTGCACACCTGTAACCCCACTACCTAGGAAGCTGAGACAGGAGGATTGCAGGTTCAAAGCTAGCCTCAGCAATTTATCACTCTATTTAAAAAAAGGCTGGAAGTGTAGCTTGAAGGTAGGATGCTCAATCCCAATACCAGAAAACCAGAGATGCATAACTTATAAAAAGCCCCATTTGCATACTTATTCCTACACATGGTTGAAGACAAAAGAAAAGCAGTTAAGAGAGTGTGATAGGTCCTCATAGAACAAATTTTGTGTCCTGGGGGCACACATCTGGACTTCAGTAAGAGTCTAAGAAAGATACCATGGCCAAGATGAAAGTGTTTGAACTAACCTAGAGGGACTGGTCTGGCGGCTTCTGTGAGCACAGAAAATAAAGATCCCTGAGTGGCTGGTGTTCAGCTAAAGATACCAAACCATGAACATTCCTAGACCATTTCTAAGTTTCCGGCTCAAGGCAGGATACAGCCCTGGTGGACCCAAGACTAAGCAGGATTCCATAATTGCAACTGTGCAGCGGGGTTTCCTCTGATGAACCACAGAAAATCACTTGTTTAAAACTTTAGCTTAATGATGACAAAGCAATGCATGTACTATTTAATCTTCACCAAATACTCTGTGCCATCATCCACTTATTCCCCTAAAATTGTGAATTGTGTGTGTATGTATTTTCCATCCTCTCCATATATGAAACCAAATATAACAAGGACCACACAGGCAAATAAAATTATAAATATATCTTCTGAGTTATTGGATTCTTGTTATGAGTTAATTCAATGGTTTCCTTCCTTCCTTTTTTTTTCTTTTCTTTCTGTGTGTATGGGGGGAGGGGAAGTATTGGGGATTGAAGTCCAGGGCATTATATGTCTAAGCTACAACCTCAACCCTACTTCATTCTTTTTATTTTGAAACAATGTCTCATCAACTTGGTGATGCTGGCCTCAAACCTGTGATCCTCCCATCTCAACCTCTCAAGTATGGGATGTAGACTTGTGCCACTGCACCTGACTCCTTTCTTCCTTTTTTAAATTCCTGGGCTGTGAATCATCCTTTATCAGCCTAAACCATTTCCCCTACTCACCAATAGCTGTCCTGGTTAGATACTGGAAGATTCCAATCAGATCTGTGTCTGGGGCAGGAAAAAGAAAGCCCAGTGGATGAACAAAGCAGGGAGGGGACCTGGGAACAGGAACTGCCAATTGGGAATATATCATGAAATCAAGGCATATTAGTACAGTGGCATGATTTTTCAATATCATATTTATTAAAATATTTTTAACTTCTATGCCCATAATCACAGCATTATACAAGACGGGATCAGAGTAAAGAGACTGATTCAATTTGCCATGTTGTATGGAGAAATCAATGTCTGCTTCATACACCCATTGGTCTCATTATCAACATCATAGTAATCATCTGGTAATCTATTCCAGAGCTCTGAGATCCTAAGCAAGAATTATAAAGTAGAATTCCACAAAAATTCATAGAAGATCATCAGTATTCTCTGGTATTATTCCTACAGAACTCTGCTAAGAGTGCAATGGAAACCAGAGGAAGGAGAGGGGAGAAGCAAGCATTCTATCCTCCATCTGCCCCTCTCCTCTTCCAGCCTGGGGGGAAAGAGGCTAGGGTTGAGGAAGGCGTCCCCAGTCACTGGGAAATCTTGTCATTTCCAAGTTCCATTTTCCATATTCATATTTTCATTCTGAAGAAAAAATCTGCAGAGATTACTTCCAGGAAATTCTGACCAGACAAACTACCAGCTGAACAAAGATTTCTGTCTGCAGCCCACAACTTGCCTCTTTCCTACCCGTTCCTCACGTCATTCACTGGAGTCTATCCACACACATGCTGTAACTGCCTCCTTCTTCCTCTGTAACCCAGTCTCTTCTGGTCTTAAATAAGTATGCTCACAGTCCTAAAATGCCTTAATAGCTCTCATATGCAAGAGGAATTATATGGCATAAATTAGCTCCAAAAAGCACAAATGGGCTCAAAAAAGTTCAGACTCTGTCTCTGTCCTAGGGTCAAGTTCACTGCCACTCCAGAGGAGCAAAGTCAGTACCTGGCACCTGGGAGAGACAGCTGAGAAATGCTATGGAAGGAAGAAAGTAGGAAGCAGCCCAGATTAGAATTCTGAAAGTGAGAAAGAGCAAGTTCCTGTTGTTTATTTGTTTGTTTTGTTTTGTTTTAAGGAGGCATACATTTGAAAAACAAATTCCTTGAAGTTTTTAATTGAATTTCTCTTATCAAATGTGTTAGAAAAGAATATCTTCCTGCCCTTAATCTCCACTCCAAAAAGAAAAGGAAAGGTCCTGTTTAACATCACACTGAGCCCTGGCAGGAGAGGAAGCCAGTTCTTTAGAGAAAAGTTGTTGCCAGAGGCTGAAAAACAAGACCTGAGATGCCTTCTCTATGCCCCTTAAGGATGTTTCCAACTTCCAACATCAGAATAGCCTCAGGCATCTTGTTTTGCCCTCTAGGAGAACTGGAATCTTCAAAGGAGACAAAAGCATTCATCGAGGAAAGCAGGAAGGGTGGACAGAAGAGCGGGAGAAAATGAAAGAAGGCAGGCACTGACTCCCCTCCATACCCATCCAAGGTGAACTCCATGGCTACAGCATCCCTCCCGGGGCAGAAAGAGCACCTTGGCCCTCTGTCTTTCCAGGGACCACACACACAGAGGAAGCAAGACACATAATTGAACCGACAATAGGAAATAAAGAAAATGGACTTTCCAGGGATGAAACGGGTGCATAAGGAATCAGCACACAAGTGACCCAAGGAGAGCTGGACACAGTCAAATCCTGCCTCCAGCAAAACCTTTAGGCAGAGTGATGCATCTAAGCCCAGAGCTGGGCGCAAGGAAATCTGCAAGTTTCTAATTAAGGCAACCATAGGTAGGAACAGCCTCGAAGACATGGAGTGTTGCTCTCTGTTTTTCTTCCAGAAAGCCGAAGGAAATCAAGCTGAGAGCGCCCCTGGTCAGACTCAACAAATTTGTTCACATTTAAAATTACATTTGTATTAGCTTAGATGTGTGTGCCAAGGAGAGGGGGAGGGTAAACTACTCTTCTGAAAAGCAGTAAACCACTTTCATTTTCTAGAGCAAAGGTTAAATACTCATTTATGTGGCAAATAGTAAACATTTAAGACAGTAGGGGCACTATGCCAAGACATTCAGACAGCACAGAAATTAACCAGTATGTGTGTCCTCTCTAAGAGAAGAAAGAGGACAAGAACCAGAAATAAGTATAATACAAGGTACTAAAGTATTAAGACCCCAAACAGAAATAAAGAAATACAATTTTTTTTGGTACCAGGGATTGAACTCAGGGGTATTCTACCTCCAAGTTACATCCCAGCCCCTTTTTATTTTGTCTTTGAAACAAGGTCTTGCTAAGTTTCTGAGGCTGGCCTTGAACCTGTGGTCCTCCTATCTCAGCCTCCCACGTACTGGGATTACAGACACATACCACCATGCCTGACTATAAAAAGGAAATTTGAAAAGTTTTGTTTTGCTTTCAGTTGACATATAATGATTGTACATATCTACAAAGGAAAAGAGAGAGATTAATGGACAAAAAGAATACTTAAGGAAATAATGGCTGAAAACTGAAATTTGATGAAATAATTTACACATCCATAAAGCTCAACAAACTCCATGTAGAATAAACTCAGAGAGATCTACTCTAAGACACATCATCATCAAACTGCCAAAGACAGAAAGAATCTTGAAAATAGAAAGAAGTGATTTGTTCTATACAAGGGATAATCAATAAAGTCCACTGCCGATTTCTCATCAGAAACCGTGGAAGCCAGAATGCAGCAGTATAAAAATTTAAAGTACAACAATTAAAATGAATAAAATGAATATAGTCCCATCGAAATAATAATTGAAAAAATTCATAATTAGACCTGTACTGTGTGAAGTGTTAAAGAGAAATGCTCGTGGCTGAAATGAAAGGATGCTGCCCAAGTACTAGAAGATGTAAAGAAATAAGATCACTGGTAAAGGTAACTGCATAGGGGCACAGGAGCAGAGTTTTTGTATGCAACTGAAATTAAACTGGTATCAATTCAAACTAGTCTGTTACAATTTTTGATGTTAATTGTAATCCCCATGGCAACCAATAAAATCAGCTACAAACATAGAAAAGGAAATGAGAAGGGAATAAAGAGGCACATTAGATAAAAATCAAACACAAAAGAAGGCACTATTGAATGAAAAGTGAGAGAAATCAGACATAAAAGTTTACATAATATATGATTCCATTTATATGAAATAATTGGGATGAGTAAATCTATACAGAAAGAAAGCAGATTGGTGGTTTCCAGGGGCTGGGAGAAGAGTAGAAAAGGTTAAGTAACTGTTTAATGGGACCAGGGTTTTATTTGGGGGCAAGGAAAATGTTTTGGAACTAGAAAGAGGTGGTGGTTGTACAACATTGTGAACACACTAATTACTACTGAATTGTTCACTTCCAAATGGTTAATTTTATGTTATGTGAATTCCACCTCGATACCAAAAGGCTAGGAAAGAAAGTAATTACCTCTAATTTTGTTTTCATTGTGCTGGTGGTAAAAAAGAAAATAAACAAAGCTTGTCCCTTAAAAGAACAACCTGAGTAAAATTAGTCCATCTAAAGAAAGAGCATGCAGTTCTTTCAGATTCTCTTAACCTGCCTTTACCCAGAATAGTTAATCATTTGCAAATCCATCTTAGTTTTACTCCCTTTGCCGAATCTCCCTGAAAGCAGAGTTAAGTGAATGCTTTCTTTTACATTTATTTCATTTTATTGTTATACTGAGGACTGAACCCAAGGATGTTCTACTTTTTTTTTTTTTTTTTTTTTTTTTTTTTAATAAGGTCTTGCTAGCTGGGCATGGTGGTGCATGCTTGTAATCCCAGCATTTGGGAGGCTGAGACTGGAGGATCCGGGTTCATGGCCAGCTTCAGCTGCTTAGTGAGGCCCTCCTAAACTTAGTGAGACCCTGTTTCAAAATAAAGAATAAAAAATAGAGCTGGGGCCATAGCTCGGAGGTAGAATGCCCCCAGGTTCCATCCCCAGTACTGCAAAAATAAATAAATAAATAAATAAATAAATAAATAAATAAATAAATAAATAAGGTCTTGCTAAGTTGCTGAGGCTAGTCTCAAACCTGAGACCCTCCTGTCTCAGCCTCCTAAGTACTCGGATTACAGGTGTGCACTACTCAATTTATTTGTCATAGTGCCCCTTGGTGTTGTCAAAAGACTTAGAGTTTATCATATATAACAAAAGGGGGGACATAAAAAATACCCACACTTAACTCCCTCCCCAAACAAGTACTGGTTCTTATCATTTACCCGTAGGTGATATTGTGAAATGCATCTTTTTTCCTGGCACATAACTCCTAAAATCCCTGAAATCTCTACAGTGATGTCTTTTTGTATACTAATAGTTGACTCTGGGCTGGTTGCTCTTAGGTAGATTTAAGATGGGGCTGGCCACTAAAAGACCAAAGCAGGATTAGAAAGTAGAACTTTTCAGGCACACCCCCACCCCAAACCTCTGGGGACAGAGGCTGAAATTTAAGTCAATCATCAATGACTAAAGATCTAATCAATCATGCCTATGGAATGAAGCTTCCAGAAAAATTCCAAAAGATTGGGTTTGCAGAGTTTCCAAATAGCTGGGCATGTGGAGCATCCTGTGGGTGGTGCACCCAGAGAGGGCATGGGAGCTCTGCACCCTTTCTTCTGACCTGGTCCTAGACATCTCTTCCATCCAGCTGTTGATCTGTATTTGTGATAAGCCAGTAATGTGTTCCCTGAGTTCTGTGAGCTGCTCTAGCACATCAGTTGAACCCAAGGAGGGGGTCATAGGAACCCTAACTTATAGCCTGTCAACCAGAAGCACAGCATCTGAAGTGCGGGGGCAGTCTTGTGGCACTGAGCCCTCAACCTGTGGGATATGACGCTATCCCCAAATATACAGCATCAGCGATGAATCAAATAAGAGGACATCAGCTGTTATCTGCTGGGCAATCACTGTTCCTGATGCAGATCCCCACACACAGAAGTGAAGTGTTCTGTGTTGATTGTTATAAAAGTACAGTAGGAGAAACTGAGGGGTTTTTTCCTATATCCTCACCCTAGATGGAAACTCATTAATTGAGAAACTAAGACTCCTAAGATTCAACAGTTAAAATGTTCTCAGGATCAGCTCCTCATGAAGTTTTAATACCTATGTTGTACCATGGCTATACCTGAATAGAAGAAATCAAACCAGCCTGGGGCTGGGGAAAGGCTTCACAAATTTGGCTTAAAATCCCCTGTGTCCTTTCCATTGGCCAATAAAAACCAAAGGAGAGAAATAGCATCCTTAATCTTAACATTTCTCCCACATATTTTATGAATACATAATCCTTTAAAAACAAACTCTGGATTAAGGACCTGGCCAACATGCTTATCACACACATCCATGGCTTCCAGAATGTAAGCTTGAATGACAGGAGGTACCGACAGAGCTGGATTAAGCACTCACCTGGCACGGGCACAATTGTACAAACATGCATTAGCATTCTCCCCCACAGACCCACACCCTTGGCCACATTTCACACATGTTGCTAAGACCACAATGAAAGGCAGATACCAGAGACTGAAATTCTGTCCACAGCAACTCTATACTTGGGGAAAATAACACATTGTCCCAACTCTGACCTACACACAAAAAAATACACACAAAAAAATTCTATATTCTGTCTTGATCTTTCTGTCTTGAGTAGGTTGGCAATCTTGGTCAGCTAAGTATTAATTCCAATGCCAGCTCTCATCAGGACTTAGCTCCTGATGGGGAAATGCTGGTTCAATGGCTGAGCTACACTGTGCCTGGTGAACTCCACCCACCCATGCTCTGCGTCCACAGTCTTCGTTGTTCCTACTGTGTGCATCTGAGCTCCGGAAGAGCACTGGGACGCACTGATCCTGGTCTCAAGGGCTGCACTTGGCTCTTAAGCCATGGGAAATAGTTTTCTTAATTCTACAACATTCTGAACCCAAGTGTGGATCTTCTTGACTATATGCAATAGTTGTTTTGTTTTGAATGGCATTCTTTTCCAGTTCAGGGTTTCTGGAATCCAAGAAAATTAGTGATGTTACATACAACTTCAAAGGAAGTTGAAAAGTCACAAGAAGTATAGAGTCACAAGACATGTGGGGAAAATGAAAACCCAGTCTTGGGAAGCTGGTCAATAACTGGTGGCAGCAGGAAGGACATGGACCAAGCTTCTGTGTCCCTTCCTCAGTGTCTCTGCTTGTCTCTGGGGATCTTTCTATATCTTTAATGTATTCTTGATCTAATGGCTCCTCTGCTTACCTAGTTTTGACTTCATGCAACCCATTCAAGCCAAATCCACCCAAACTTCATTTGGTTTTCCAGCCCCTGTAGCTACTGGCAGCTGCCCTGTGGTCTTGAACAGTTTCTCAGGTGTTCCCACTAGCAGGGTGTCTGGGCCTGTATGTCAGCACCTCCGTCAGGAGACCTGGAGTCAGAATCTCCTGATGGTGACAATGGTACATTGCCGAAGAGGGGAAGGCAGGGTCACATGACCCACAGCCCACTTCAGAAAAGGCGTGGGAGACAAGGCCGTGGAGGGAGTGGAGGGAAATACACCAACCACTGTGTGCATGTGTGTTTTTTATCTCTTTGAACCACACGATGGTGCATAATTGCAACATGCTAAATAAGGTGATTTTAATAAAATCTTAACTATTGCCACCATTTGTCTGATCTCATATCCTCTCCTACAACCTGATCAATATTTAAGGACTTTTACTCAACACATAAGAAAATAAACTACTATGGCAATCATTCATCTCCTAGCTTCTATAGTTTCTTTTCTTTTTTAGGGGTGAGGGTACTGGGGATTGAACCCAGGGGCATTCTACCTCTGAGCTACACCCTCAGCCTTATTTTTATTCTTTATTGTGAAACAGGTTATCACAAAGTTGCAGAGGGTCTCACTACATAGCTGTGGCTGGCTTTAAACCTGTGATCCTCTTGTCTCAGCCTCCCAAGTACAGGGATTACAAGCATGTGCCACCACGCCTGGCTGTTTCTATAGTTTCTAATGAAACTTCAAATTATCTACCTCTGATTCTGCCATAGGAATTCCTAAAACTTAGAGGTTTGATGATGGTTTTTAATCATTTATGGTTAATAAGATCCTTATTGAGGGATCCTTAGAGCCACTAAGGAGACCTCAAAAAATGTGTTTGTTCTCAGCAAATGGCTAGAATAGAAGGAAAATCCACAGTTCTGCACATTCTAGGTTATGCTAAAGTCCAACTGCCAGATAGTAGCTAGGTCAGTGATGCTTTATCTCTATATATCACCAGGTAACAGGTCTACAATAAAGAAGATTCCAGTTCTGAAAACTCAGCTGCTCTGTGATCCTGGAAATGGAGAATTGGGATACAATTGCAGAGATTACTGGATAAAACCCAGTAGCCCAATTCACCTTCAGTGAAACATAAAATAAACAATTATGAGGCCATTTGAATATCACATCAGGTAACAAGGCTAAAATGAAACATCCCTACTCTATCACTCAATTTCCATTGAAAAGCTGACTTGAAGAATGCCTCTCTCATGTGCAAATTTATGAATGAGCTTTGCCTAGCAATAGAGTACAAAGTTTAGTTCAAACTTCAGGGATATAATAAGCTTGAAATGACTTTTAAGAAAAAATTGAATTAATATTGATGCAAAAGTCATTCTTGCACTGAATTAACTTTGAGGAGCATTAGGCTGAGTTTTGCTCATCTTACACACTCAGAGGCTGCATCATCATTCAAATTATTCAGAACTGAATTTGAATACATAGTATATTCGCTCTGCCAACTACTCTGTATTATGGTTTGAATACTGAACATCCCCCCAAAAGCTCATGTATTGAAAGCATGTCCCCAAGGCAGCAAGGTTCAGGGGTGGGGCGTAGCTGGAGGATGTGAGTCACTAGGGGTATGGCCTTGAGGACTGTGTGTTACCTGGCCCCTTCCTGTCTCTCTCTGCTTTTGGGCTGCTGTTAGCTGAGTAGCTGTCCTCTGCCACCATGACGCCTTGTAGCCAGCCAACCATGGGCAGCCTCGAAAACCGTGAGCTTAATGAACCTTTCCTCCTAATGTCTTCTTGTGAGGTATTTAGGTTACAGAAACAAAAAAGCTAACTGATACACTATGTAGGATTCTGACCAAGATTGTTCTCTTCTCTGACCCTCAATGCCCTCAACCCACTAAACACAGCCACAATGTCCACCCTGTCCAGCTTCTTGCTCCCTCCCTGCTGGAATTTCTAGATCATCCCTTTTCCTTTATATCAGGTTTCGCCACCCCTCTGTTCACAGACAGGGTGCTTGGAAATGGGCTAACATCTACACATGAGGATTTTCTTCTATGTTAAAGAAGAATGCACACCAATATGAAAATTGAGCCAAAAATACCTTCAGCGCCAATCTTGACTTCTTTAAACCTTCCTGGTGCCACTTTTGGGATCCACCAGCTAATGGTTTCAAGGACCTTTTGCATCCTAAAGAAAATTCCACACAGGTATCTTGAAGATCTCATTTTCTCCAGGTCAATCACTAATCCACTTTGGGCTCAGTGGCTATGAACTAGCACTTTACTGAGTGATTATTTCAACCTGGCATGGGTCTCTAGTTATGTTCCACTCAAGTTTTTGTCAGTCACACAGCACATTTCAAAAGTATTCTTATTTCTATACCAAATAATCCACAAATTTGTAACATGTCTCCCCTGTTGGATAATATTAAGAAAAAATATTTACTATATTCACTAGGTAAAACTAGAACATTAAAATTATCAGTGCCAATCTCAATTCCACATCCAGGGAAGGGAAGGGATGAGGGTGGGATCTGGGCAAAGTTCACCAAGTGCTATGCATATGTATGTCCCTATCACTTTGAACTTCATTTATAATGTTTGGTTATAATACATGATTAAAAGTACATTTTAAAAAAGTGCATCAGGAACCAGAATCCCCTAAAGAACCTGGTCAACATTTAGGCTTAAACCAATCACAGACTTAGCCTATGAATTCTTTCTGAAAAATGAAGAAAACATCTTGGGGAGCCTATAAAGTTTTGCCAAGGAGGCAGCCCCCAAAATAACTTTATATCAGAGCTGTGAGCTTCCTTTGTGTCCTAGTTAACCTATGCCCATTAACCACAGCAAGTAAGGAGAGAAAATGTGTGTAACAGTACTTACAATCCACTGTCCACTCTGCTATGACTCTTGTATACATTAACTTGCTTTAGTCCTCCCAATAACCCATGAGATTGATGCTGTTCTGAACACCACTTTACAGATGGGAAAGCCTAGGAATAGAGAGCTTAGGTGATTTGCCCCTGGTCAGACAGCTTGGAAGCAAAACAAACAGGATTCAAATCCAGGCAGTCTGACTTCTGAATTTTTGAGTTAATCATAACCTTATGCTGCCTCTAGCATCCTGGGAAGGCAAGGTCCTCCGTGCATAAAATCCTCTTTGTTCTCTCTGGTTCTTGCCACACATCTCCAGATGAATGACTTCATCAAATCAGTTCACACAGTCACTTCAACTGGCATCCCTTCCTCTCTGCTCACATTTGAATCTGATGCCATATTTTGAAATATTTTTATGTAAACAACAAATTTACTCATCACTCCCCAAGAATGTGCTGAATCAAATTGTGATGCTCAGGGACGTGTTAGAAATATAAAGTGTGGGCATGTCACACCCTTTGTGATTCAGATATCAGATCTTGTATCTTTTAAATTTGCTTTACCCAAGTGACATAAAGAAAGAAGGTCTCTCTAGGGCTATGCAAATTGGTTTTATTTTTAAGTTCATAATCATTTTTTCACTCTTTACTAAAAGCATTTTTTGTTTTATTTAGTGTAACATTGAGATGTCATAAGTTAATGTGTAAGACAAAAAAGACATCATATATCATAGGATCCTCACAATGGTCTAAACGAACAATGATAGTCAAAAACAACAACAAAAAAATGGTGTAGCTAACCTAACCAGGACTAAGAAACCCAAGTCAACCTACCAATAAATGAAATGAACAAGTGATTATCAACAAAATTAATAAAGGTACAAGTAGAAAAATAATTGGACCTTTAGTACCATTTGTTGTTTTAAGTTAATATATACACCTAGCCTTGGTGGGGTAACACAAGGCAGATATTTTAGACATAGAAGAACAGAATAGATGGTACCTATAGTCAATATCTGATATGTAGGCCAGGCTAATTCCTGAGGCAGAGAACCTGTGAATTACAATATCCTTCAAACCCAAGAAACTCACATTCCAGTAGAGGAATCTGAACACCATACCTACACATACCTACCTAACTTTGTTTCTAATGAACCTATCTGTGTAGGCATACACATTAGCTATCACTGCAAATGTATTGTTAAAGTATATTCAAATGATGAAAGCACCTCTCATTTGATTGTTAAAAGAACTACAAAATAGTCATTTTAAAAATATCCAAGAGATAATAAGCACTCAACAAATCACATCTATTATGATAATAACCTCACTATCAATACCCTGAGAAATGCCTAACACAGTAATACGTCTACTGCTGGGTGAAGACTTTTAAATAAGCCAAAAAGTATATATAATCACATGTTGTAAGATTTGTTTCCCCCTATTTTGATGAAAATGTGCTCGAGAAGATTTTTCTCAACAGGTATGCACAATGTAATTATTCTAACATATTTATTTTTATTTTTGTACATTCTCTTACACATCTGCACATGCTGGCACACACACACTGGCATTTGTATTTACAGCACTCATTAACCTACCTTACCAAGTGCGTGGGATTTTACTAAGTAGGTCATTGGATGCCAGAAACCCAAAGACTATTCACTCGGCAGGCCATACTCTTAAGGAGGTCTTGTTAAAATATGAGCATACTTTCAGCATTGGTTTATGGCTTCATATATAAACACAATACTTCTTTTCCTACTATATTTTCTACAATTTGACAATTTGTCATTTTTAGTTGAATTGGAATACCCTTTATTGTCTGTTTTAGACTAATGGTGGGGGATCTCAATGTTTTGGTTACAAACTGCCATCTCTCCATGCCAACATTATTCACAAAAAGTTCTTCTGTCTGATTTGGAAGTGTTACTTCATATTATGATATATCCAAATCACTAGTTATTTCTCCATTGCCCTCTGGGCTTTATTAGTTTATGTTAGCCCCAGCACTACATTGCCTTCAAGCTGGGTGTTCTCTATTGGGTCCTAACATGTGATATGTTAAGCCCTTCTCTCAGGTCTGTGGTTACAAAATTTTTTGGGATTTTCTGGCCCATTAATATTCCAGGTGAATTTTTTGAATCACAAGATAGCTGCAATTAAGATGGTGGGTCTTACTTTAAGAGAAGAAATTTAATCATGAGAAACATCTAACTGTAAAAATAGTAAATATAATACAATAAACCCCCCCATCCCACTTTAATTAAGAAAGAAATAGATACTTTGTAGAGGCCTTCTGCAAATTCTGACATTTAGAAGAGTCCAACTTATCCAAAACAAAGGGCCTGATGGTGAAAGATGTCGAGCTCCTTTCTTACTGTGTACTGCTAGAACCAACTGGCTCCAACTCGTTCTAGTTCATTAAAAATAAAAGGGGAAAAAATGGCTAATAGCAAATTCAAGAGAGAAGGTTGACTCTCAGTAATTTAATTCTCAGTGTAATAACATGCTTATTAGAAATGGAAGGTCACTCTCCCAAAAATTCCCCCAAAGGCACAGCTGCCAAATTGACTTCTGATCTAGTCTTTACAACATTATTAATGCAATGACATAATAAAGCTGGCAAGGGAAAGCTTCATGTTTGCCGTACAACAGGAGACAGAGTACTGAGAGAGGTCCTTGTGAGCTTCCTAGAAAAGCCACCTGAAAAAGAAATCGCTTATTTCCCCCCACCCCCATCCTGATAGAGGATTTCTAATGCTTTGGGGGAAAGCCTACCAAACTGGATTTCCTGCTTCCACAGCTGTATATCTTTGCTCTAACTTCGTGCATTAGCAGTGAAGCATTCTGTTCCCAAGAGCAGAGATAGCTTATCTCCAGGTAAGCCCCTGGGAGTGGGTCTAAGACTAACACTGGCAAAGGGCAAAGCATCTTTGCAGATCCTCCCCAGCCCAGACAGGCCACTGTTGAAAGGCACCTGGCATGGAAGTTAGCCCCGAAACCATGACTTGGCAGCAAACCCTAATTAAATGAAACTCGATCGCAGAATGCTTGTTGATTTTAACTTGTCTAAAGTTCCAGACTTGGATAACAGGTTGAAACCTGCTGGGATTGTAATCAGTGCAATCGATAGCTTTTAGAAAGAACTTTTCTAAGTGAGTTTCAAAGGGTCACTTCTTTCTTCTATCTGCCACGCAAATTAAACTAGGCTTGTGAGTCTTCCTGGAGTGACTTACTGGCTTTCTCAGACACCAAAGGAGCAGCTCCTATGCAACCTTCCAAGAGAGACAAGTTGTTAAATGGTTTCTTCTGGAATGGATTGTTCTGGTTTCACTACCACTCTGCCTTTATAAACTTGTGGCCTATGACGGCCCTGTTACCTTTAATTTTTCACAAATACCAAAAAGTCAGTAACTACATAATAATATAATAAAGTCCAAAGGTACACAACATGCACACATCGCTTGGCCTTTCCCTCTGCGTCCCCGTCCTTCCCTTGATACCTGTTAGTGAGGTTGGCGGTGACGCCTTTGTATGGACATAGCAGTACCTGAACTGTTTCCTTCCTCAATTCCCTTTTCCCTCCCTCTTCACCTTCCTCCCCCAGTCACCTTCCACCGTTCTACTGGTCTCTCTCCTCATTTATCTAAAGTCCTTTTTGCTTCCTATTTTCTCTCTAGTGTCCACATATAAGAGAAAACATACAACCCTTGACTTTTGAGACTGGCTGACCTCACTTAACATTATATTCTCTAGTTCCATCCATTTTGATGAAAATGACAGGATTTTGTTGCTTGTTATGGCTGAGTAAAATTCCACTGTGTGCATATACCACATTTTCTTTAACCATTGATCTGGTATAATTTTTTTTTTTAAGAAGGAACTGGGAGCCAGGCATGGTGGCAAACGCTTGTAATCCTAGTACTTAGGAGGCTGAGTCCAGAGGATCTAGGTTCATGGCCAGCCTCAGCTACTAGTAAGGCTCTCCGCAACTTAGTGAGACCCTGTTTCAAAATAAAGAATAAAAAAGAGAGCTGGGGGTGGAGCTCAGAGGTAGAATGCTCCAATCTCCAATATGGCAAAAAAAAAAAAAAGAAGAGGAAGGAGGAGGAGGAGGAGGAAGAGGAGGAGGAGGAGGAAGGAGGAGGAGGAGGAGGAGGAGGATGAGGAGGAGGAGGAGGAAGTGGGAGTCTCAAAGAGGTTAGGAAATCTTAACTGAATACTTAATAAAAGTGGCAGACAGTGATTTTTTTTTTTAAATCACAATGTCTGGCATAGTTATCTGACCCTTCACCCACAGGCCACTGGGAACAGACTGTAGCAGAGCCAAGTTGGACTTAGCAAGCCACAGAGAACTGTGAGAGGGCTAGGAGGGACTTGTTACAAATTTAGGCTTGTCAGTCGTGCACAGCAGGGTTCTTCTCTGGAGTTGGTGGTGCCAAAAGCAGAGGCAAGTCTGGGGTTCAGATCATGTTATCTAAAAGAGGGAAGACCAAAGTGAGGCTCACCCATTAAAGGGCAGAGAGGCAGAGTCTCTCGTATTAGACAGGAAAGGAGGGTATCCGATCTTTTTTGTGATTTAAACACAGCCAATTCCAGATGTACATCTGCCTATATAGAAAAATCTTCAATTCGTGTAAGATTTTTAAGTAATACAACTTGGAGAATTTCATAGCAAAAGCCAACTCTCTATCTGCTGAGGCAGTCATTTGGTAATTCAATCAACTATGACTTATTAAGGCAATGGTTTGCACATCCACACCAGTGGAATTCAAGACTCCAACCCCGAGAACTGAAAGTCTTTAGAAGATGATACTGTCAATTAAACATGAGAGAGTAAAAGAATCAAAAGTAATGTACCTTCACCAAATTAAAGCTTACAACAAAATATTGGTATGCCAAATATTTGACAGATTGGTAATTTGCTACTTCTGGGCTAGGTTTCACTTATATCTATTACTCCCTCTAAACAGAAAAATGTGAACCAAATTATGTGTTAACTCACATTGTAGGTATGGCCTGAATAACTGAAAGCGGATGTAATAAATCTTACTCAAAGATTCTAGTAAAACTATCAGCCTATCTCCAACATATATTAAAATGTTTTCTTCATTCAGGATACAAATTAAACATAATGCATATTTTCTTCTCATTGCAGAGATTGCAAACCTTTTAGCCTATATGAAATCTTATGCTACATCTTATTTGGGCTATGCAATACTCTTTAAATTTTGAATGAGTTTACAATGTGTCAAGATTAAATAATTGCATATAAAAATCTAGAATTCTGTTTCTTCTTGAAAAATACCAAAAATTCTGAAATACTGGGCCAAAATTCTGATAGAAAATGACCAGTTGGCATTGAGTAGCATCTGTCCCCTTCAGAGAGAAATGTCTCTACCACTGGAGACAGTCCCCATATGCCTGCTGGGCTTCGAAGCTTGTAGCTCCCTCTTTCTAGATAAGGATGTAGAAGCAGAAAGTGGGTTTCCCTGGCTTTGGAGGAAGGGTTTCTCTCACACATCATGCATCCTAGTATGCTAGCAGGGCATGGTGGCACATCTGTAATCCCAATATTTGGGAGGCTGAGACAGGAGGATCACAGGCTTGAGGCCAGCCTCAGCAACTTAGCAAGACTATAAGCAACTTATTGAGACCCTGTTTCAAAACTGAAAAATAAAATTGGGCTGGGGGGTATAGCTCTAAGATAGAATAGCCCTAGATTCAATCCACAGTGCCACAAAACAAAACAAAAAATACCTCACTCCTTTTAGTTTCCACCACTCGCAGCACCCCACGTGCCTCTGGATGAGGCATCAGAAGGACACAGACATCCTCTCCTGCTCCACACCTTGGTTTCCTGACCTGAACTCCAGTGATCAGTCCTCTCCCCATTTTATGTGGCCTTCTAGAGTCAAAAGTGAGTATGATTCCCACACTAAGGTTTTTTGCCCAACTCTCCTGCACAGTTTATATCCTGAATGAAGAAAACATACTATCATAACAGATTATGAGTTACAGGGACCTGAATCCAATGGGACCCTTAATAAAAAATATAGCAAACTTTAAGTAGCAGTACAAGTCACTAAGAATCCCTTAATTTCAGTTAGTGATCTGGTCAGAAGGTAAAGTTGCATCTGCAAAACTGCTTCACGGTGACAAAGGTCAGCACTTGGGTGTTTATGTGCTATGTGTTGATGGCTATTTTGTGCTTTCACATGAATGATGAACCTTAGTGCTCACAGTTCCAGTGTTGTCCCCACTTCATAAATAAGTAAACTGAGGTCCAGAGAGTTGAAGTACCAGGTCCTACTTACACAGGATAGGGTCAGGTTCAGCCCAGGCAATGTGCCGCTACCTGTGAGTTCCTTTTCAGTTTGTAGAAATACCAAAAGCTGCTGCATTTTGGAAAGAAAAGCCTGTTTATTAATGTGTGTTGCAGTCAAGCAACCTCTGACCAGCTGGCAGAGCTCCCATTCATTCTGCTCACGTGTACAATACATTTTGTAAATAACAAATTAAAATGCTATTAAATTAAATACTGTATTTATGGTGCATATGATGGGGTTTTGTTTTGGTTTGTTTGTTTGGATGCTGGGGACAGAATCCAGGGGCATTCTACTTCCAAGCTACACTTCTAGCCCTTCTTTTTTTTTTTTTTTTTTTTTTTTTTTTGCAACAGGATCTTGCTATGTTGCTTGAGGCTGGCCTTGAACTTCCTATCCTCCTACCTCAGCCTACCAAGCACTGGGATTACTGGTGTCTGCCATGGTGCCTGGCTTGTGTCATCTGGGGCTGTCAATGACAAGGCAGACATAGGATTCTGCTGCGAGGTCTTCCACATGCCTTCAGAGACACTAACATTATCATGGGAACTAAACGTGGTAGTTAACATTAGCATAAGGACTTTGCACACTATGAAATATAACTTCATCTGTCCATTGCATTCCTTGATGTCTGCTCTGTGCAGAAAAAGAGTCTATGGTGGAGACATAGTTGAGGTTTAAAAAAAAAAAAAAGAAGAAGAAGCCCTGCCCACTGAGAGAGTATCTGATATTAAGCTTTCTTTTTATCCTCAAAAGCCATTCCCCTAATCATGTTAATTCCACCCTCTAGATGCATCTCTTGGGCCAACCCCCACACCATGGCCCTAGACCTCCATTGTTCTTGACCCCAGGAGGCTGACCCCTCCTTCTTCTGAGTATGCAAATTCAGACTTGAAGTTTCTAGTCCCCACACCAGGCCTGGAGCTCCTTCTTGTGGAAGCATCCCAAGGGAATCTAAATTGAAAAAACCATCACATGCCTCCTGATAGTTTGTATTTCTGTCTCCATTAAGCTGCGATTCCCTTGAGAATCACAGTCCAGGGCTTCCTTTTCTATCTCTCCAAAGCAGAGTGCCTCAGGCTCCTGACAGCAACTCCATTTCCAACAGGTGTTATGAAAGCACTAACATTCTTATGCAAAAGGAAGTTTCAAAACTCGCACATGGCCCGCTGAGGTTTCCTGCAGCCTGGCCCAGGACAACCTGTCCAGTGTTCTTTCGCTCCTACAGACAGTGCTCCCAACAACTTCATTCCATGGAGTATTATGAGGATTCCACTCTCAAGGAAGTTTGGAAAACCCTACATTAAAGTTTCTTGGAAGGGGGACACACCAGAGAGCTTAATATGGTTATATGATTTGAGAATCTCCAAAAGGAGGTTTCTAGATGCCATACCCTGAAACTCAGCCTCAATGACCCTTTCACTTGGAATAGCTATTTACACAGCCTGAAGAACAAATATTTAGCAGAACATTCCCTAGACTAAGGCAATTTCCTTTAAGATGTGGTTTTCCTTTTATTAACTACATTTTTATTGGTGCATAGTAATCGCACATCATATTGAGGTTTAGTGTGATAAAAACATGCATGCACACAGCACCTTGTGCCTTTCCCTTTGGTCCCACCCTGCTCCCTCCTCCTCCCTGTTTATAATATCTAAATTGGAATTGATAGCTTCACAAATGTATGTAGGATTGTTTGAACTGTTTTCTTCATCAATTCTTCTTTATCTCCTTCCCACCTCCTTCCCAACCCCATCCCACTATTCCACTGGTCTCTCTCTCTTCATTTATCTGAAGTCCCTTTTATTTCCTATTTTCTCTCTAGCTTCCACATACGAGAGAAAACATGTGACCCTTCACTTTCTGAGACTGGGTGAACTCATTTCGCATAATATTCTCTGGTTCCAACTCATTCTTGCCCAGGCGTTTTCTCTCCAGTTCATTTTAGAGCTCCATTTTGAATACCCTCCTGCCCTGCAGTCCTTTTTCTTTTTAAAATGCTCTCTGCATCTGTATATGAGCTTTCACTTTTAAAATGTCATGTGGGGCCGGGCGTGGTGGTGCACGCTTGTAATCCCAGCATTCGGGAGGCTGAGACCAGAGGATCCGGGTTCGCGGCCAGCCTCAGCTACCTAGTGAGGCACTCCGCAACTTAGTGAGACTCGGTTTCAAAATAAAGAATAAAAAAAATAGGGCTGGGGGTGTAGCTCGGAGGTAGAATGCCTCTGAGTTCAACCCCCAGTACCGCAAAAAAAAAAAAAAAAAATGTCATGTGGGCCATTCTTCATGAGACCAAACTCTGTGAGCATGGGGACTTGGGTCTTTGTATCCCCAGAACACAGCAAAGCTCAGGGCATACGATGAAAGCTCAGGTACAAACAAGTCACACTGAAACACCACACACAGTAGTGCAAATCATTACTTCCCTGATTTTGCTCCTTTAGTTTTTAAAATTGGAGTTGATATTCCTCAGAGCAATTTCAGGAGGTATTTTGCAGCTTCTCTCCCCACCCCACCCCCCACCAAAAAAACAAAACAAAACCACAATGGCAAAGAACTAATGATCCTGTGGTAGCTTCTAAGGCTTCCAAAGTAATTGCTAAACACTATAGATAGTGTCATAAAGTTAAGGCATCACCATCCGTAACTCCATCTGGGAGGCCTGTGCTTGGTCAGAGACCAAAGAGTTAAAATTGTGATTTTTGAATGAGCATGAACAGAGTTAGATGAGACAAATGGAAGAAATGCTTGTTACAAGTCTTCTTTCAACCATTTCAATCATTTTTATTAAAAATAATAAAACACATCGACCCAAGGCAAAGGTGGAGCACAGCATGAAACACAGACTTATTTTCAATGCCATTGTTGAATGCCATCAGTTCCAACTTCCTGGAAAGCCGTAAGAGATTGTTTAAGTCACGACTTAAAAGCTTTCAGACAAACTGTTATTCATGAGATTTAAATTTGTTTTATAGCTTGGGTTGGGCTGAGTTTGTGACACATTAGAATTTTATTTCTGGATTAGTACCACATGGACTGATACTAACACAGACCTACACAGTACCTACTGCAGATTGGATGGAATATCCCTGATTTAAAGGGCTAGTAATTTAGAGTCAGTGTATTTACTTTTCAGAAGTGATTAATATTCATGAGTCCAATTTACTTGATGCCTATTCCATCAGGAGCACAATCCCCAATTGTCACTTAGGTCCCCTAGAAACCCTGATGGCTTTTCTGACAACTCACTTGAAGAGGCTGTGGATGACGCAGCTGCTCTGATTGTGTGAAGCTTAGTGGAGTTAATCTACTTCAAATTCATACGTTTTTCTGCTGATGTTCCCCATACATTTTTAGATACACAATTAAAATTTGATATTTTCCTATCACTCTTAATATTTAGGCAGCTTTTCCATCATCAACAACAAAATATCCGCAAGATAGTTTTTATTACCCTGTGACCTTGAATTACTTAATATTACTTAACAGGCAATTTATTTCACACCTAAATTCCTGAGATGCAGGAATTTCCCACAAATGAAGTGGCTACTAAGCATCATTGTCATCATAATTATTTTGTCACTGTTACCAAAAGAGCATAGTAGAAAATGTTAAATTTATTTTAATGTCCACATGTAAGATTTCTAAAAAGACAAAGCGGTGTTCTCACTCAGACTCTCATTCATTTTCTCGCTCTCGCTCTCGCTCTCTCTCAAGAAAGGCAAGACTAGAACTCAAACAGACTCTTTCCAGGTCCTGATGAAGTGTGTTATCTGTCCTTATAGTCTTAGAAATTATACTACTGTCAGCCAGGTACAGTGGCACATGTCTGTAATTCCATTACTTGGGAGGCTGAGACAGGAGGATTGCAGGTTGGAGGCCACCACATGGTAACTTAGGGAGACTCTGTTTCCAAATAAAATATAAAAAGGGATGGGGGTTAGGGTTAGGCTCAGAAATAGAATGCTCTTGAGTTCAATTCCCAGTACCACCAAAAAAAGAAAAAGAATCATACTGCTGTGGAAGATCAACCACCTTAAAAACAGGCTTGAGAACACTGAGTGTGGACTACATAACAAACACTGCCAGAAGGAAGGAATTTCTTGACAGGCCATTCCAAGAGGGAGGTTCTGTACCTGGTGTGCACACCTGGCCAGATCCGTAATGATCTCTAAGGCTATTACAAAGGGGATCACCAAGCTCATGCGATATCTAATGTCATATTTCTTTGCTCGTGGATACAGAACTCTCTCTCAAGAAAGGCAAGTCCAGTGGGACGGTCACAGGAGAGACCAAGGCAAGACAAGAGGGGTTGGAGCAAAGAGGGGCTGATGGTCAAGCTGATCATATAATGTGATTGTAAGCTGGCCAATAACATAATCACTCAGAGGCTGACTTGAAGAAATCAGCATGGCCTTCTTCTTCAGTATTTCAGAACTCCAGCAAACATTCTTCCCTATCAAATAAATTATGTGACACACTACATTTATTTAAAAGGCTGTTAAAGTCTGTCACCCTGAGGGAAAAAGCATGAGCAAACTGCAGGAAGGAGACAGTTGCCTGTCCAGGATAGCGCCCCCCAGAGCCACCTCTCGGGGAAGTGCTGGGAGGGCAGGTGAGACTCTACATCCTTCATGAAGGGGCAGCTTTCCAGGCACCCTCACCACAGACTCTCAATCTTCCTCCAAATCTCTACCAAATTAAAGAAACTCCCTGTGGAGCTGGTTCACACAGCAGGTCTTCCCCCTTTCTCTGATGCCCCCCACCCGAGGAGTGGTTCTTGTGCCCATCTCCCTCAAGGCCAGCAGGAGCCAACCCAGCAGCTTGAGGCTGATGGCAGGAAGGTGTGTGATCCTGTGTGATTCTATGAGATAAATATTTGGTCTTTGTTTCCATTTCCTGACAAAGCTCCTAAAATCCTAGGCATCTCCAGAGAGGTAAGAGTGTCTTTTCTAGACTAATGAGATAACAAGGGGCTGAGACCCACTGGGTAGGTTCAGAAGTGAGGTGGGTCACAGAAAAGACCAAGGCAGGACATGAATGGGTTAGAGCAGAGAGGGGCTGATGGTTGAGCTGATTATATAATATGATTGCAAATTGGCCAATAATTTAATTATTCATGGCTCAATAAAAACCCAAAGGGCAGGGCTCAGAGAACTTCCGGACCGCTGAGCAGGCAAAAGTTCTTGGAGGTGTCCCACAGAGGGTCTGGGAGGCTCTACATCCCTTCTCCTATCCTTTGGCTATTCATCTGCATCTTTTGTAATAATATCCTTTATAACCAATGGGTAAACATAAATAAGGTGTTCCCCTAAGTTCTGTGAGCTGTCCTAGCAAGTTAGACAACCAGAAGAGGGGGTCATGGGAGCTCCCTGACTCATATATCAGTCAGAGACACAGATCACAACTGGGCCTTAGGACTGGCGTATGAGGAACTGGGGTTGGAGGACAGACTTGCAGGATTGATCCCTTAACCTATGGGGTCTGACCCTGACTCCAGGTATCTAGAGTTAGAATTAAGTTAAATCATAAGGGACCTAAATTAGTGCCAGCTGCTGGAGAGCTGCTTGGGTAACATGGGGAGAAAGCTCTTCGTATCTGGCATCTAAAATATCATACTGAGTGTGTAAGAACAGGAAAACCCAGAATATTATAATCATACTTGCATATCCATGTTCATAGCAGCACAATTTACAATAGCCAAATTATGGAACCAGTCTAGAAGTCCATTAACGGATGACTGGATCACAAAACTTTGGTATATACACACAATGGAATTTTATTCAGCCATAGAGAAAAACAAAATTAGACCATATGTAGAAAAAATGAATGAAACTTGAGAATATTATACTAAGTGAGTATACCCATTCCCAAAGAACAAATAGAAGTATGTTCTTTCTTATATGTGGAATCTAGTGGGATATTTGGCAATAAGGGCAACCTCAGAAAGATGAACAGGGACTCCAGGGGAGTGACTGAGGGAGAGGAGAGGAGGGAGGGGGAATAAAGTCATAAAGAATGCAATAGTAGAAATAATGCTGTGAATGTATACAAAATTGCTGATTCCAAGCTCAAAGACTTGCGAGTGAGAGAGGGGGTGACCCAGTGGGGAAGGCAACCAGAGTTCTATGCATGTATTTTTCTGACACTCTATACCCCAATATGATGTAAATCGACAATGCACCAAATTAAAAAAAAAAAAAAAAAGCCTACAGAAGATTAAAAAAAAAAAGAATATGTAAAGCTGAAAGAAGTAGAGGTATATGGCTTATGTTGATGGTAGCAGCATT
The DNA here is from genome assembly GCA_004027655.1 of Graphiurus murinus. Lineage (NCBI taxonomy): Eukaryota > Metazoa > Chordata > Mammalia > Rodentia > Gliridae > Graphiurus > Graphiurus murinus. The sequence goes on along the minus strand of PVLC010000526.1, from coordinate 90,900 downwards.
TCTTAACTTCCCCTGAAAAACTTTGCAGTAGTATTTGGTGGGTCACTGGAAGTTCGGTTATCACCCTCTGAGAGGGCACAGTACACCCAGCAGGGATGCAGTATCTGTACTCTCCAGCCTGTGGATAAAGAAGGTGCCCCCAAATTACTCTTCACACACATACAGCAAGCAGTTTGCTTTTAGAGAAAATGTAATCATCATCCAGCACTTGACCACATGATGTTGTCAAAATGTAAAGTTTGCATGACTCCAAAAACAGAAGCCTCAGCCATGTGCAGTGGCACATGCCTGTAAGGCCAGGACTTCGGAGGCTGAAACAGGAAGATTACAGGTATGGACAGCCTCAACAACTTAGACCCTGTTTCAAAATAAAAAAAGAGCTGGGGGTATATCCCAGAGTTAGAATGCCCTGGGTTCAATCCCCAGTAACAACAACAAAACCATAAGCCTCTTGTCAAATCAACTCAGGACCCAAAATACAAATGTATCCTGTGTAAAATCCTAAATAAGCCAGGCATGGTGGCGCACGCTTGTAATCCCAGCATTCGGGAGGCTGAGACTGGAGGATCCGGGTTTGCGACCAGCCTCAGCTACCTAGTGAAGCACTCCGCAACTTAGTGAGACTTGGTTTCAAAATAAAGAATAAAAAAAATAGGGCTGGGGATATAGCTTGTAGATAGAATGCCCCTGAGTTCAACCCCCAGTACCTCAAAAAAAAAAATCTTAAGTATTTTAAGTTTATTGTGAAATGTCAAATACAACTGTCTTCAGTCTTTAAGAAATATTCTTGATCTACCCCATCCAATATGGCAACTACAGGTTGCACGTGGCTAAATGCATTTAAATTAAAATTAAATAAAATTTAAAATTCAGTTCCTCCATTGCACCAAGTACATGTAACCAGAGGTTGTCATTTGGGTCAGCACCATTGAACACCACTATCACTGTGGGATGTCCCACAGGACAATGCCATTGTCTTTTTCCCCAGAAAAAAACATAGGTCTAGTTTTTTTCTTATTTAGCAATTGCCTGAAAAAAGTATCTAACTGGTCTAGATACTGAAAAGCAAATCACACTTAGAGTGCTCAAAGTCTTTGAAAATCCACAGTCAAGAACTGAAGATGCAAATACTGTAATTTAGCCATGACAATGGAGAGATGGGTATTTATTTAACTCGTGAAGCCTAATGCCTCTGGCACAGCCTAAGGCCTTTGAACTGGAGGCAATCCCCAGAAAATACTCCAAGTCAGTCCCAGAAGCTGCGTCTGCTTGCGCAAATTAGAATAAAGGATGAGAACTAGGACTCTCACTGTGCTTTTTCAATAGATGACACAGTTGCCTTTGGTATGTCCAGAGTATTAAGACAGAATAAACATCCTGTTCATTAGCCAATCAAATCCCTTGTTATCATTCAGCACTCCATTTATCTGATTATTGCCAACACATATTATTAAGATGAAGATTTTGCATGTATCAACATAAGGTCTGTCTTGAGATTTCCTGTGCAATCATTCTCTCAAAAAGAGACATGGAAGGTCTTTCTATTCATCACAGCACAAGAGCCACAGTTCGCTGCATTTAGCAAACCGCAGCTCCGTCACGTCACTTAAAATTGTTAGCCTCGAGCCAAGTCTCATCAATGAGGGAGGAACAGAAATGCATGTGGAATGAGGATTAGGGCAGGGGCATACTGGCAGGGAAATTGACACTGTGAAATTAGTGTCACAACAAATAAATGTTGTCATATGAAAGGGGGAAAGAGCTTAGTCCCAACTAATTAATCATCTCTATGTAGATCAACCCTTCTTCTCCTGGACATACCTCGGGACCTGGAGTGGACATTTGTGCCAATGGCTCATGTGAGTTATGAATGTATTATATCCTGCTAATCGTGAGCAAGACCAGAAATACTTCAAGGCCACAAAATCAGATCCCGGAAGCATCTAGCTTTTGGGTTTCTGTGACCATATGGTCTCAATTCACTTAGAAATAAAACATGAGAAGCAAGCACACAGCTTCCTAGGCTTGATTTTCCCCTCCCAACTGCCTGTTCAGGGGAGGAAGAAAAAGTGTCTTTAACTGCAGAAGTGGGGTGTGTGTGTGTGTGTGTGTGTGTGTGTCTCAGAGAATAAGAGGAGGCACTTTGTTGAAAGAAATTGCCAACACAAGCGTTCAGGACTGTACCTAACGCAGTTTCCAAACTGCAGCTGCCATTCGAATTGCAATGTTATATCACTCCTTACCCTCACATCTTAATTTCGCTCTTAAATATCAAAATAATACAAGTATTTAGAAAAATTCATAGAAAGAATAATTTATGCTGTATATTAAAGTCACATGTCTTCCTTTGAGGTCAGGGTTTTTATGCTAGAAAATAAAAACCACACTGTATAAACAGAGCAAAAAAGCAGAGGGAGGTGGGTTGATGGGGTAGGTGGGGAGGGGGTGACTATTGAGAGGAGGAGAGAGAATGGAAGATGACATCCTCCTGGGCCCTGCCACCTGGTTTACACTGTCTCTTCAACAGAACATTCTCTTCAAAACCTACAGAAAACTGCAACATCTAGCCGGGCGTGGTGGCGCACGCTTGTAATCCCAGCATTTGGGAGGCTGAGACCGGAGGATCCAGGTTCACGGCCAGCCTCAGCTACCTAGTGAGGCACTCCGCAACTTAGTGAGACCCTGTTTCAAAAAATAAAGAATAAAAAATAGGGCTGGGGGTATAACTCAGAGGTAGAATGCTCCTGGGTTCAATCCCTAAAAAAAAAAAAAAAAAAAAAAAAAAGAAAGAAAACTGCAACATCTTACACACATTGGGTTACCTAGCACAGAATATCTTCAAACACCAAAAAGAATCAAGATATTTATCTATTTATAATTTGACTTATTTACAAAAATGAAAGAATATTCCTAAAGAAGATTAGAAGGAATTTATGAAGTCTATCTACAAGACTGAAAAACCGATTTAAGAAAATTATTTCTTTTTCATCTGTTATATCAAGAAAATAGACCTAATAGACCTGTGACTTCATGATAGTGTTTTAACTAGTGTTTATCTAAACAAATTTTTAAACCTGTATACTTCTCAGTTCTATGGATTGTTTGTTTGTTGATACTAGGGATTGAAACCAGGGGCATTATACCTCTGAGCTATACCCTCAGCCCCTATTTTATTTCTTATTTTGAAACAGGGTCTCACTAAGTTGCTGAAGGTCTCACTAAGTTGCTGACACTGGTCTCAAACCTTCAATCTTCCTGTCTCAGCCTCCCAAGTACTGGGATTATAGGCATGGGCCACCACACCCTGTCATGATCTGTTATTCTATTTTTCTTTCCAAGAAAGATTTTGTTGAGTCAAACAATGCCTATAGAGGACAATAATCTACAGCCAAAGTGTTTACTGGATAAGAACAATGTACTTGCTCTGGATCTTTTCTCAGTGCCCAGGGGCAGACTGCAAAGCCATTCCAGGTCCCTGTCCTTAAGGAGACTATGAGCTAATGAGAGTGACAGACAGGTCAGAGGATAAATATGACAGAAGAATTATGGGGACAGTGACTAATAGACCTATTAGTCTAACAGGTGGCTAATTATGCTCTGATGTGAGAGAGAAGATCTGTTACTGTTTCAGAAAAGGGCTCAGGGGGTCTGTGACACAGTAGTCACGCTGGACCCTGAGAGAAGGGACAATGTTGTGGGTAGAATTATGTCCCACAATAAAAGACATGTTGGAGTCCTAACCTCCAGCACCCTCAGTGTGACCATATGTGGAGACAGGATCCTTGCAGAGGTAATCAGGGCACAGTGAAGGCATTAGGGTGGTCTTAGGCCCATAGGACTGGGATCTGTTCAACAAGGAGGACTTTGTACCCAGAGTCCTGTACAGAGGGAGGTCAGTGAGATGCCACAGGGAGAATGCAGCCATCTACGCCTGAGACCACCAGACACCCCAAGAGAAGAGATTCTCTCTCACACACTCAGAAGGGACCAATCCTGCTGTCCTCCTGACTATGAGATGAAACATCTGTTGTTTAAATCTTTAGGGTGTGGTGCATTGACACACAACTCTAGCAGGCATGCAACTCTAGCAGACCAATTCAGGCAACATCGTCCAGCCTGAATTTGTTAGGAAAGGAGGAAAGAGGGCCGGGGCAAAGGCCTGGGAAGGAACAAGGACAGGGAGGTCTGCAAACACAGATGTTTGTAAAACAGGGATGTTTGCAAATGTGGATGCAGAAACACAGGCTCTTAAGATAGAGGCCCAGGGCATCTGCGATATCGTCTTAAAGAGAATGCATGACCCCTTTGCCAGTGGGCCTCAGCTACAACTCGATTTGGGGAATTAACAGTGAGGGGGAAAGCCCATCAGAAAAGGGGTGGCCTAAAGTAAAAGACTCTCAGGATCGTTTAGAGGCATGTATTTCAAAGTCAGCAGAAGTGAAGGTGGCCCAGGAGGGTTCAGCAGGCAGCTGAAGAGTCTGTCACTGAGATACAGTCACACACCATATGCCATTAAACAATTCAATTGTATAACAAAGTGACCTTCTGGTCCAATCCAGGTTCACCAAGCAACACTAGATAACAGGGCTCCTGAGACAATGTCGTCCGTGCAAGCCATATTCAGTCTACTCAACAGGTGAGATGCTTGTTGCCAGGTAATGAATGTCCTTGCACCCTGCTCACAGAAATCATGAGCATTGATGGAGAGAGTTGGTATCATTGACCATGGCCATGACCGAATCCAACAGCACCAAGTGGGTGCAGCTGACTGAGGCCTAGACAGTCAAAGTGGCCTTGCTCAGTGCTTAGCATGTGAGCTAAGCACGTAAGGCCCCCTCAACTACTGTGACTCGGATCTTAACCGTCCCCTCAAAGCTTGTGTGATGCTACTGGGAGGTAGTGGAAACTTTAGGAGGTGGGGCCTAAAAGAAAGAAGTTAGGTCTTTGGGGGTGCACCCTTGAAGGGGATATTGAGACCCTAGCCCCTTCCTGTCTGCCTTCTTGGCTTCCTGGTGGCCGTGAGGTGGGAAGCTTTGTTCCACCACATGTTCCCTGTCATGATGTGTTACCACAGGCCAAAGCAACTGGGCCTAGCAACTATGGACTGAAACCACAAGGCCAAATAAGTCTTTCTTCCTTTTAAGTTATTTATCTCGGGTACTTTGTCACACTGACAGCTAACTGATACCATCTCAGTCAATGGCAGTCCCCTTCACTGAAAGCTTGGACTTTCCCCCAAAATTGTCACTGAGAGTGAGGGAGAGGGGTATCTTAAGCAACAGACATTTGTTTCTGATGGTTCTAGGAGCCAGAAGTCAAAGGCCCGGGTAATCCAGTTACTGGTGAGGGCTCCCTTCCTGGCTTGCAGGTAAGTGACTTCTTGTTGGGTCTGCACATGATAGGCTTAGGGAATCAGGACTAACCCACCCTGTCTACAGTACTCTGTTACCACACAAAGCACTCATTCATGTACCATCCTCTTACTTGCCCTGCAAGGCTCTTCTTTTGTCTTGTTCATTCATTTATTTTTGCCTACTCCCAACTAAAACATCTTTAAAGGACCTTCTATGTCCTTTCTAACCACGCACACTTGGTTGCCCAAAACTGTGCTCACCACCCAGTTCAGTACATGTGCTGAACCAAAGAATGAACTTGCTTGATCAGAATCCTGTCTTCACTCCCTCCCCTTGGAATGGCAAATCAAAATCACTTTAGATTAGACTGATCATCAAACATTTGGAATATAAGGACAGCAGAGACATAAACCACGTCAGAGCCAGTAGGTATAGTTTCAGCAATTCTACTTGGTTGCATGACCTTCGATAAGTCCTTTCTGAGCCTAACTGGTCCGTCTAGAAAATGGAGAAGTAGCCAATGGTGTTGTTGTGTATTGTAAGGGTTAAACAAAAATAACTAACTTCTATACCAAAGTGTGCCTTTTAGTTCACAGTAAGTTTATTTAATTTGTAGTTATTCAGAAATTACACAAAACTTGAACTAACAATCGATATGAGAGACCTCAGCTTTTTTAAGCATCATATGGGATGAGGTGTTAGCAACTCACAAGAGCTTCACAGGGGCAAAAGCTGTAAGGAGACACCACCATCCCTGCTTCCCCGAAGACCTTGCTGCTCACTGCTCTAACACATGGATGCTGGTTCCCACAAAAAGGTGTAATTTAATAATCTTTGAATTGCTGAGGCCTGTGTATTTTTAAACTTGAAGGTTCAATTAGCAGCTAGAGTTCAATCACGATGGTAGCGCTTGTAATTTTAGACAATTACTTTCCACTGTGTAGAAACTTTGGCTGTAAAGGGCATAAGTTTCCAGGCACATTTGTACTACTACCTTTCTGCACCCTTTTATAAACACTTGATGTTCTCAAAGACTGCACATTTGTTCTTCCTCAAAGAAGGATCTGACAGATTAAAAGGTGTTCTATTCTTGAGTGACACTTCTCATGCCTCTTGATTACCAGACTCAGCCATGCGTATCACTCACAATGATGAGTGTCTCCAGTCCTCTTCATGTGGAGACAAAGACAATTCTTACATCTACTAATGATTTTTTTTTCCTCCAACCACAGATGTATACTTTCTCATGGCCCACCTTGCCTACTTCAAGTTCTTTTCCCCTCAAATGTGACTACATAAAATTGATCATGCATGATCTATTGTTGCTATGAAGTTTTCCTTACGCCAGTAAAGAAAAACAAAATCTTTTAGTGCACTTAGAGATAATTTATATGCAAGAACTATATAGATCTCAGCTGACTCAAGTACACCAGTGGCAACTCGGCACTGCAGATGGAAAAAATTTCTTTTAAAATAATATCCTTAGTTAAATTTACAGAAGCTGAAGTGAAAAACTTAGAGGGCTGGTCATCAGGAAAATTGAACTAATCACTTTATTCGAGTAAATTGACTATTTTTCTGAACAGCAGCTCAGAGACAAGACCACCCCTGGGCAAGAGTAATTCACACAATTTGTACTTACCCGACTAATAGCAAATCCCTAACTTGATAAACACATAATTGCACACATGCCTCCACTGGTTTTAGAACATACAATTTTAAAAAATATTGTAATTTGTGCTTGGAAGAACATTGTTCAATCCTCATGCAATGCTCTGCACTATAGGTGCCACTGAAAATATACAGGAAGGCTATTTAACATTAAATTAAGAATCTTGTTAAGGTTAACTGGGTCACCTAGCAACTCAGCAAAATATTAGAGGCAAAATCTTTGCCCACAGTTATAAAATTGGAGAGTTAACATTATAACTTAATCACCTTGAGGCAGATTCTGTAATTTCATTTTCTCCCAATTTGTCTCCTTTTCCTCTTCTGTATCTATAAACCACAAGCTATTGGTAGGTGATCAAGGCTAAGACCTCAACTTAGCCTATGGTATCTTCCAGAATCATGGATGCCATTACCAGAAAAGGAAAAAAAAAAAAAAAACCACATCCCTTGCCCTGAAGAAGTATGCCAACTGGGAAAGTAGAAAAGAAATAAATTTAAAAGCAAGATAGTTTTCTATTATGCAATGCCCTTTCTGGGGGTTTCAACTCAGTATCTAAAGTACTACCTAGGTATAAATTATTTTAAATATGAGGGGCTGAGGATATAGCTCAGTGGTAAAAGTGTATGCTTAGTATGTGCAAAATCATGTACTCAATACCCAGCACCAACATATATATATATATATATATATATATATATATATATATATATATATATATATATTTCAAGTCAAGATGATACAAAGTCTCCATCATCAAGAAGCAGTGTCTTAGCGGTGGAGACCTCTACAATGAGAATTGTAGAGAACTGAAGAAAAAAATTAAAGAAGACACTATAATATGAAAAGACCCCCTGTGTCATGGATAGGCAAAATTAATATTTTTAAAATAGCCATATTAGTAAATGTGATCTACAATTCAATGCAATCCTTATTAAAACAACAGTGACATTCTTCACAGAACTAGGACAAACAATCCTAAAATTCATGTGGAAGAATAAGAGACTCGGCATACCCAAAACAATTATAAGCCAAGAGAGCAATGTTGGAAGCATCACAATATCCAATTTTAAATTATACTACAGAGCTATTGTAACAAAAACACCACAGTACTGGCTTAAAAACCAACACATAGACCAATGGGATAGAATAGAAGACCCAGACACAAACCCACACAGGTGCCATCATCTGATCCTTGACAAAGGTGCCAAAAATATGCACTGGAGAAAAGACAACCTTTTAAACTCAATATCCATATGTAGAAGAATGTAGCTAGTTCTCTATCTCTCATCCTCCACAAAAGTCAACTAAAAATGGATCAAAGACCTAGGAATAAGACCAGCAACTTAGCAACTCCTAGGAGAAAAAAAAATGTAGTAAAACACACACGGGATTTTACTCAGCCATAAAGAAGAACATTTTCCTGTCATTTGCAGGAAAATGGATAGAACTAGGGAATATTATGCTAAGTGAGATCAGTTAGTCTCAGAAAGTCAAAGGTCATATGTTTTCTCTCATATGCAGAATCTAGAGAGAGAAAGGGGGGCAGGAGCAAGAGAGGGTGCAAATCTCATGAAAACAGAAAGGAGACCAAGAGAGTAGAGGAAGGGAACCAGGGAGACGGCAAAGGTGGGGAGAGAGGAGTGTAGGGAAAGCCAGGTGTGTTGGCGCATGCTTGTAATCCCAGTACTGGGAGGCTGAGACAGGAGGATTGTGGGTTGAAGGCCGGCCTCAGCAACTTACCAAGACCCTGTTTTAAAATTAAAAAATAAAATGGAACTAGGAGTGCATCTCAGAGGCAGAACAGCCCTGTGTTCAATTGCCAGTACCAAAAAAAGTATGAAGAATGAAATGGGCCAGATTAAATTATTATAATTATTATGTGCCCATACAAAAATGAAAAACAAGTCCTACTATTAGGTATAATTGTAATGCACCAATAAAAAGAAACAATATCTTAACAAACCAAGGAGCTTGTTTCCCAGAAAAGGCAATAAGAAGGGCAACTGCGTGTACATCATTGACATAGGGTACAATATATACTCCCTAAATGAAATGCACAGAGATCCAAGTCTAATTCGAGAAGCAGGGCGAGGTCAGGAAAGGTTGGGAAGAAATGCTATCACACATGAGCAGGGCTATGGCTGTTTAGGAGCAAGAACAAGGGAACAGAACTTAAAAAGTAAAAAACTGGTTGTTTGAAGATAGAAGCTCTCACAGTTAGGGACTGTGGGTAAGGGTAAGACTCAGAGGGTTTATTCAGTAGTGCTATGAAGCAGATCCTAGAGGAAGCAAGGAAGGATAGATTTTGAACATCTTTTGGGAATATTGCTATTACATAAGGCCAGTGCATTTTTATTTCCATCAGGGTAAAAACTTCAATGTCCAAAAGTCCACAAATGGACTAGACCCAGAGAAAAGAGAGAGAAATTGGCTATAAAGACAGAATCAGAAGATGCCACCAAGCCAGGCATAGTGGCCCACACTTGTAATTCCAGTACTTGGGAGGCTGAGACTGGAGGATCCAGGTTCGTGGCCAACCTCAGCTACTTAGTGAGGCCCTGTTTCAAAATAAAGAATAAAAACTAGGGCTGGGGTGTAGCTTGGAGGTAGAAGGCCCCTGGGTTCAATCCCCAGTACCGCAAAAAAAAAAAAAAAAAAAAAAAAAAGATTCCACCAAACAACCAGAGCCACTGCTGTGTAGTAAAATATGCACTAAGTGAATGTATAAGATTTTTCTATGATTGCCATTCTGATTAGAGTTAGGTGAAATCTCAGGGTAGTTTTGATTTGCATCTCTCTGATTGCTAATGATGTTGACCATTTCCTCATACAATTATTGACCATTTGTATTTCTTATTTTGTGAGGTGTTTATTTAGATTCTTTGCCCATTTTTTGATTGGGTTATTTGTTTTCTTAGCTGTGATTTTCTTGAGTTCTCTGTGTATCCTAGATATTAGTCCTCTTATCAGAAGAGTAACTGGCAAAAATTTTCTCCCACTCTGTGGGCTCTCTGTTGAGGTTCTCGATAGTTTCCTTTGCTGCACAGAAGCTCTTAGTTTAATACAATCCCATGTGTTGATCTTCCTTTGAGTTGCTTGTGCTTTGGGATCTTATTGAGAAAGTTTTTACCTGTGCCTATGTGTTGTAGTGTTGGTCCTATGCCCTCTTCAAGTAGCTGCAAGGTCTCTGGCCTGACTTCCAGGTCCTTGATCCACCTTGAGTGGACTCTTGTGCAGGGTGAGAAAGTGGGGTTTATTTCCAGTTTCCTGCATATGGTTAACACAGTTTTGCCAACACCATTTGTTGAAGAGGCTATCTTTTTTCCAGTGTATGTTTTTAGCTCCTTTGTCAAAAATCAGTTGGCTGTAAGTGTGTGGGTCTGTTTCTGAATCTTCTATTCTGCTCCGTTGGTCTGTGTATCTATTTTTGTGCCAATACCATGTTGTTTTTATTACTGTGGCTTTGTGGTAGAGTTTGAAGTCAGGTATTGTGATGTCTCCTGCATGGTTCCTGTTGCTAAGAACTACTTTGGCTATTCTGGGCTTTTAGTTGTTCCAAATTAATTTAAGGACTGATTTTTCTATGTCTGTGAGGAATGACCTTGGTAATTTCATGGGTATTGCATTGAATCTGTAGATCATTTTTGGGAGGATGGCCATTTGATGATATTTATTCTGCCTATCCAAGAGCATGGAAGATCTTTCCATCTTCTGAGGTCTTCATGAATTTCTTTTTTCAATCTTTTATAGTTTTCCTTATAGAGGTCTTTTATCTCCTTGGTCAGGTTTATCCCTAAGTATTTTATTTTTCGGGGTGTTATTATGAGTGAAATTGTTTTCTGGATTTCTTTTTCAGTGGATTTATGGTTGGCATAAAGGAACACTTCTGATTTTTTAAGGTCCAGCAATACCACTTCTGGGTATCTACCCAAAAGAATGGAAACCAAACTATCAGACCGACACGTGTATCTATGTTTATAGCCATACAATTCACAATTGCCAAACTATGGAAACAGCCAAGATGTCCATTGACAGATGAATGGATTACAAAACTGTGGGATATGTACACAATGAAATTTTACTCAGCCATAAAGAAGAACAAAATCATGTTATTTGCAGGGAAATGGATGGAACTGGAAAACATGTAAGTGAGATTGTCAGTCACAAAGAGTAAAAAAGCATATGTACTCCCTAATATGTGGATGCTAGGGAGGAGATGGGGCATAAGAGGGACTCCAGATGAAAAAGAAGAAACCCTAGGTAAGCAAAGAAGTTGACTTAACTGAAGCTGATGGACTGGGGCGGGGGAGCACCCTAATGCATATGATGTACTTTCACAAATATATCAAAGTCAATCACTAAACTGAACTTGAAAAGGAGAGAGGGTGAAGGGGTGGGGTGGGAATTGGGGAAAGAGTTAAATGAAAAATGTGTGCCTATATGCCTTTATCAGCTTGTACCTAACAAAGATGTATGATTATAATGCACCAATTAATGAAAATAAAAAAATTTAAAAAAAGATTTTTCTATTTATCCATTTACCCCTTCAAATCTTTCCTTCTCCAAAAAAGCAAATACAAAATGAGAGGGAAAAAAAAACCTTTAATCACTTCTAAGTTGACACTGAGAAGAACCTTAAAAAATCATAGTCCTGGCTTTTTTATTCAAATTTAATTTTTTAAGAGATGGTATGTCCATGAGTATGCTTGTTAAAATTCACTTCCTTATAACTTACATTACAGGTAAATATTAAAGAGATTTAATTTAGAAGATTCCTACCAGCTTTCAACACTAATTTTAAAATGATCCAATCTTTTGAAAGTCTGATTTTCACTTTAAATAATGTGGCGGATATATAATGACCCCACAATAAGTACTATAAACATTTCTATTTCAGATAATTTTACCCTTTTCCAAAGTATGGGAGGGGAGGAAGGGCAGGACAGGACTTACTACATTTCTAGTTTTAAGTTTTTTTTTTTTTTTTTTTTTTTTTGAGGGGGGGTGGTTGTACTAGGGATTGAACCTAGGAACATTCTGCCTCTGAGTTACACCTCCACTCCTTTTCATTTTTTATTTTCAACTTAGGTTTCCCCGAGTTGCCCAGGCTGTCCTCAAACATGTTATCCTCCCATCTCAGCCTCCAAAATCTTGGGGTTACAAACGTGTGCCCCTTCACCCAGCCTAAAGTGTTACAAGGTAAATCTTCACACCTGCTTTCCGAGGCATCCTTTCCCATTCCTTCTGCTAATCGGCAGGCCTTTGGTTGTTGCTTATTTCATTCTATTCCTACTCCCCCCACCCCCATAAGAAACAAAACTTGGCAGTTGCCAAAAACCCAATTAGCTTTCTTTGTGCACACCCCACTTGACAAATACATTCCCTGAAGGCCTTAATTTATATAAAGAAATAGCACATGGTCTAGGTGCAGTTGAGTCATATGCACAGAACAAAATTCTGGGCTCACTGTGGATTTTAAAAGTATCAAACTTGTAGGGTAAATGTGCTGTGGATCAGCTGGGCTTGGTGGCACACGCTTGTAATCCCAGCATTTGGGAGGCTGAGACCCGAGGATCCAGGTTCGCGGCCAGCCTCAGCTACCTAGTGAGACATTCTGCAACTTAGTGAGACCCTGTTTCAAAATAAAGAATAAAAAATAGAGCTGGGGGTATATCTCGGAGGTAGAATGCCCCTGAGTTCAATCCCCAGTACTGAAAAAAAAAAAATTGCTGTGGATTCAGTGCAAATTCATTTTCTACAATTTCCAATTTTGACAACCACCTTTCCAAACTCAAAAGAGGATAACAGATCCCTATGCCTGAAGGGGATTCTACTATTTTATAAACATTTCTACTCCCCCCCTCATTTTTTGATGAAATTGTACATATATATTAGGACTGGATTTGGTAAATGCCAAAATTAGCTAAGATGAAACATTCTTGAAAGGTAGGATGGTTTTTAACAAATTAAAAAAAAAATGGTAGATCACAGCTCTGGCTGGGAAAAATACAAATTAAAAATCCAAGAAAGTGCTGGGTGTAGTTGTGCACACCTGTAATTCCAGTACTTGGGAGGCTGAGACAAGAGGATCTCAGATTCAAGGACAACCCTCAGCAACTTAGTGAGGCCTATCTTAAAATAAGGAAAAAAAAAAAAAAAGCTGGAGATGTAGTTCAGAGGTAGAATGCCCCTGGGTTAAATCTCCGCTTAAAAAAAAATACAAGAAAGAACTAAATTGCATAAAAGATTGAGGAAAATGAAATAGAAAAATAGAGTCAATCAAAAATAGAACAAGTCTCAAGGATAATTTGCCCTCCAATGTCTCACCAACACTCACCCGCGTAGATAAGAATATAGATTCCACACTCATTAATTCACAAAAAAGTATATTAAGAGTGTCCTTCCTAATTATTAACTTCATATTTTTGATGCATCTTGAAGTAACTTCTTGTGATTGGGAGACGACAGACACAAATCTCACTGGAGGAGATAGCTCCCCTGGGATGCTGAGCTAGAGAGGAAGACGCTGAAGCCAGCAACTCTAAGGTTAGCCTGGGAAGCAATAGCACAGCACCAAATGGCAACATTAATTATCCTTCTAGTCCATCCCTGGGACATAGTCCAATTCTCAAGTTTCCTCCAAATCACTCTCAACATAATCATCATGGATTTGCCCAGATTTTCCACAGTATTTCAGGTCTTTCTTTCCCTCTGTGTTTGTACACAATTTTACCAGAAAAAAGTAACATGTTGCCATTGGTTTAATGACTTTCATTTTTTCCCCCTTGATCACAAGAACTAAGCAATATGCTTCTCCATACATAGTTCTAACATTTTGTTCCATTATTCCATTTAAAATGGAGCAAATATTTTTTTTTGTCTTAAGATTCCTATCACTCGTAAAAACTGTGCTTGAAAATATTTTCCAAGACAACCTGAGGATTTCTTGTTCTCAACATAAAGGCTACTTCTGTATTGTATTTCATTTTGTTTTTTGTGGGTTTTTTTGTTTTTGTTTTTATTTTTTTGTACTAAGGATTGAACCCAGGGCCATTCTACCTCCGAGTTACACCCCCAGATGTTTTTATTTTTTTATTTTTGAAACGGGGCCTCACTAAGTTGCTGAGGCTGGCTAGAACCTGCAATCCTCCTGTCTCAGCCTCCCAAGCACCACCATGCCCAACTTCGAGTCAATCTTTTTAAAAACCCCTCAAGTTGTCCAAGTTGTCATTGAATATACTCAGAATTAATCTCAGTCTTAATATCTATTAACCAGTTTCTTTGTTTTTTATCCCCTTGAGCAGCTCAGCTCTTCCATCCAAGAAGATCAGTTTCTTTCTGTGCGCCAATCTTTTAAAATACCCTTTAGTAAGGATGAACTGGTGGTGAACCCTCAGCTCTTGTTTCTCTGTTTTGATTTAACATCACTCTTCAAAGACTTTCCTGCCTATAAAACTCTAGGCTGGCAGGTGTTTTCTTTCAACACTGAAGAAGACATTTCTGCCGGGTTGGTTCTGGCTCCACTGTTGCTGGTGAGATGTCACCTGTCTCTTGGAGGAAGCAATCTACACCCATCCCCTCCTCCCACCTGCTTTTAAATCCTTCTCCTTGTATTCAGTGTCCTGCTGTTTCATTCTGATAAACTCAGTGAGGATGTTTTTACTGATCCTGTTTAGGGTTTACTAGATCCATTGAATCTGTGAGCTGGCATCTTTTTATCACTTTGAGAAAATACTTAGCCATTATTTCCTGAAAAATATCCGCTGCCCTATTTTTTTGTTTTGTTTATTTTCTTATCTCTTCTCCCTTTCTAGAACTCTGATTAAGTACAAGGTGAATGTTCTCATTTGTACCCTGTGCACCTCAACCTCTCCTGTCTTTTCTCTTGTTACTGTTCTCTACGCTGTATATCTTGGTTGCGGTCGGCAAACTATTACCTGTGGGCCAAATTCAGCCCATGACCTCTTTCTGTATGGCCTATAATCGAAGAAGGTTTTTCACATTTTAAAAGGTTTGTAAAAACAAAATTAAAACGAGTGATTTTTGTAACAGAGACTGCACGTGGCCCACAAAGCCTCAAATATTCACCAACAGCCACTTCAAAGAAAAATGTTTCTTGACCTCTGTTCTAGATCATTCTCTTTGGCAATCTTCGGCTTCACTTATTCTTTCTTGAATGTTATCTAATATACTACCCAACCCTTTCTTAGAATTTTTAATGTATCGTAGTATTTTTCATTTCTAGGAATGCTATTCTGTGAATAACAAGGTAAATCGCTTAACTTTTAATCCATTAGACAGTGATAAGTATATATGGTCATTAAATAATAACTCTCCAGATAAGTGTAGTCAAAACAACTACTTTTAAGGACATGAAGCTCTTTTTCCATCAGGTTGGCACTACTACTTTTGTTATTTACACATAAATGCAGAAGGATTTGCGGCCCTCCCTGAATCTCCATGTGGAGATATCAATTGAATCTCATCAACTGCTAAATGCTAATTAAACTGTACAGTAAGCTATTTATATGTCTGCAATAATTTCCTTTTCAAGATATGCCAGGCTTCAGTTTTATTCTACAAAATCATTTTCAATTACCTATTTAATCTCCATGCTATTGCTTAAATTACACCTGCACCGCCCTCCAGCCCAGATCCTGGCCAGGGATCCTGGCAGCAACGGCCACACATGGCAAAGGGCTGCAATTGTGCTCAATGGGAGCCACATGTACTCTTCCATGAGAACGCGCACCTTGTGACTTAACTCAAACTATCGCGTTTTGCTAATTTTTCTTAAAGGAACAAAGGGTGAGTACTGGTACTCATGATTCACACACACACACACACAACAATAACAACTGTTAGGGACCTGGAGAATCTGACAAGCTATGCTATGTCAAATGCTGCTCTTGAAATGTTCATATACTTGTTAATATACTTTAAATGCTTCCCTGTAACTGCACATCATAGTGAGGTTCAGAGGGAGAGAAGCAGACATGCACACAGTCCTTGGTGTGTTTCCCCCCACATTCCACCCTGCCCCCACACGTTACTGAGATTAGTGTTGATAATTTCACATATGTACATACATATTATCATGTGCATACTATTATTTGAGCTGTTTTCTTCATCAAATCTTCCCTCCCTAATCCTCTTCCACTATTTTTCTGAAACCTCTCCTTGTTTCTCTGAAGTCTTTTTTGTTTCCCAATTTTTCTCTAACTTCCACATGAGAGAAAACATAGAATCCTTCACTTTCTGATACTGGCTAATTAAAGTCAGAATAATATAGTGATACATGCATATCCATGCTTATAGCAGCACAATTCACAATAACCAAATTACAGAACCACCCTAGAGGTCCATCAACAGATGGGTAGGTACACACACACAGTGGAATTCTACTCAGCCATTAAGAACAAAATTATGTCGTTTCCAGGAAAATGAATGGAACTAGAGAATATTATGCTCTTGAAATTTAGATTCCATTAAGTGGTCACTAAGGAATAGAAAGAAAGAATTCATGTTTTCCCATCTAAGAAACCATTTTAGGCACAAAGAAAAAAAATAGGGGGAGGGGTAGGCCAACAAAAAGGTAGATAGAGCATATTGTGCTCAAGATTCTTAAAAGGGAAATCAAGTTTCAAGTATTGTAACATAATTCTTCACACAAGTCCCAAAAGACTTGTAATAAACCAGGGTGAAGTTGCCTGCTGCAAACTCCCCCTGAGAAGCAGTATCTTTGTTATGTTCAAAGGTGACCTGAGCAGACAGAAGAGCATTTGACCAGTTCTCCTTCCTGTTGTACAAAGGTTGTGTGTTCTGTGTTCACAGGGACAGAGAGCAATGAAAACCTGCACACACTCTGGTAGCACCAAAATACACTTATTGAGTGGTTCAATTGCTGCTTCTAGAGCACACTGAGAAACTCCTACACAAAGACACAAGGAACAACATGTGAAAACATAGAAAAAAGAAAATAATCCAAAATGTCTATTTCCAAGCTTAAAATATTGTACAATTATCTACAGCTCATGTATCTATACAAATAAATGAAAAAAACATGAGTAAAAAATGCAAACTGCAAAAAGGTCAAGCATGATCTCATTAACATTAAAGGTAAAATTCCAAAATGAGGTTATAGACAGCTTACAGAAACACCTACATGCATGGTGATTATAGAGCCACACATTACACATGTGTGGTAGAGGTGTACAGGACAGTGGATTTCTCCAAGGCACTAGACAGAGGGGAATAAAGGGAACTTCCATGATCCCTGATGGTTTCCTTCTTTCAGAAGATACCCGGCAATCTGTCTTAACTCTGGATATGATTCATCTGCTACTCCTCTTGTATCTTCCATGTAGACAATCATAGTGTTACATCATTAATTACAGTTGACCCTTTTCTATTTTACTCCTTGAGTGTTTGTGTGCATGTGTGTGTATATGAGAGAGAGACAGACAGACAGAGAGACAGACAGACAGAGCAAGACAGAGACAGAGACAGTGAGAGAGATACTAGGGATTGAACCCAGGTTTGTTCTACCACTGAAAAACGTCCTTTTTATTTTGAAAAAGGGTCTCCTTAAACTACCATGCACTGGCCTCAAACTGTTCTGTGATCCTCCTGTTTCAGCCTCCCAAGTACTGATATCACAGGGATGTGCCATTGTGCCCGGCTCCTCCTCGTAATGTTTATCTTTCTTGCCTTCTCTTGCCACACTGGAGTTAGCACCTCAAGTGCAGTGTCATGGGAATAAACAAGGAACATGTCTATCTCATCCATACTTTCCAAAATGCCCATGAGCTCCAGTGGGCAACAGAGGTTTGGGCAAATGTAACTTACTGATTCAAGTCCACATCTATTCCGGGATTCAAAGTTTGTTCATGGCGGTGGTGAATGATAAATAAATGCTAATTTTTTTCCCATCTAGTGAGATGAGTGTATTTTTTTTCTTTTATCTGTTACAAAGTTAAGTATACTAATAGATTTTTCCAAAGAAAATGAAAACTTACATAACCTATGCTTTCTTACATTATTGGATTTAGTTTGTTAACCTTTTATTAAAGAATTCCACCACCCTCCTCCAGCTCATCGTTGAGACTGGCCTGTAATTTTTCCTTGCCATCCCACCTCTACTGGTTTTAGTGTGAAGGTTTTATTAGCATCAAACTAGATTAAAAAGTGTTAGTTTTTTCCCTATTTCCTGGAAGACTTAGATAAAATTCGGAATATCTGTTCATTTAGTGATAGACAAAAGCACACTAAAAACAACACAAGGGTTTCTGTTGTTCTTGTTGGAAAAATTATAAGTCATGATATTACTTCTTGAATGGGGAGATTTATTTGTGCTTTCTATTTCTTAAAGTCTGATTCTGGAAGTTTACATTTTTCTTAGGTAATTACCCATTACATGTAAGCTCCAAATTTGCCTGCAGTTGCTCATTGTACACATGTATTATTCTAATCACGGCTCTACCTGTAGCTATTTCTTTTCTCATTCCCCCAGTGCTCCTTCCCCAACCCCCATTTGCCCAGCTGGCTATAGTTTGTCTCCTTAATCTTTTTGAAGACTCCACTTCTGGTTTTGTTGATCATCTTGCTCATTTACTAATATATTTTTGTTGTTGTTTGTTTTTTGTACTGGAGATTGAACCCAGGGGCATTCTACCTCTGAGGTATACTCCCAGCCCTGTTTTATTTTTTGTTTTGAAACAGGGTCTCTCTAAGTTGCTGATTCTGGCTTCAAATCTGTGATCCTCCTGTCTCAGCCTCCCAACTTCCAAGTACTGAGATCATAAGTGTGTGTCACTATACTCACGTTCTTTTTTTGGAGGAGGAGGGCACTAGGGATTGAATCCAGGGACATTCTAGATCTGAGCTACATTCTCAGCCCTTTTTGCTTTTTATTTTGAAACAGGGTCTCACTAAGTTGCTAAGGCTGGCCTCAAACCTGCAGTCGTCCTATCTCAGCCTCTCAAGTACTGGAATTACAAGCATACACCATCACTTCTGTCTGATTTAGCCAAATGGTTAATTATGGTTCTCTAGATAGTAAGATCCCAACTAATTTTTATTTTTCTTTTTTCTCATTTATACTTACTTTTTCACATTAAATAAATGTTTAATTTTAAAAATGGGGTGAAATCTAAAAACTCTTAGATTGCCAGAAGGTCTAAATTATCCTCAGAAAAAAAGTTCGATATCTATCATCCCATTAATCCAGTGACCTACATTAAGGCCCTGTTTCAAACACATCTTGGACGTCATTCCAAATGAAGCATGCCCAGGTCTACATGCTACAGGAACAACTGTGCTTGCAAACTTGACCACAGAATAAACTTCACTGACAAAGGGACTTCACAGCCTTAAGCCTCCAACATCCTAAGTTTTCTTCTGTAAAGTTCCCTGGGGCATTATTGTCACAGAAAGGCAGGTTGTTATCTTAGCCCAAGAGTCACCATCACTGCGGACATTAAACATTTTTCATGGTATTAGCTTAGGATACACCATGTAATCGCTTGTTTTCATCACTGGGGAAGCCCATGGTGACCAGCCAGAGATTGTCAGGCTCCCTGCAGGCTATGCATGCCTCTCTCTCTCTCATTTGGAGACTTTCCAGGATATGATTAATACTAGACAGGGACAAAGTTTTCTGAGTTTACCACCACCCCTCCCTACCAAGGCTGGATTACAGAGGCATAGATCATCTATCACAATAAACCCACTAGATGGGAATAACCCATTAGGTAGCCACAGTGGCAGAACAAAGGAGTACAACCCACCTCTGCTTTGTGAGATGTCTACACAAAAGCATGTTAGATTATAGTCTGTTCCATTCAGCTTAAAACTCTGATTGATTCAACTAATTATTTCAAAATCATTAGCAATATCTATTCCAACTAATCAGAGAAAATGTTAATAAAATAATATTTGCTTTCCTGGTTGAATTATTTTAAATCATGGTTAACTATGAATTATAGAAGAATAAAGTTACTCATTAATTTTCTCATCAGGATAAGGAAACCATTTAACATGCCAGCCCACAACTTAAAAGAAGTTTCAGAAAAATTTCCTGAAAACTTTTGAGTTTTCTCCATTCTTTTCCAATAACTCCCTTGAACCCAAACCAGGCAGATATTTGTCCCTCAATAGTTTTTGACAATGTTCCTTGCTAAACTCAATCATTACCTCTAGACCTCATTGCACTGGACATATAAGCAGCATTTAATACAGCTACTCCTTCCTTTCTTCTTGAGACACTGTTCTAGTTGCTTTCCAAAACACCAGGCTCTCGTGTTCTCTACCTAACTCAATGACTTCCAGAGCTGAATTCGAATGACCTCTTTGCTATCTGTAGACAGTAGTAGCGCCTCATTCAATCTCCTAGATTTTAGATTCTATACTGACTACTCTTGGGTATTTCTCTCCATCCCTGACACAAATATCCACTTGCCCTAGGGATGCCTAAGAGCAACCTCAACCCTAAATCACCCAAGAGATTCTCAAATCCTCCACCATACATGCTCCTCCAAGGGTCTTCCTCATCTCAGAAATGGCAACTTGGTCTTTCCAGCTACTCATACCAAAACCCATGGAGTCTCACCCTTCCACTATCCCTCATTCACTGTGTCAGCCACTCTTAATGGTCTCACTATCAGAACATTTTATATCCTGAATTTCACCACTTATCTACCTCCCTGCAAAGTGCTCACACGTCAAGAATAGACAGGTGGCGCACGCTTGTAATCCCAGCATTCGGGAGGCTGAGACCGGAGGATCCGGGTTTGCGGCCAGCCTCAGCTACCTAGTGAGGCACTCTGCAACTTAGTGAGACTCGGTTTCAAAATAAAAAGAATAAAAAATAGGGCTGGGGGTGTAGCTCGGAGGTAGAATGCCTCTGAGTTCAATCCCCAGCACCGCAAAAAAAAAAAAAAAAAAAAAAAAAAAAAAAAAAAAAAAAAAAAAAAAAAAAAAAAAAAAAAAAAAAAAGAATAGACAGGACTCCCCAACCAGTGCACACAAGGCAGTAATCTCCATGCTCCCTGCTGTCCAAGTTACCTCATTCTGCTGTATAGTACCCAGTAAGGCATAACTGACACAGAATAAAAAATTAAATAGGGCTGGGTGGGGTGTATCTTTGAGGAAGAATGTCCCTAGGTTCAATACCCAGTATGACTTCTTCACCCCCCAAAAAAAGGATCAGATAAGGCAGGTTAAAACCAGCTTGTGTTTTCTCTATTATCATAGCAGGAAAAACAACTGTTTCCCAAACGGGTTGTCATTTAGTCTTTTACTACCAAATATAGAAAGACATTTAGCATTAATAACTAGCAGCAGGTTTTAGGTTTTGTGAAAATTTGGAGAGTAATTGATTTGAGTATCCTAAGTTTTTTATAAATTTCTGATGACATTGCAGTTTTTATTCTCATAGTCGGGATTCTTCATTATTAAAAGTCTCATTACTCCTTCTAATTTCAAATTATAACAGTTCATATATCTCAAGACACCATAAACATTAGGGCAATAGTCACAGTTAATGATAATAGTCTTTGTGAATAACTGGTTTTAACCTGCCTTAGCTGATCCTTTTTTGGGGGGTGAAGAAGTGGTACTGGGGATTGAACCTAGGGACATTCTTCCTCAAAGCTACACCCCACCCAGCCCTATTTAATTTTTTATTTTGAAACATGGGCTCACTAAATTGCTGAGGCTATCCTTGAACCTTTGATCCTCCTGTCTCAGTCTCCCAAATATTGGGATTACAGGCATGTACCACTGAGTGCAGCTTCATCATTTTGACTGATAGTGTAGGCGAAGGACAGATTGACCAGCACACATGTCAAGCAATGCCATTGCATTGTGGCTCCTGCTGACACTACACTTGTTCTCAATTCATTTTTTTTTTACAACAACCTTTTAAGCCAGCATCTATGAGAGTCTGTTTCACCAAAACTAAATAAAGGCCCTAAATCCATTTCACCAGTAGACAAGAATAACAGAATTTCACAATGAGCCAAAAACCAACAAAAGAACACAAGCCCCAGGGACACACAGTTAGACCTCCATGCCCTTCTCCTCCTACCATCTCTCCCAGAGCCATGTCTGGTCAGCATGCCAGGGACAAGGATTAGGGATGCAACAAGCGGTCGTTAGGCCTTGTCAATAAGGCTCATTTTCTCAGTATTTTTTCAACCTAATATAAGAAAATCATAACATTTTCCCCACATACTAGCGTATCCTCTAATGCCCCCCAAGGGTCACACCATCACTTCCCTTATCCCAAGACCACTGATTTCGCTTATATTTCAGAGCTTAGATGTTATTTTGTTGCAACTATAAAGCTCAAAACATGAAAATTATTTCTAATTGCTTATAGCATATGGAGCCCTAGCCTGGTCATACTGGTTGCTCACACAGGATGCTATGCTTTTGAGATAAGCCTCTTGGTCCCTCACACTTACATGAGAGATGCAACAATGGAAGCCAGGCCCAGTCTTCCAACTCTTGGACCCTCCTTTCCTTTGACCCTGTCTTGTTTGCTTCATCATCAGAGCCCTTGAGACCTTAAAAGCTCAACCGTGGGAGCTCCACTGGACATCTACTATAATCTAATTTGTGGCCATAGGACTCTGCTTTTATTCCACACCTATCGAGTGAAATTTTAATGAGAATAGGAATGCCTTTAGCCCAAATAAAGAATGAGGGGAAGAAGAGAAAAAGAAAGTGTCCTCCTTAATAGACACTAGTCAGAAATATGCAGCTCAACATGCTTTGAGTAATGAACAAAAAATAAATAGAAAGCACACCTTTGCTCAGGAGATACTGAATACATTGAAGTCATTGTACTATAAGATGAAGCTTAAAGTTGGTTGAGGAAGAATCACTCTTCACAAGTCACTCCCAGGGGAGTCAGCCACACACCTGTAGAGCCTTCTCAGTGTGGCATCACCAGGTAAACCAGGTGACTCAAACTGTGGTGCAAGTCTGATAGTGCCACCTAGGGTTGAAGGCCACCTCTTGCATACCAGAAGATGCCTTACATGAAGAACAACAGGCTTGTCTCTGAGTACCCCCAGAAAAAGAGGCCTCATTTTAAGGTCCTGGGTTCCTTGGAACTGGAAAACTATCTGGGAGCAAGGGGCCTCAGGTGCAGAGACTCCAGCCACACAAATGTCCGTGGGTTCTGTAATCTCTCTGCACCAGCACCCACTCTCCTTGCCTTGGATGCCTCACTCCATTCCTATTCCTAAGTAATACAGCTCACCCTAGGTCTACCAAGGCTACTTCAGCCACCCCCTGTTCAGCATGAGGTTTTAAATAGCAGTTCTTCGTGTGTGTGTGTGTGTGTGTGTGTGTGTGTGTGTGTGTGTGTGAATGATGCTGGGGATTGAACCCAGGGACATTCTACCACTGAGATACACCCCTAGCCTTTTTAAAATTATTATTATGATTATTATTATTATTATTATTATTTTAATTTTGAAACAGGGTCTTGCTAAGTTGCTAAGGATATCCTTGAACCTGCAACCCTCCTGTCTCAGCCTCCAAAGTACTGGGATTACAGGGATGTACCACCATGCATGGCTAGTAGTTCTTGATAGATAGAAAATTATCTTAATTTATTCATTCATTCAAACATAATAAATGAATAATATGTGCAAAGCAGCACTTTTTTGAAGATGGAGATGCCCATTTTAAAAAAAAAAAAGGAGTCGGGTTTTTATTGTCAACCTCACATCGTCAGACACTAGAGGGATACAAAGTATAAAGATTTCACAACAGCAAAATCCACCAAACAACCTGATTGAAAAATGAGCAAAGGATTAAATAAACATTTCTTCAAAGGCTATATACAAATGGCAAATAAGCACATGAAGAGACTGAATGTCACTAATCATTAGAGAAATGAAAATCAAAAAATCCCAATGAGATAATACTCTCATGCTCATTGGATAGCTACAAACAAACCATGTTGGCAAAAATGTGGATAAATTAGAACCCTTGCCAATAGCTGGTAGAAATGCAAAATGGTACAGCTGCTATAGAAAACAGTTGACAGTTCCTCAAAAGTGAAACATACCATTCCCACATGATCCAGCAACTCCATTTCTGGAGAGACATCCAGAAGAACTGAAAGCAGGATCTTAAAGAGAGACTTGTGCACTCATGTTCATAGCAGCATTATGCATGATAGACACCCCTGACGTCTGAACAGACCAAGAAAATGTGGCCTATGCATACCATAGAATATTGCTCAGCCTTAAAAAGGGAGGCTGTCCTGTCTATGCCACATCATGCATGAACCTTGAGGAGACCATGCTAGTAAGTCAACCACAGCAACTGAAAATACTGCACGATTCCATTAATACCTAGAGGAGTCAAATTAATCAAGATTAATCAAGGTAGATATTAGGATGGTGGCATCTAGGGGCCGGGACAGAGGGTCAGGTCATAGTGGGGATTGGTGTTTAATGGGCACAGAACAGAAAGCACCCTGGAGAGGAGCCGTGTGATGGTTGTACAGCAAGAATGTGCTTACTAACATTGAATTGAATGCACAAAAGTGGTTAGTGTGTTTTATCCTGGTTCTCTCTCTTACACACACACACACACACACACACACACACACACACACACACACTTCCAATGATTAAAAGTTCTGCAACCAAAAATCAAGACAAGTGTGGTGGGGAGTGCGGGGGAAGCTGGTACGCTGGGATGCAGGAGGTAGAGTCAGGAGATGAGGGACAACCTGGGATTCTGAACCTCCTCCAGAATGCGACAGTGTGGATAGTGAACGTCCCCAAAGGCCCATGTGTTAAAGGCCTGGTGCCCAGGGTGGCATCTTGGGCAGTGGTGGAACCTGTGAGAGGTGGAGTCTTGAGGAGGTCTTTGCGTCACTGGAGGTATGTCCCCAAAGGAGGCTGTGAGGCTCTGGCCCTTCCTCTTCCTCTCTGTGGCTTCCTGACCATGAGGGAGTGGGTTTGCTCTGCAGCACACTCCTACCATGGTGTGCTGCTTTACTGCAGACTCAAAGCAAGGGAACCAACTCATCATAAATGGGAAGCTCCAAAACTGTGAGCACATACAACATTTTTCTCTTTACAACTTGATTACCTCAAGCACTTTGTTACGGTGATGGGAAGCTGACTATCACACAGGCCATGACACAAGCAAGGGTAAGAGTCACAGTGGGATGAATCCTGAAGCACTTAGGCCAAGGGTAGTATCTTCTTTTTTTTTTTTTTTTTTTTTTGGTACTGTTTCGGTACTGGGGATTGAACTCATGGGCATTCTACCTCCGAGCTACACACCCAGCCCTATTTTTTATTCTTTATTTTGAAACCGGGTCTCACTAAGTTGCGGAGTGAGTGCCTCACTAAGTAGCTGAGGCTGGCCGCGAACCCGGATCCTCCAGTCTTAGCCTCCCGAATTCTGGGATTACAAGCGTGCGCCACCACGCCCGGCTTCAAGGGTAGTATCTTATAGGTGGCCTTGGAGATGCAGAACAGTGGGCACGCCCTGACTCCTGCCATTGGGGTTGTGAAGCAGTAGATAACATCTTGGTGCTTCACAGTAGGATTCATGGCCTCCCCAATTTGCATAAACAGAAACCTCTGGACCAAATCACCTTCCTTTAAACATGCAAATAATCCTGCCATGAGCTCCTAGTATTGCCACCAAATAGCCCACTTGGAAGGGTGTGTGTGGGCGCCTGCCCAGAGCTTGTTAAAAGCTAGGCATAGTGGTACATATCTGTAATTCCAATACTTGGGAGGCTAAGACAGGAGGATTGCAAGCTTGAGGTCAGCCTCAGCAACTTAGTGCAAACCTATTTCAAAATAAAAAATACAAAAAGGGCTGGGGGTGGGTAGCTTGGACATAGAATGCCCCTGGGTTCAATCCTAGTATCGTTTTTTTTAAAAAGTCTTGGTAAAATGGAATCTCATAGTCAACTCATACTTTTCCATGATCAGATCACAGTTCACGGGTTACCTTCAGATCAGCTCCCCCTAGTCTCCTCCAATGTTAGGCCATACAAAGTGGGCTTGTGTCTATAAAATCCTGGCTGAGAACCAGGCTGTTCAATTCTCCATGAGCTGGTGGCATTAGGGCATGGAGAGTTAAGTGCCTACATACCCTATCACCGTGTACATTTAAATGACTCCTGACACTTGAATATTATCTTTATTTGGAGGATTACTGGAAAGAAAATACCACAAGTCTCCTTTGTAACCTACACTGGACTTTATCCCAACATAAAACATAGTAGATCCCACTCATTCATTAAATACGTCATACTTAACAATTCAGCCAAACCAGATTAGAACCATCCCATTTTTAACATACAACTGTTGGTGAGTAAAATATTATCATGAGACAATATTCTAAGCTTCCTATATTGATGTTTTAAGGATAAGGCTTTGTGATAATCCATTCATAAGTACATACAAAGAATAAGTGTTTTTGTTTTTTTTTTCTAGTAAAAGAAAACCAAACCTCGGGTTAACAATCACAGCAGAAGCAAACAGTTTAATGTAGTTATACCAAGTATGACTTCCAAAAAAAGTACTTACATCCAAAGAATCTTCCTTCAGTAGAATAAGGGCCATGTTCTGTGATACCAATCGGCAGGAATACCCTGAAGCAGAGAAAGGACAATACATAAATGTGTCATTCCTCCTGTGAGTTCCTGAGTTTTCAGCAGCTAATTGAACCCAACCCCCTGTTTACATCAACATTTTGCCATCATACACTTACTGGTTCACATAGAGGAATGAGCAAGGTGGAAGGGAACAAAAGCCTACATTGATTTTGATTCTTGCAAACAGTGTGAACACAACTGGTTGAAGAAGTCTTTATAAGTAAAGGCTAAAATAAATACTTGTCAATATTCTGTGGATTGTTCTTTATCCTGGTTATCCTTGTAGAACATTAGGATAAGCCTGAGATTATCTAAAATAACAGAAAATACTTTAGGAAGGCGAAATGGATCTACCGGTGCTCCTGAGTCAGTATAAACATGCCTGCTGGGACAGCAAATCCCCGTTCCTTTCTAAAAAGTAGGTTATACTTGCAAGATTCAAAAGAATATTACTGTAAATTGAGGGACTCACTTTTCCTGCCAAATCTCCATTTCAGGAATTATATCTCAGTTTGGATGGGGGGATTATTTATAAAACACAAGTATTCCTAATTAGTACTGAGAATTTCAATCTCACTTTTTAAAAAGTTATCTCTATAGGTTACAAGAGATATTTTCTTTTTCTTTTCCTCTCAAGAGAAGAACATTTTCTTTCTTTCCCTCCTTCCCTTCCTTCCTTCCTTCCTTCCTTCCTTCCTTCCTTCCTTCCTTCCTTCCTTCTTTCCTTCCTTCCCTCCTTCCCTCCTTCCATGTTTGTTTGTTTGTTGGTTGGTTTTGGTACTGGAAATTGAACTCAAGGGCATTCTGCTTCTGAGCCACAGCCCTTTCTATTGCTTTTATTTTGAAACAGGATCTTGCTAAGTTGCTGAGGCTGGCCTCATATCTGCATTCCTCCTATCTCAGCCTTCCAAGTACTGGGATTACAGGCATGAGCCACCAGACCAGACTGAGAGGAACATATTTTCTATGAAGCTCTTTCCCCCGCTGGTGTATGGGATCAAGGTGGCTCCAGTAACTTCAAAGACCCACAACATCTTCCAGCAGGGCCCCTTGCACCCTCTCAGTGCTCTGGAGAGAGTGAGCATCAACAGGTGCCTTTCACTAACACCCCATCCACCCTATCTCCAACTATCTCATTGAGAAGAGGCCAGAAAAGAACATGTCCACCTGGACAATCAACCCTAACCACCACTTTCTTTTCTTAGCACATCACAATAATACATCAATGATTATAGAAAAATAAAATAAATCACCAGCATGCAGAATTGTAGCCTTGGAGCAAGTGTGTGAGGATACCAAAGGGCTTAACCCATGCTGTGCTGGAGGGAGGTGGAGCCTGAGTCTCCCCACACAGGCTGGGCTGAGTGGGACCAGGACGGCATCTAATTACTAGACCACAATCAACCCAGCATCTGGGTTCCTTCCTGCTTGGCAGGTTCTTTTTCATCCCTAGGAAATCCTAATGACAAGCACAAAAAAAATTTTGGGTGGGAAGATGATGACAATAAATACTTTTTTTTTTAACTTTGGGATGTACAAACTGTATCCTTCACTCATGACTGTTGTTTGAAATAACATGTAAAGCTCCTCATAACACAAATTTCAAAGCACAAAGTGATGGCTTTTAATCCATAAAACAAAAGGTAGAGTAAATAAACAATAGTTGATAAACTATTATAGTTTGATAAACAACAATAGTTGATAAACAATAGTTATATCAAGGGAATGAGATTATTTCTCTTATCAAAATGACCACATATTTTTTAATGAAATAATTTAAAATCACAATGCTACATGGGCAAATACCTGCTTGATTTTTAAGGGGGGGGCAATTCTGTACACATTTTCACATGGATTTTGACAATACTGATGAGCACAGTGGCCAATCTCAGAATGCCACAGAATATCTGCATGGTAGGACTGGAAGAACCAAGTTCTTTGTCTCACTTTACAAGTTTGCAAATATATTCTTCCTTCCTGTGTGTTCTTAGATTAGGTCCAGAAGGGAGGTCTCCGTTTTATTTTCAGTAACAAAAGGGAATATTTCAACTTTAATCATGTCCCTCTATGTCAGCCTTACTCTTCATTCCCAGAGACTTCCAGCAACTTTGTGCAATGTCGACTGTTACAGACATAGTACAACTAATGCAAAAGGATTTACTGGTAGTATTTTATTTGCACAACAGCTGCAGAAGCAAGCTGTAATTTTTAAGCCCTAACTTTCTGCTTTATTTTATATTTTGCAATTTAAGCAAAATGCCATTTGACAACTGAAGCTACACAAAGATATTATGGGAAAACCCTAAGTGTTTTTTTCTAGCCATGGCAGGAGGACGGCAATAAATAAATCTACTGACACTTTCATGAATTTAAATATACAAAACTGAGAGCTTCTGAGAAGAAACAGATTAAGTTTTTTTTTAACTTGGAAAATAAATCAAGATTTTGCACAGAGAATTATCGCATAGAACACTTGCCCTACACAGACCATGGAAGTTTAACCCAGTTAATTGTGACTTAGCTAACGTAGCAAATTAAATTATGTCAATCCAAGTGTGGTGTGCTTGATTTCTAATGTTTGAGGATAAAATGAGATCAACTCTTGGAAAAGAGCCAGGTATGGAAAGTCAATTCACGCTTGTAAATTGAGGTCTAGTTCTTTAATCTCACAATCATGAGGCAGCCATAAAATGAGTAAGAGAGGAACCTCTGGGATTTCACTTCTTGCCGCAGCTGAAATGAACAGCACACTACAAAGGCAGGTGTTTAGTCTTTCTACTACCTGGGAAAAATCAACATTTAAAGAAATGAAACATCATAGTCAATAGTACTTGGAGCAGTTGATTTTTAGACAAGAACGCCTTGCACTAGAAAAGATGACCAAAATCAATATCTCAACCAATAAGCTCATATTGCCAAAGATATCAAAAGCCAGATTCCTCTGAAGACATTTTGGGAAAGGTTAGGAACAACTTCTCTTTGCTAACCATGTATCCCAGGATCATATCAATCAGGCTGCCCATTATCGTGATTTTACATGGTGTCCACCCTTAGCAAGTTTCCTTTGGGGCCCAAATATTTTCACAGATAATCTGATCAATCAATGTTTGAGTGTAGTGGAATTAAAAAATGCTGACAGACACCACTAAGGGAAGACAAAAGACAGTCTCGGGCTACTCCACATGGGGCCAAGGAGATCCAGTCCAGAGTTCACCATCCAGAGAACCAGGGAGCTGAGGACTTGATCTGCAAAACCACATTCATGGGCGCCTCCCAGGGTCCTGGCTCTTCTTAGGAACCCTATCACAGGGAAGAACACACAGCCTCAGCCTCACCTCCTGGACTTCTCTCCAGCTGGGCCACCCTGACCCATTCTATGCCCCGGTACTTGTTTTTAATTTTCATTTGTTCATTTGCTATTTAGAAATTCTAGAAGGCTCAAATTTCAAACCTCTCTCATCCAGGAAGCTTTCCCTGACCTTTTGTAATACATGTTTTTTCTTCCAGGAAGTGGGTCTCACAGTCATGGTTAAGTGCTCATGTCTTAAGTATCCTCATCCCTTTGTGACCTGGGCTAAGTTACTTCATCACTCTGTGCTTTAGTTTGATCTTTAAAGAGGGGCCGAGGCCCACTGGTGTGGGAGTTCAGTCACAGCCCTGTGCCAAAAAGGACGTAAAGGAGTGTGTGCACATAAGAAGGTAGCATGGACTAGTAAGTGTTATAAAAAGCCAGTCATGTGTCATAGTTACACTACACAATCAGTATTTTCTTATCTATTTGTTCTCTAATTTGTCTCATAATTAGCTCATGTTCTAATAGGGGATGCAAGTTTCCCACACCTATACAAAGCACCTGGTGATAAGCCCAGCTTCAGGTAATCAGGAGGCACAGGTCTAGATTTTTCTGTAGATAAATAATGCTGAAATTGAGAAGACTTCTGGTGTTATAACTGGCATGACCCTGGCCAGGTGCAGTGGTCTATAATCCCAGCTACTCTGGAGGCTGAAGCAGGAGAATCCCAAGTTTGAGACCAGTCTGGGCAGTTTAGCGAGACTTGAATCAAAATAAAATAAAAAGGGCTAGGGAGTGTAGTGCAGTGATAGAGATAGGTTCAATCCCTAGGACTGCAAATAATAATATCATTAACAATAATAACAATAAATAAAATTGAAAAATAACTGGCATAGCTCTGCTTCACCTAAGAATGGAGATTAGACAGAGCAATGTAGAGACAACGAAAGGAGGCTGAGCAAGCACCATATGCATTCATTTTTCAAAAGTAAGCTTTAAGACAATCTGTATGTGAACCACAACATCATATTATTATATACCTTGGTAATGAAATTAATCTTAAAAAATTCTTAAACTTCTAAGAAGTGTTTAAAAGTATCAATTGATTAGTAGCAAAATTCCGGGACCCTAGGAGGACTCAAGAGTTCCAACTCAGAAATAGTTTGGGATGGAAGTTATTTCCAACTTAATGACTTTAAAGTGGAGTCCACACTAGGACTTTGGTCTCACCCACCCCACATCTATTAGAAAAAAATTATTGACTCTGAAAACTCCACATCTAGCGCACAACTACTTAATGGACATTTTATCCAGTGGTAATAAGAAAATGACGATGACGTGATTCATAAAGGCCACATCTGAAATTTCACTTTAAACTAGTTGATGCCAAATTTTTAACTTAAAAAAAGAAAATTGCCAACTCCCCAAAACTCAGCTAGTCAGCATGAATTCAAGCACAGCCCAGCAGGATTCAGGCCACATGCCAATGTCAAATAGTAAAATCTACAGGCAAGATGACAGTCTATATAAAACTCACTGGCTCATGAGAGACACAAATATCCTAGAACTTAATTTAACTAAGTGCATTTATTTCTACTGCAAGAAGAAAAAGTTACACATTTAAAATAAATTTTCAGACTGTCACATCATACACACACACACACACACACACACACACAAGCCAACAACTCCAAACATGACAAATGTCATCAAATATACAGATGAACTTTTATATGTGCCACTAAGAAAATGCTGCCCATCACAAGTGTAACTATCAATAATCACAAAACATTCCAATTTCAGAGACTAAGATGGAAAGGAAGGAAGGGAGGGAGGGAGGGAGGGAGTGGGAAGAGGAAGGAAGGAAGGAAGGAAGGAAGGAAGGAAGGAAGGAAGGAAGGAAGGGAGGGAGGGAGGGAAAAGAAAGGTGCACATTAGAATAGATGACACAGTACCATTCTCTCAGGTCTTCTAACTTAAATTTCAGAAAGTAAATTTGGCTAAAGCTGTGTAGATTGTTTTGTTTATTTTTTTAATTTTTATTTTTATTCATGCATTGTAAGCATACATCTTTGTTAGGTACAAATTGATAACGATATTATGTGCTGTATATTGTTTTAAATAAGCCTGAACTAGCAGTCAAGAGCCCTGAGAGCTATACAAGCCAGGCAAGCTTAATCCAGAGATCTGAAAACCAAAATGCTCCAAAATCCCATCAGTTTCAGATTGTGAATCTGGAAAAATAACATGAAACCTGCAACACTTCTGGTTCCAAGCACTTGGGATAAGAGGTACCTGATCTGTACTAGTTTGGTCTTTGAGTATAACTTTGACAAACTAAACTTTTTCTGGGATCTGTAAGACTGTTCACACATAATGCTAGAAGAGAGAATTTCCCAGAGATACTTGTGCCATCAGGGCTGGCACTGGCCTCTATCAACCTGCTTTCTTTTACTACATCCATCTAGAGGTAGAAATGCCAGATACCTGTTGCTGCTCTCAAACACCTTCCAGATACCCTAAAACACAGGAAATACACTAAAATGAATAATGTTATGGGAGAAAGATCAATATGATTCATATTACCAGGGGTTGAAGGTCTATTTGACTCAAAAACAGGCTTAAGTCCCATATTGTATCCAGAGTATGACCCTGAACTTCTGAGAGCCACCACCTGGGGTCTGCCACCGATAAGTCTAATGAAGTGTCTAGATGTGTATTTGCTTTCTTGAGCCTTCTGCATCATCTGTGTGCTCAACAGACACCTTAAATGAGAAATGTCACTTAATCCTTCAGCATCACACCAGGTTACAAACTCAAGGTCCGAAGGTAAAGAGTAATTCAGATATTGCTCTTTCAAAGAACACTAATTCCTTAGCTGTTAGAAACAGAAACAGACTGAGCAACATCAAAGAAGAGTTTGATAAAATGTGAGTGGAAGAAACTTCCAGAATGAATTCTGGACTTGGCAGAGTCATCAGCTTATAAACAGGAAAGCATTATCTTCTAGTGGTCTCGAGTGTTCACCAAGAATGATCAATTAAGAAATGCATCATGGAGCTGGGCACACCTGTAATCCCAGTGCTTGGGAGGCTGAGACAGGAAGATCACAGGTTTGGGAACAGCCTCAGCAACCAGTGAGACTCTCATCAACCTAGTGAAACCCTGTTTCTAATTAAAAATAAAATAGGGCTGGGATGTAGTTCGAAAGTAGAATGCCCCTGGGTTCAATCTCCAGTACCAAAAAAATCAATAAATAAAATGGCTGTGATTACACCCAATATCAATACTACACATTACCTTATTGAAAAGATGCAAAATAATATAATCATTACTTTCAAAAAGTTGTTTGAGCTGAGTGTAGTGGTGCACACTTGTAATCCCAGTACTTGGGAGGCTGAGATAAGAGGATCACAGGTTGGTGTCCAGCCTCAGCTACTTAGTGAGGCTCTCTGCAACTTAGTGAGACCCTGTTTCAAAATAAAGAACAAAAAATAGGACTGGGGGTGTATCTCAGAGGTAGAATGCCCCTGGGTTCAATCTTCAGTACCAAAAAAAAAAAAAAAAAGTTGTTTGAATGGGTATCAGCTACCTCAGAAGGCTCAGAGCAGCCTCACTATGCACAAGCAAAACCTTCCTTTGCAAGTACTAATTCATTTGTGTTTTCTGGGTTGATTTTCAGCCCTTTGCTTTCTCTTATGTTTATTTCAAACTGAGCTAGACCCAGGTAGTCTCAAGTGTAACCAAAGGAGCAATCAGGAAAAGATGGTGTGTGCTCCGCAGGGCAGGGTCAGGAGGCTGGGAGGTGCACCACCGGCTTCCCAGAGCACACACTGCACAGTGCTCAAGGAGGTTAGGTCAGGAGCCAGGGACATCGTAGGTCACGGCACAGAGCACTACTCAAGGTCTGCGGAACTAGGGAAGGTTTCCACTGCTGCTCAGTTTTAACCTGAGGGATTGCACCCCCCTTTTTCATGTCACTCTAGGAGGGCAGAAAGCACCCCACCCAGGTATTTGGTAAGTGTTTCAGGGTAGCAGTGACCTGGGCATGACTTATATGAATAACAGGGGTCACAGGTCAACAGCAGGTGCTTTAGACCAAATTTACATGGGAAATAATACCTGAAGGGCCCATTTATATACATATACAGAAAGATAATACACAAAAAACAAATGTGTCATCCTTCATTTATGAAAATGTTACTGACACATAGTCAAAGGGCTGTAACTACTGAGCATGGTGGTTCACACCTGTAATCCCAGTACTTGGGAGGACGAGGCAGGAGGATTGCAGGTTTGAAATCAGCCTCAGCAACTTGGTGAGACCTTCAGAAACTGAGAGAGAACCTATTTCAAAATAAAAAATCAAAAATTATGGAGGCAGAATGCACTTGTGTTCAATCCCCAGCACCAAAAAATAGAAAATAAATAAAAATGACTGGGGATGTAGTTTGGAGGTAAAATGCCCTGGGTCCAATCCCCAGTACCAAAACAAAGGAGGGAGGAGCTTAACATTAGGATTTTATTTCCTAGTAGCAGTGACAGGTCTGCACTAAAGTAGCATCACCCTCTTGTCCAACATCATGCTTTTGAGAGACAGACAGCACAAACCCATGGACAAAGCCTGTAGCCGATGCTTCATGGGCTATTGATGAATCAATTTCCCATCACTCTCTTGTGACTTTAACTTCAGTTGTCAAGTAGCCTCAATTGCATTTAATTAGCAATGTTCTTGGTAAGAAATGAGTAAACAGCATTTTTTTGTTTTTGTTTTTTCAAAAGTGAAACTCACCCCAGAGAGCTGGTATTGTCTATGCCTGAGGTTATCTGGGAGACAGAACTGACTCAAAAGGGCAAGTTTCAAGGAAAGGGACACCACTGGGTGATGTGGTGACATTCCAAGGAGACTACTCTGAAGAAAGCTGCAGGCACTTACATCTGCAGGTTCCAGTAATTTTTTTTCCCTAAGGTGAGCCATGACATAGACTATTTCCATAGCAACATCTCAA
The DNA here is from genome assembly GCA_004027655.1 of Graphiurus murinus. Taxonomy (NCBI): domain Eukaryota; kingdom Metazoa; phylum Chordata; class Mammalia; order Rodentia; family Gliridae; genus Graphiurus; species Graphiurus murinus. The sequence continues at coordinate 55,922 of PVLC010000526.1, read as the reverse complement.
GTTACATAATCCTATGTATTCACCTCATGGTGCATGTGCTAGGTCTTGTTATGCCAGAAGAGTGACCAAAGAACCAGACAATTTTTAAATATTCCAAATAATCAAAAGTAGACTTTTCAGAAATTAGTTGCTTCAACTTCATTTCAAGTCTAAAATGTGCTTTTTCAACACTAACAAGGTTATTCTGATTTAAATGTCCTATCTCTAACTCATCTCTGAGATACTTGCCAAGCAAAGAAGCCGCCAATCAAAACAGAGAAAGGAAAGATGCGAGGTTCTTAGAAAGACATTAATTGGAAAAATCATTGAAATTGGTTATAATTATTATAATAATGCATATTTAAACCTAGTAGAAACATGCTCTCTTAATCTCTAGGACTAAAACTTTGTGAAGAGACATAAAATTGTCAACAATATGTGTTTAATTTTTTTCAGGAAGGTATAATAATTTTAATGTTTATAACATGCAGATAATGCTCCTAAGAACACCTCATTGAGTAAACTTTCCCCGGCCCTGTGGGTGAAGGGTGCCATAAAACACCAGCTGTCAATGCATTTGCGAAACACTTAGACACGTCTACAAGATGCTTAAAGACATAATCCAAAAACCAGCATCAGGAAATTATTTTTAAAATTGATTACCTATATTAATAGCAGTTTCTTGTTTGTCTCCTGTCAACACCCATATTTTAATTTCTGCCTTCAACAGAGTTGCTATGGTTTCTGGAACGCCGGCCTGCAGGCGATCTTCTATGGCTGTGGCTCCAAGTAACAGTAAGTTCTAGGTTGAAAAAGATTTCCCATTAAAGACGAGTTCATACTTAAGAGCAGCATGAATGACAAAACTCTGGTAAAAGGAAGGCATCAACTGTTCTGAGACAGAACATTAATCCTCTACACTGCAGGCATGTCTGTAGATGACTGATCTCTAAGCACGGGGCATTCTAGTACTCAGGTGCTCCACGCTCATTCATTCACTCTTGGTACATGGGCATGACAGAAGAGGTCGTCCAGCCGCAGAGCACGAGGGGAAGCTATCCTGAAGATCCTGGCAGCATATGAGTCTTCCCTTCACACTCCAACTGAGCAAGTATGATTATATTTCACTTATGAGAAACTGATTCTAGATGACACACTTATTTCTCAGTATGGGAGTAAGGAACTTGTGATACTAAAAATTTGACAGCTAGAGAAGAAAACATCAACATATCTTAAGGTCGAGGAAGTATAAAATGTTGACCTTTGTCCTCTTCAAGACACAGGAAGAGTCAGCTCCCTCTGAGGACTGGTAAGGATGTGTGGGCCTCTGGCTGCTGGGGCATTGCCTGCAGGCCAAAAGACTGCACAGAGGGCCTGCTCACCACTCAACTGTCCCTGAGTCCCCAATACCCTTCAGTTTGGGTACCAGACCATGGAAAATCCAGTCACCTCACAGACTTCCACCACAGGCCTGATACTATGCCATGACACCTATTTTGTCACTTTTTTCCAATTCTAAAAGTAGTTTTGGATATTTCCAGTGTTAAAGTAAGTTCAGCCTAAACTTGTCTCCATACTTGGATAATAAAACTTAGTCTTCAATAATAAAAGTGGTCTTCATACTTGGTGAACTGCAACCTTAACCCTCACAACCTAGCAACTGAGTCTTAGCCATCCCAGCAGCCGATCCTCCAGCCAATCCAGGGCAGACACATGACTATATAGGCAATGCCAGCTGCATCCCAGAAGGGACTTTCTAGATATCACTTGCTTTTATTTGACTATAAATAGAATCTGCACATGGGATGGGGTAGGCTATTCTAAACCATTTTCTACCAGGAGTGCTGCTCTGTTCTAGAACCTTTTCTTGCTCCAGTCAACTTTATTAAAGTTAACTCAGCTCAGGTATTTATTTAAATAAAAACCAGCAGAGTGAGGCAAAAGATCACTTGAATTCAGCTCTACTCCTACATAAATTCCGTTAAAACAACTCAATGTAAATAGCTGAATATTTTTAAAACTCAAACACTGAACATCAAAAAGCAAAGGAGAATTGAGAAACCAGCAAAGGGATAAAAAGAGCAAGGAGGTGGTGGCTTTGAAGTTATAGAAACTAGAATGTGGATGGCCCAACTGATTGCTGAGATAGAAAATGTTGTTAGCTCTTAAGTTTGGGAGAATCCAAACAAGTAGAAAATGACCTCATATCTTGAGATAAACTGAAAAGAACAACAATAACAAAAAATAAATAAAATTGAAAAGTAGGTACTATGGAGTATCTGTGATGAAGTGCAAGTATTATTAGAATAAATGTGAAAAGTCTTCGTATGTCCAACATCTAACCACCCTACAGAGTGTTCCTGTACTTCAACCGGGTGGTCTAATCTCATTAAGCCCACTCTTACACAAACCCAGAAAGTCACTGATACTGTTTTGGACCTGATAATTCTTAAGATGTCATTACTGCTTAGCTGAGGGTTGCTAGACCCTTGAGATAGCCCATGAAAACTAAGTGCTTCTGAAAGCAAAGAAAGAAATCATTAAAAGTATTAAAAATCATTAAAATCATTGGTTTATTAAGACATTTAGGAGAAAAGAAAAACATCACTCCAGAGCAAAAGGAAGCCTGCTCAAGGACTCTGCTCACTAGGTGGGTAAGTCCTTCATGGGGCACGCAACGACCATTCTAGGTGTGCGGCTACCTTCTCGATGATCTCGTAACACTCTTCCAGCCGTTGAGCTCTGTCTTTCAATATGATGCTGGCTTCCTGATAGACTTTCAGCCACTCCTCATAGTCATTCTCAGAGAGATCAGCGTAGGCCACACACAGAGTCCGCAAGCCTGCAAAACAGCCACTGATAACTGGGGAGTATCCCTGAGGGCACAAAGTACCTATGGCTTCCTTTTATTTCAGCATGCTCAAAAATTGAAAGAAACCTTCTGTTTTTTTAGGATGCTCTAATTCAACTTTCACATAGCTACAAAGGAAAATTTAAAAAACAACTCTACTGCATTCTAATATAAACTATGTCTAATATAAATGTGAGAAGGCATGACAAGTCCTAAGAGTAAAATTTCCACAGCAGAAGGGATACAGGAGCTGGGTATGATCCACGTGTCTACCTGCAGTAGGCAGGAATCAGCAAGACCACCAGGCAGGAGGTATGTCCAGATGGCAACAGGAAGCCCGATATGCCATCACACGACAGATCCAGGCTTCCAAGCAGCCATGCCCATGCATATGCACCTGGGATTGCACTGCCATAGGAACATACTCTGGCAAGAAGGCAGTGGTCAGCATTTAAGCCTGGCTTCAACTATCAGCATGTTCATGGACAGGGAAATCTGATGTCAGTGCTGTTTAAAGGCTTCCGGAGAGCTCTCTTCCTGTTCACTGGGGGTTCAGTGAATTATTCCCTTAATTCATAGATAAACCAATGTCACAAGGATAAGAAGAGAGGAACAAAAGAATAACCATATGAGTTTCCAGGAAAGGGACTACCTACATAGATTCTACGTGTTGTGAACTAGCCTGCCTTCTGCTGCTGTACTACTGGTATTAGGGTTTGGGTCTGGAATGTTCCTGCAATGCAGCAACATTCAAAGTGGTATGAGGGCTCTGACCACATCAGTGAATTAATCCACTTGATGAATGAATAATTTGAATGTATTACTGGGAGGCGATGAAAATGGTAAGCAGGTGGGGCATGGCTGAAGGAAGTAAGTCACTGGGGGCATGGCTTTGGGGGTTACATCTGTTCCTGACTCCTTCCCCTCCCTTCATTTCTTTCTTTCTCTCTCTCTCTCTCTCTCTCTCTCTCTCTCTCTCTCTCTCTCTCTCTCTCTCTCTCTCCTTCCCAGCTGCCATGAACTGAGCAGCTTTCCTACACCATTCCTTGTTGTCATGATGTTTCCGCCTTGGAGTCAGCTGACCATGGAATGAACCTCTGACACCATGAGCCAAACAAACCTTTCCTCCTTTGAGTTGTGCTTGTCAGGTATTTTAGTCACGGTGATGAAAAGCTCACACACCTGGTTATGAGTTAGCAATCACATACAAGCAAATGAGTTTGGACTTTGCCACTTATTTTGTCGCTGCCACAGGCATAGAATGTGGAGGTGGGAGGGGACAGGGCCAGCACCTGAAGAATATACTCTTGCGAAGTAAGTCAAGTACTGCACCAAAAGGACGTGTGTCAGAAATGACTGCTTACCCAAGCATCAGCCATAAATGCTTATGACTACAGCTTCAATCATCAAAAATAACATTTTCAATTGTGCTTACCTTCTGTGGCAAAATATTCCAGATGGCATAATGTTTCCTCCATGTATTTTGAGTCTTTTGAAAGTCTTTCAAAAATGACATTATCCTAGAAAAATAGGGAAACATTCATTGGGACTGGCAAGCTCTTATTGAGTGAATCTTGCAGTGGGCATGCTCAACACAACTTGGTTTTATTAGTGTTTATTTAATGTGAGTGAAAATACTTGAGTGGACAATAATACAGTTCTTGGCAGGGCTCAGGCATGAGTTTTTTGGGAAAAAAAACAGGTATGGATGAATAAAAAAAAATCTGTTATATATCTTAAAAGTCAAACAAAAATACATTAGGGAGGACCTTAAGGACCAGAAGAATAATCAAGGACACAATAGTGCCTACATTTGCACATATTTGCAAAATTCACAGTCTAAAGTATATAAAGATTGAGTATCAGCTGGGTATGGTAGTGCACACCTGTAATCCCAGTACTTGGAAGGCTGAGACAGAGGATTGTAGGTTGAAGACCAGCCTCAGAAATTTAGCAAGGCCCTCTGCAACTTAGTGAGACCCTGTATCCAAATAAAACATAAAATAGGGCTGAGGGTATAGCTCAGAGGTAGAATGCCTCTGACTTTAATCCCCAGTACCACAAAAAATAAACAGAAAAACTGAGTATCCCATATCTGAAATGCTTGGGGTCAGAAGCGTTTTAAATTTTGGACTTTTTTTTTGGGGGGGGGGTACAGGGGAGACTATTCAAGTATAGCCTTGTTTGCTGATGCTAAAGGTGCTCCTGACCAGGGAGAGCACAACCTATGAGGTGCAGAGACCCAATTCTGCTGAAAAACACACAGGTAGACACAGCACATCCACCCATTTCCATGACTGACAGGCTGGCCTGGAGGCCACAGATCATTGATCAGATATGTTAGAAATTGCATAACCTCTGAACACTATTTTTTTTTTTAAGAAAAGTAGTTTGATTTTGGATGGGGCAGATTTTGAAGAGAATTAAATTATATAAAAATAAATAAGCCTTTGCAGCATTTCTGTATTTGCACTGTTATGTATTTATAGCCTTCCTGTCTCTGCCACTTCACATTGGCCAAGTACTCACTGATATACTGAGAATACAGCAGCAAATAGAAAGTTTAAAAATAATATCACAGGCGACATAACCCCTCTGTGACCTTAGTTTAAGTTGTTCTTACCATAAAGCCAGAATTCCCTTATGGGTCCAGATATAATGGACTGTGTGACTCTGTGTGTGTGTGTGCGCGCGCGTGTGTGCGTGAGTACAATACTGGACACTGAACCCAGGGTACTCCACCTCTGAGCTACACCCCTAGCCCTATTTTATTTTTATTTTGAAACAGGATCCTGCTAAGTTTCTGAGGGCCTCGCAAGTGACTGAGCCTGGCCTCAAACCTACAATCTTCCTGTCTCAGTCTCCCAAGTACTGGGATTATAAATGTGCGCCACTGCACCTGGCTGATATAATGTTTTTAGAAGTCCCGTGCACTGATTATTCTTAAAAAGCTCCAGTCATAGTGTACTCAAATCAAACCACCTTTTCTCCTTATGAGTGGCAAAATTAGTAAGATTTTCAACCAACCATTGATCCTAGTACAGTCAAAACAGTCTTGTTTTTGTATTTTCTATTTATATTTTAAGCTTAATAATTCTTTCCCTCAGCCCATAAGGCCACCGTTTATCAGGATATAATTTTACAAATGAGTCACAAATACTAACATCCTTCTCTAGAGATAACATCTTTGGGTTTGGTTCCTAGGAAGGATCCAGGACCAAAAGCCTGACCTAGGAGCCTGACCGAAAGGAGCAGGTAAGATGTGGCCACGCATGGATGTTGCCCTTGTGTCCGCAACACAGCTCCGTGCTATGAATCCAGAACAAAACACATGACGAAGAACAGCTGCCAGAGAAGCAACACATACCAGAGTGCTCAGACAAGGTTGTCACAGGCCAACACAAACCAGTTCAGACCTACAGTCACAAGATGATAGTAGTAAAACTGGATCGAATTCATACTCCAAGGTTCTGTGCGACACATTGAGTTGCTGTTTCTGAAACCAACTAGTTCAAAGCAAGCTTTTCACTGACCGATTCTGCTCTGTCTCCTTGACCCACAGCGTCTTCAGGTCCTTTCTGCTGCTACGACCTGAATAAGCCCTTTGACTTTGGGCAAACGCATGGAGGAGACAAAAGGCAGCAGATCAGCAAAGCAGCTGCCAAGAGGTCTGCCAGCCTGGAGCCTGGCGGTGGTACTTACAGCCCCCTTGCAGTAGAGTCGGAGTTGTCCCGATGGAGTGCGCACAATTACTGACATTCTTTTCCTGTCACTGTAAGAGTTTTAGAAAAAAGTTGTCAGTGGTGTGTCTTCTAGAAAACCATGTCCTATGACTCAATACCAATCAAAGCACAAAAGGTAGCAGTCCTAAAAATGACCAAGCCCCACCTCCATACCTTTCTCCTCAAAGTAGGACCTCAGCCATATGCCACTTACTCTTTCCATTTCAATCTATCAGACATCAACCTATTTCTTGCCAAGCCATGGAAATTTACTAGTGGCAATTTGCAGGAGAAGGAGAAAAAGGAAAATCTGAGCACCGGCTGTGCACATCTAGTTGACTCTGACAATACTGTCTGAAAGTGTCCTCCATTTTAAAGCTCAAAAACATCAAGTAACTTGTGCAGGAATCAGCAGAGTGGGAGATTCAAGACAGATGGGCTTAACGCAAAAGCTCCTCACTGTCTTCTTTTAGATAGAGTGGAAAGAAATTACAAATGTGTAGAATGTTCCTCAGGAGGCACTACGGCACTCTCTCTGCACACATCTCTCCTCCTGGGCCATGCCTGCTCACTTGGCTTCAAGCTCCACTGCCTAGATTCCTCTTCCTGCTTTCTACCCACCTCGGCATCTTGCTCACCTCTGACTCTCCCTCTCAGTCACGCCACTCTCCTTTCCTAGACATTCTGTCCATGCCTCTGCTGACACTCCATTCTTCTTAAACACACCCTACTACAGCGGGCCCCAGACACCCCTCTCTGTGGCCTTTCCATTTGGTGATTCCCATTGGGCCATATGCATCAAAGGAGGAGGACATCATGTCTTCAGTCTTGCATGAGTTCCCTCCTACTGACTCAGGACTGTCTCTGACCCGCATCTGTACTTGCTCTCTCTCTGTGTCACCTAGTAGTTGAGCACTCTAATTAAAGTTATTGAATGAATGTTTCAGTTTCTCAATATAGGAGGCAGATTATCACCAACTACTCCAAAGGACTATTGCAGGATTAAGTGGCATCAGGAAAGAGATGAGTCAATGTAGAAAGAAACAGAACCACAATTATAACCACAAGTGATCTTTCTGTTCTCTCTTATTCTCCAGAAGGTTTTTAAATACATCCTTACATGTCCTCTCAGACTCATCTGTTTTCATCTGACTTCTGGTTCTCCTCCTTGTCTGACTGTCAGCTTCTAGTCTCAGTTAATGCAGCCAGAAAGCTGCAGTTCCCAACAAGAAACTTTTAAGGGGCACATATAAGTCTAGAGAGATCTTTAGTATGTCCCTGGCCTCTGCACAGACCCCCTACATGAACCACTGCTATATCCGCCATCCTCCATCTTTCTAATTGAATATGCAACCCACGAGGCTTCTGACCCACCAAGATATTCAAACTTGAAGTCCTAAAACTAAAGACTAGGGCAGGAAACTATTTCCTGTAAGAGGATAAAAAAGTGGACTTTATCAAACAGCTTATAAAGGAGAGAGGACAATTTGTGAGTCATTTAACAAATGTTATTGAAAAACCACTGAATTTCACGAACAGGAAAGGATGCTTTTGAGATGGCTCTTTGAAGCTGGCTCTAGTGTTGACAGTACTGTGTTAAAAAAGCAAGAAAGAAGCTGGGCGTGGTGGCGCACGCTTGTAATCCCAGCATTCGGGAGGCTGAGACCGGAGGATCCGGGTTCGCAGCCAGCCTCAGCTACCTAGTGAGGCACTCCGCAACTTAGTGAGACTCGGTTTCAAAATAAAGAATAAAAAATAGGGCTGGGGGTATAGCTCGGAGGTAGAACGCCACTGAGTTCAATCCCCAGTACCGCAAAAAAAAAAAAAAAAGCAAGAAACAAACACTGAGATGTTTATAACAAACCATCAATGCTCCAGATGAACAAAAGAATCCAACAAAATATTCCTAGGTGTCAAAGAAACTGCACTGTGGAGGCATGCTTTGGAATATGCACGGGAGGGCGGCCTGTGGGATCAGGTCTCATGGGATGAACTGATCTCATCTGTCACTACGTGTCAGTTGCCCAGCTCACATGGAGCAAGAGGGATGACCTCATGGGACCTGGGCAACCCCAATGAAAGTCATATTCTCATCACATACACCGAACCCTGCAGACCTGTCTGCTGCAGGATGCCAGGCTCCAGGAAGCCCAAGGAAAAGGAAAACACAAAAGTGGAACATTTCTTTCAGAAGGAAAAAAAAAAGCAAAATGACTTTTCTGTAATTGAAGTCACAAATTCCAAGAAGAGGTTTTTTTTACAGAGGTATATTTACCATAGTTAATACTTGGGTACTGACTGCACCATAGAATCATGCAAACATGCAGACAAAGCTGCTAAACACACAGTAAGAAGTTTACTTCAAGAGGATGAAAGAGAAAAACATACCTGGAAAATTCCAAGACGTTAAGGATTCCAAATGTTTGTTCCTGTCCCCTCTGCAGGAAGAAAACTAGGCTCTTATCTGAGGTACAAAGTACTAAAATCTCAAAGAAATTGTCCACCAATCATACAAAACACACACACACACACACACACACACACACACACGCACACACACTCACACATGTTCTAGTCCCCTACTTTTTTGCCTGCCGTTTTCTCACAAGTCTGGCAGGGTCAGAGTGCCCTCTGCTGGTAGAAGCTTCTCATTTTCCTTCAGTTTCATGGCTGTTTTAATGGTTTGCTGGTATAGCCACTTTGAAATGATGAAGATTAAACACAAAAGCTACACAGCACCATCAGAAACCTTAGATGCAGTTATACTTATGGTTTGAGAATTTTACACATTTTATATAAAAGTCTGTGCACAGACCATATCACCTCCCCCCCCCCCACACACACACACAGGATATGGAATAGCATGCTGTTTACCAGCGCATCAATTTCCTGCTACAAAATCTATCACACAGTCACAAAGACCATAAACAGGCTCATGTCCATTATGATGGCCATGTTTCTCTGCCAAATGATTATTCCCCAAACTTATGAAGATGCTTTTGGAATTCAAAGGGTTTTTTTTTTTTTTTCCTTTAGATTTGCAGAAAAGGTTATGATGAGCCTGCATCTGGTTTGGGGTGCAAATTGATCAATCAAATGCCCTTTTCTCTTTGGGTTCTTTCAAGATAGAATGCCAATATTCACATTTTTTTCATCTGAAAAACTGTGGATTGCATGCATGTCATTTTCAAAGTTTTTACTTTAATCTGCTATTTCCTAGCACATCGAGGTGGAAAGAAGGTGGCCTTTGGGGTACAATAGACCGCCAAGAGTGTAAATTCTTATGAATGGTAGCAGCGCTCTTCTCTTAGGCTTGAGAGAAGCAATCAATGAAGTAACATAGGGATTACCAAACTCATGGCTGAATAATGCTAATCTTCCCACCACGGTTTTCCACCCTGTATCTTTACCTCCTCAAATACAACCGGTAGTCCACTTCACCTCACCTCAGTCAGTTTTTATTCACCTCTCTGAATGCACCAGCTTCCCCCCTCCTCCTTGGCCTGTCCCAAGCTGCCAGGCCTCTGTTCTCAAAGGCACCCTCTGCCACCACCCCACTCACTGCCAGCAAAGACACTTCATATGACTACCTCACAGCCACCTGGAAAACTTTGGTACTGATGTCCCAGTATTAGTGGGGGACTAGGATTTTTAGGTGATTACTATTTATGAGTCCTAGCTCATCGGGCACCCTTCCTACTCCCAGAAATATGACCTTGAAACTCTAAGAAAATAATGAAGGGTGCTTGGGGAAGCATCTTTAAGAGGGAGAAGTTACTGCAGCGTCAAACAATGGAAATAAGCAACTTCAATCACAAAACCATTTCAGTGTTTCAAGTCTCATTTTTCACTGAAAGAGAAATAGAATTGTAGCCACCGTATTCCTGACAAGCACACTATTGCAAATATACAATCTTAAAAAAAGCCAGGGGTGGGGAATGCACAGGGTATGTCCCTTACCGCTTCTATGATGACCGAGTATGGTGTTCTGGCTGTAAAGACGAAACCCAGTTTCTTAGCTCCTTTCACCAAAGCAGCTTCATCTGTCAAGAACAAGTCGGTAACACATAACTCTTCAACATGACAGAATTCTGTAAATTATCATTTTCCGTTTTTTGGTACTAGAGATTGAGCCTGGGCTGTTCTACCTCCAAGCTACAGTCCCCCAGCTCTTTTTTATTTATTTATTTTTTATTTGAAACAGGGTCTGGCTATGTTGCTGAGGCTGGCCCTGAACTTACGATCCTCCTGTCTCAGCCTCCCAAGCACTGGGATCAGAGGTGTGTGCCACTACACCCAGATCATTTTTCATATTACACCCCACTGCAGTGAGGGAGGCCTGGGGTTACCTGCACAGTCCCGAGGAGCACTCACTTTTCCTACCACCAGGGGCCCTAAGTCAGAGTGAGCACTTCTACTGGATGGGAGGACATGGACCTAAAGCTGATTCAGCAGAAGAGAGATTTACACCCTTGCTTTTTTCCAATGGGATCATGTTCTCCCCAATCAATTTAAGTAATATTTCCACTGACAATACATCTCCTCTGAGCAAGGCCATGTCTTGGTTGTAGCTTCAGAACACCAGGAGGTGGGAGGAGAGGGACTGATTCGGGACACAGCCACTCAGCAGCTGGCAAACCCACAAGGTGTAACAGTGAGCAAAGAAGCCAGACTGCTTTCTCCCCAGAGCTCTGTGCAGATCAATGACCTCTTTTTAAAAATAAAAAAAGTACTTTTATTGTAATTTTATTGCATTGTAATTGTGCATCATAATGAGGTACAGAGTGATAAAGACCTAAAAATAAGACCAGCCCAGTAACTTCTCCTGAGAAATGGAAGGCGGCCGGGTCCTACCCTGCCATGGGTGTCATGGTGGTCAGGAGAGCCCGGTGCCAGGTCTCTTGGGTTTTTGCGCCTGTAGCCATGACCTGGAAAGTGTCCTGTGTGAGGCTGGAGAAAGCAGCAGGGTCTCTGTCGGGCAGGCTGCACCTCCACATCTCCCCAGATCTGAACACCCACGCCTGCAGGGAGGCCTCACCTGGGGAGGAGGCCTGGTAGATGATTTCGTCTCCATCCTTCTCAGGAACAACGGTGTGGCACACGGCCAGCAGCGTGAGGAACTCCTGGATGCAGGGCGCTGTGGGCTGCAAGCAGGAGACGAGTCCCCGTCAGTCACAATGCTGCAGTGGTATGCCGGAGACAGTGCTAGTCATCACCGCTTCAAGTCCCCTATGGCCTCCAGGTCCCCTGTGACCCGACGCCTGCTTCCCAACTAGCCTCCTGCCACTGATGTCCTTTCTTCTTCAAATGTGGCACACCCTTGACCTGCTTCCAGGAAGTTCTCCCTTGGGCTAATCCCCTGGACTCTGCACGGATCACTTCACCTGAGAAGCCCACAATCCCCTGGTCTCTGAGTATCCTCAGTGCTAGCCTGTGCCATCAGGGAGAAGCCAGGGCAGCCAGCAGCCATCCTGCTGATCCCACAGCTGCAGGTCATGCTCCCATCTCACCCTTCCAAGCTCTGTGGCTCACCGGCTTCCTCCCCCTGTCTGCAAGACCCTGATCAAGGGGGCTGTCTGCCTTCCTTGCAGACAATGCCCAGGCCCTTCAAGATGACACTCTAATCTATGCCAAAACATGTAACACGTGCATCACTGGTCCTTCCACCACTGCTGGTGCCCGTGTTCTAGGATCCCAGCTGTGTGTGTCTGATCCAGCCCTCATGTCTGATTGTTACATAAAAGCAAGCAAATAACAAAATTCAATTTCTCCATCCTCCTTGAAAAGAAAAAAAAATCCTATAATTTTTGTGTGTGGGGGGGGGCTGGGAATTGAATCTGGATGCATTCTACCTCCCAGCTACCCCCCCCCATTCCTTTTTATTTTAAAACAGGGTCTCACTAAGTAGCTGAGGGCCTCTAAGTTGCTGAGAGCCTCACTAAGTTGCTGAGGCTGGGCTCAACCCTGCGATCCTCCTGTCTCGGCCTCCCAAGTACTAGGATTACAGGAGTGCACCTCTGCACCTGGAGAAAATTCTGTAATTTTAATTTGGATTATAATTATGGCACACATTATTTCTGCTTTTTATACCATAAGTGGAATCTGGTTTCTATTATGTTTTACAGTAGTTTATCATTGGGATGTAAGTAAAAACATTGATTTTTTTTCTTATACATTAACTAAATCTCCAATTGTAACAGCTCCTATGAGCTGTATGTGTTCCAGTTAACTCTTCGGGGTGTTTGAGGCAGACAATTATACCATCCACCAATCAGAAGTTTCCCCTCTTCCTTCCATACACACACTTGCTCAATTCTCTAACACTCCAAGACTGACACTCAAAGACCGGGTGATAATGAGTGTCCCGTACTGAGGTTTTTTTAATCCCAATGTCTTCAACGTGAGCCTTCTAAATAGGTAAGTGACTATGACTCTCACATAGATCAATGTCTCCACATTAGCAGACATATACTCGCTTCCTTATTTTTCACGGTTTTTCAAAAGTCATTAATGGATGTTTTTAGTCTCTTCTCTGACTGATTATTACGACTTAAGGGCAGTTTTGTAGAAGCAAACCATGACTTTTCACATGCTGCTTCTTATTAGTCTCCATGAAAAGAAAATGCACAATAAATTATAGTTGAGTGAAGTCAAATAATGAGAGTAGAGAATTTACAAATTCCTCAAGGCCTACACTGTAAAAAGGAAAGTAAGAATTTTTACCAAAAGTATTTTTTTATTATTATTATTGTGGTTCTGGGGATTGAACTCAGGGGCATTCTATCTCTGAGCCACACCCCTAGTCCTTTTTATGTTTTGTCTTGAAACAGAATCTCCCTAGGTTGTTGAGAGTCTCACTACTTGCTGAGGTTGTCCTCAAACCTCTGATCCTACTATCTCAGCCTCCCAAGTACTAGGATTACAGGCATGTGCCACCATACCTGGCCCAAAAACACTTTAATTTGAGAAATGGGTTTTAGTTCAAGATTGCCTTCCCGGGCATCTGAGGACCATCCAGCCCTGCATATCACCTTGTCCCACAAAGAAACAACATAAAAGGGGTTTTTGACTTAAGAGAAAATAAATAAGCCTAATAGTGAAATATTTTCTGAGGACCATAAAAAAGAGTTGCACACACATTCAGGTTGAGTCTGGGTCTGGGGCATAGCTTAGTGGTAGAGCACTTGCTAGGAGGCACGAAGCCCTGGGTTCCATCTCCAGTACCACAAAATAATAATGATAGTTTCCACTTTGAGTGGTGTTGCCAGGAAAAATTCACAAAGATAAAAAAAAATTTCTGTGACAAAATTAATCTACCTCTGGTTCTCCATCTAACCTGGCATTCTATAATAAATTAGAGAAAAGAGACAAAATAATCTGAAACCTATAGATGTTTGTAATATATTTTGGACAAGTGCTCTATGTTTGAAAATAAATTCTTTCTGTAACCTACAAAAGAAAAGTATTTTGTAATTCTGAAGAATGAGCTGTTTATTAAAGAATATGCGTGTATGCATATGTGTATACAGACATATATAATATATATTTAGAAGTTAAAAGTGTTTATTGTAGTAAAATATATGTGTAATATTTATCACTAACCATTTTAAAGTGTAAAATTCAGTGGTATTAAATACATTCACAATTCTGTGTACTGACACCATGAGCTATACTCAAAACTTTTAAATTACCCCCAACACCAACAAAAACTATACACATTAAATCTTAATTCCCCATTCTGTCTTCCCTCTACCTCCTATAACCTCTCTCTTATTTTGTGCGAGCGTAAATTTACATATTTACACACACACACACACACACACACACACACACACACACATGTAAGAGCTGTTACAATTGGTGATTCAGTTAATTTACAAGAAAAAAAATCAACGTTTTTACTTACATCCCAATGATAAACTACTATAAAACATAGTGGAAGTCAAACTCCACTCATGGTATAAAAAGCAGAAATAACATATTTATATTTATATGACATATATCATATAAATTAAATAATACAATATTTGTCCTTTGGTTAATAGCATTTAACATGCACAAAATTCTATCTATGAGTATTTTCTATTTGGTAAACTTAAAAATAGAAGAAAAGTAAGTGTAACTAAAATTGCTTTGGATGTCAAATTGGATCTACAAGTATCTAAATAATTTACAACACAAATGTTCTTTTTTTTTTAAGACTCAAGCTCAAAAGTCCAAGGCTTAATGATTGGAAAGAGAGCTGTGCCTTCTTGCTCAGGGTGTCTTGGGAACATCCCCCACAGACACAGAGCCACTGGTTAGCAGTGCCATCACAGGATCACAAACACTGTCCTCTGAAGATGTCCAGAGGCTGATTCTCTAAGAGCCAAATCCCATCCTGTAGGTCAGGCTGCACAGAGCTGGCAATCACCCCAAAGGACTCAGAAACTCAGAAATGATACCCAGGAAAAGCAAAAATTCTGCAGTAGATAAGTGTTGCCTCGTAAGGAAAGGAAGAGTTTTCTTGGGCCAAATGTTTTAATTTTAGTCAATGAAATATGAGCATATCTAGCCAAAAATTCTCAATTCTTCTTCCCTCTTCCCAACCATATTATGACAAAATAAAGTGATCTAGTAGGTACTGTATTTAAACTGCTGAAAAACATCCACTGAGTACTTTCAATCCCATACCACATCTTCCTAAAGGCAAACATTGACCTGCGGTCTTAATTATTTATAGTGAAAGCATATGTTAAATGTTTCCCCACTTAACAATAATTTCTTAGATTTTTTTTTTTTAGTCATCTCTCCCCCAGTACCCAGAGCAAGATATTTAATATAAATGAGGTTTTCAAACTGTTTGTTGCATGAATAGATAAGTAAACAAGTCTCTCATTTAAACAGAGGTCCAGTAGTTTGCTTCTACTCCTAACCCAGTCCTGAAATTCTTCAGTACACAGAACACACCTCGGGTCCTCTGCTACTCTTTCACCTATTGATCAATGCTGGGAAACCAAACCTTGTGAACCTAGACCAGGAGCAGCGGGCTGAGCTTCCCGCCCTGCTCCCATGGTCTCCTTTCCTGCTCACCATACCTCCACCATGTTGCTAGCCTCAATCCAAATACCATTTGCAGACATCTGCTTCCCCATTCAGAAAGCCAGTCCTAACCATGCACCTGTTTCTTTGACATCTTTTATTAAAACCACCCTCCACCAGAGAAGGGTCTCTGGCTACACCACTCTTCTTCCTGTAGAGCCTTCAGTCTAGTGGTCGGATCTCCCTCTAACATCAAAAACGAAGACCAGACTTCTTTGGTGCCTGTGACAGAGGCAGCATCCTCTCACTGTTCACCACAAAGCATCCACGTATGACCACTTTCCTGAAGTACCAACATCAGAAAATTGATGCTGGACTTCCTCCTAGGCTCCAAAATAGCATCTTTCAAGACACTGGCAATGTATATAAAAAACAGTGATCCATAAGCTATGTGATGTCTTAGAAGTCAACCGGTGGACTCACGTGGTGGTCCTCAATGTTCTTCAATAGCCTGGGATCATTAAAGTCACAGGAATCACTAGGGGGAGGAGATATCCGACTGTAAGAGAGAACAAATATACATACATAAGAAAAAAGAGACAACATGGTTGTCAGTCTTATTTAATTCTGAATAGATATCAGAGTTTAATACAGCAGGGATATATACATATATATTTACATTCAATTCAAAAGTTCCTGTTTAAATCATTAAAATCTAGGAGGAATCTGGCTTCAAGAAGAACCACGCCTTGCTGGGTATGGTGCTACACATGTAATCCCAGTACTTGGGAGGCTGAGACAGGAAGATCACATGTTCAAGACTAGCCTCAGCAACTTAACAAGACCCTGTTTCAACATAAAAAATAAAATCAGGCTAAGGGTATAGCTCGGAGGTAGAATGTCCCTAGATTCAATCGCCAGTACCACACATACACATACACACACACACACACACACACACACACACGAACCACACCTTAAAAGTCCATAGATTTATATTCAACTTTAAATATTTAAAATGCTGCATACTATTTCAAATCTCAAACAGTAAGTTCTTAGTCTTATTGTAAATAAAATATCTTATAAGTTATTATAAACAACATAGTTACAGGGGGGAAAAAAAACAGAAACAATGGATCTATACCATGACTGTCATTTTATTTGATCCCTGCATAATTATACCAGGAAAAACTTCCAAGAATGTTAGCTCAAAGCAGATAAAACAAGAACTATTGCATTGTGTAAGTGTAATCATTTGTGGGCAGAACTCATGTGTAGGAGAGGGAAGAAGATAAATAGCTAGGAAGAGGGAAGAATGACTTGATGGTTGTGTGCTATCACACTGAAGCAAAGGTGAATGGTCTCCACTCCCTCCTGAAACCCTTTCTCCAAGATGATGACAATGAGGAGAGACAACATGGTTGATGTTAGTCTTAACTCTGAATAGACATCATAATTTAATACAGCAAAGAAAGAACAACTGATAACTGGCAAAGGGAACATCTAAAATGAAAGTTAACCCCCCTCCCCCAGCAGAACCCGCAAAGGCTGAGGAAATGGCAGCATAGCATACTTGACAGTATGAGGAAGGAGGAAGACAGGATGGGTTCTAAGTCTGTAAGAACTTGCCCTCATTCCCTGAAGCCAGGCAATGCAACCAGAAAGAAATGGATGGTCTGTCCTTAAGAGAGGTTAAACCAGAGTAACCTTGAGCCTGGAATGTTATTCTGCCCTGAAAAGAATTAAGCTATTTTTATGGTCTGGATCTGGAATGTTCTCCAAAAGTTCATGCACTAGGCAGTGAATGCCACAGATTTCAGAGGTGGAAAGATTAGATCCTGAGTGCTCTGACCTCATCAGTGGATTAATCCACTTGATGGATTATATCTGTCCCTGGTGCCTTGCCCCCCGCCCCCTGCCCCACTTCCCACTGCCATGAGCGGAGCGGCTCTCCTCTGCCATGTTCTTCCACCATGATGCTATACCTCACCTCAGGCCAGAGAAGTGGAGCTGGCTGATCACTGAAGTCAATGAAACCATGAGTCACAATAAATCTTTCCTCTTTTAAGTTGTTCCTGTTAGGTATTTTGAACAGAGCAGCAAAAAATTGACTAATACAGCTATCAGATCATGAAAAGACATGAAGGATCCTTAAATGCATGGTTCTCAGTGAAAGAAGTAAATCTAAACAGGCTCCATTCTATATGATTCCAACTATGACATTCTGAATAGATAAAACCATGGAGACAGCAGAAAGATCAGTGGTTGCCAAAGAGGATGAATAGGCGGAGCTTAGAGGACTTTTAGGACACTGAAAATACTCCATACGACACTTTAATGATGAGAACATGTCATAACACATTTGTCCAACCCCACACAATGCTACAGCATCAAGAGTAAAGTGCGGACTCTGGTCAGTTGTAAGGTGTCAAGGTAGGTTCCTCAATGGTAATAAATATGCCACTTGGATGGGGGATTTTGACAGTGGGGTTGGTTGTAGAAGTCGAGAATTATGTAGGAAATCTCTGCCTTCTTGATTTTGCTCTGAAACTAAAACTCCTCTTAAAAGAGCTCTTTAAAATGGTTAAAATGGGCAACTTGATGTTTTGTAGATTAATCACAAAGAAAAAAAATAGTGTATGAGTACACAGCCAGTGATCACCAGGCTTTTTAAAGAAGCCTAAAAAAATAAAATTAAGAAATCATGATGGTGTCACACGTCTGTAATACCAGTATTTGGGAAGCCAAAACAGGAGGATCAAAGGTTTGAGGCCAGCCTCAGCAACTTAGCAAGACCCTCAGCAACTTAGTGAGACCCCGTTTCTAAATAAAAAATAAAAGAGCTGAGGGTATACCTCAGAGGCAGAGCTGAGGGTATACCTCAGAGGTAAAATGCCCCTGGGTTCAATGCCAGGTACAAAAAAAGAAATAAAAGTCAAAACACCTGGGAAACTGATGGGGTTGGGCCTAGAAGAGTAGCAGAACAGAGGAAAAGGGTGCTGCAGAGGTGAGGAGAGAAGAATTCTCAAATCTGAATGTGAGACTGCATGAAAACTATCATGAGCTAGAAGGCAAGAATATTAGGGGGGAAAAAAGGGAAATGGGAAAGATAATAAAGAAAGATAATTAAACTAAAGGTTGCATGTCTGCCTAACAGAAACCAGAGAGAAGAGAAGGCCAGAAAGGATAGAAATCATCACAGCAGCAGCACTGTGGCCTCCCCAAGAACTAATGAGACGAAATGTGCAGACAGAAATGGCTCACTATCAGTCCAGGAAGTGTTCGACATAATGAAGAAAAACAAGCCTACCCCAAAGGTCATGGTTAGACATGCCATATGCTTAGGATATACTGAAAGTGGTAAATGTTTCCAAAGAGCTAGGAAAAAGCAACAGAGTACAAAAGACAGGTAACACACAGAGGAAGAGATGCTAAACCTTCTTCTGTGCTAGAAAGTCCAAGAAGTCCACAAAATTTTAAAAACTAGTACAAATATACTATTTTGAAATATATGCATAAATATCTTAAAAAGTCAAAAGTTGAAGCTAGCTGCTTCCAGGAAATGGGTCATATTGGACCCAGGGCAGGCTATTCATGTTGGAAGGTTTGTAGTATGAACTTTTGAACCATATTTGTGTTTAAATCTTATTCTGGCCAGGCATGATGGTGCACACTTATAATCCCAGTACTTGGGAGGCTGAGACAGGAGGATTGCAGGTTCACAACCAGCCTCGACAACTTAGCAAGACACTATTTCAAAAATAAATCAATCAATAAATAAAAATAGGGCTAGGGGTTTAGCGCAGAGGCAGAATGCCCCTGGGTTCAATCCCCAGAACCAAAATCTTATTCTGGTTCTCTTTTGAAATACCATAGAATATATGTCACTTTTGTTTAAATATAAAACATTCAGGTAAGAAATGCTAATATAAAATGATTTTGAACCCTCTTCCATTAAAGCATCAAGAAGTGCTAAAATGTACTTACGAGAAATCATCAGAGGATGGTTCTCTTGTCAATTCTGGAAAATGCCTGCCAGAGACAAGGGAAACAGTGGTCACAAAACTGTGATCAAAAGACAGGCATTCAAGTCAAAAAAGGGGCAAGACATTTATAATTATTAGATTAAATATATCAATTTACAGATTCCAGGGAATTTCTTATGAAGTGAATATTTGCAGAAGTAAATCATATTATAACTGTTTAAAGTTTCATTTGGGCCAGGCATGGTGAAACAGTCCTGTAGTCCCAGTACTTGGGAGGCTGAGACAGGAGGATCATAGGTTCATGGCCAGCCTCAGCAACAACTTAGTGAGACCATGTTTCCAGTTAAAAAAAAAAAAAAATAGGACCAAGGTGTAGCCTGGTGGTAGAAGGCCCCTGGGTTCCATCTCTAGTACCACACATACACACATACACACACACGTTTCATTTGGGACCCATTACATTTTAGATACATTCAATAGTAACTACATATCTAAATTCCTTACAAATACCAAGAAGTCAAGATACTTAGTGAAGTAGCAAAATTAAAACTATAACAATTGGAAGACTACAAGTGAAATTTCCAATAAATAATAAATACACTCACCCATAGGTTACTCCAGCAATACTACACTTCTTGAAATTCATAATATTGCACGTAAGAGTTCCAGTCTTATCAGAAAACAGATATTTCACCTAAATCAAAGAAATGAAAGAAATGTACATCAATAGGGTAATAAGATGCAAACATTAATAAATTAAATTTTTCCATCTCTATTTTTCAAAAATTTGTATTAACCAAAAATGAGTAGACATCCTTAAAGTAAACAATCAATAAAAATATATGTTAATGCTTAGACCAATTATAACCCTTTTTCTGTTTCTAATTCTACAGTCAAACCGCACAGAAATGTGCAAAGGAAGCTTGAGGAATAGCCCTAGCTCTGTCTACAAGCCCAAACTCACATTCGGCCACAGAGTGTCTCAATGATGCATTTAATTCTTCAAGACATGCCCAGTCACACAATGAGCAGCTCTTGAATTGAAACAACCCAGAACAACTTGCAGCTCCTGAGACTGCCATGGTTAAGGTGCATGTGAAGAAGGCACGGGTCTGCTACAGGTTAGACCTCTTTCCAAGAGGCCATGTCTTACAGGCTTTGATACACAATGCTCACAGGGCAGAGGTGAAAGGCAAAGTACTGAGCAGGTCAGCAAGCCCTGTGTGATGGAACCAGCTCGACTAAATTAACTGAATGTGAAGGAGGCGGATGGTAAACGCATGCGTGGTAGCACATCATGCTCTCTCAGGTCAATAAGGGAAAAGAGAGGAAGGATTCTAGACTATAAGACAGGAGCATCTGGAGCAGGACGTGGGTGTAACCAGTCAGGTGGACAACGGTAAAGTCACCTTATTCCTCTTGCCTCTGTTCCCACGTTTGTGGAGCAAAAGGTCTGGCCAGAAAGTAGGCAACATCACCCTACATGTAACCTTCTGGGAATGATGCCAATGGGAAAGGGAGAGTGATTATGCGGATTGCCCCAGAGGAAACGGGTTCCTCGGTGGTTTTTTAGAGAGAGTGGATACTTCCTAACTTTCCAGAAATCCCAGAAGGCTGGCCTCCGGAAACAGAGTTCTACTGTTTTACAGAAGGAAGATTAATAACATGAGTTGCTCACTCTCTACTTTTTCTCAATGACACACATAAATACACAGAATAATTTTTAAAGCAAGCAAAGAGCTTTCAAGTAAAGAAAGATTATTTAATCTCCCTAAATAAAACAAATATGACATCCAAATATAAAATTAGCATGCCAGGGGTAATTTATGCTTTATGTCTGAACAGGTTATTAAAGTTTTTATTCTTACCATTCTAATTGTACTTATTTACAGGTTTCAGAGTGATAATTCGATACATGTACACAATGTGTAAGGATCGAACCAAGGAGTTAGTATTCCCAGCTTCTTGAACATTTAAAATGTGTTCTTAATGCATAATAGTTGAGCACACTTAGGGAGGCACAATGTGGCATTTCAATACATATATACAATATGTATTGATCAAATCAGGGTAATCAATGTTTCATTAATTTATATTAATACATTTTATATAAGCTTCCTATATATAGTAAGTCTAGAGGTATAAAAAATGCAAGTAGAATCTGCCATCTAATAAGCAGTATAAGCAGTGGTTCCTTCTGCCTTTTCAAAAGAAAGAATTAAAAGATTATGTCAAAAGATTTTTTTTTTTTTTTTTTTTTTGCGGTACTGGGGATTGAACTCAGGGGCATTCTACCCCCGAGCTATACCCCCAACCCTATTTTTTATTCTTTATTTTGAAACCGAGTCTCACTAAGTCGCGGAATGCCTCACTATGTAGCTGAGGCTGGCCGCGAACCCGGATCCTCCAGTCTCAGCCTCCCGAATGCTGGGATTACAAGCGTGCGCCACCACGCCCAGCTCATGTCAAAAGATTTTAAATGAAAATTTTATAATAGAATAATCAAGAGTTGCTCTGAGGGTGTAGCTCAGGTAGAATGCCCCTGGGTTCAGTCCTCACTAACACACACACACACACATCACACATACACACACACACACACACACACACACACACTTGTTATCACTCACTGTATTGAATTTTAACTCATCCTTAACGTTCCAACTCAAAACTTCTTCCTCATGCAAATTTTCTCCCACATCCCCAATTGTCAATCTTTCAATTATTCCAGCCCAGTTCCACGGCACAGTACCAAACTGAAAAAGGCAACCAGAGACCATACACCATCACCCCTCGGTATTGACAGGGACTGGTTCCAGGACCCTCACAAATACCCAAATCTGAAGATATGCAAGTCCCTCATATAAAATGGTGTAGTGTTTCTGTGGGACTTACGTGCCTCCTCTGGTACACTTTAAATCATCTTAGATGACTTATTACACCTAAGATAATGTAAATGCTGTGGAAATAGCTTTCATATTGTATTATTTCAAGAATAATGACAAAAATCTGAGCATATTCAGTGCAGACGCAACCATCACAGACCCAGCCACACTTGCTATTTGTCACTGGTTGCATGCACAGATGTAAAAGCCGATGGTTATAAGGACTACTGCACATGGAAATTCCCAACTACTAAATGGGCTCAAAGTCTCCAGAAGGAAACAGACATGACATGATGAATCACAACTCTTATTTTACTGTATATATGTTTGGAAAGACTGTTATGGGAACATAGAATACAAATTAGCCTTGCCTAGAAGGCAAGAGAAGGATTCAAACAAGAACCAACCACTAGCTGGGTGTGGTGGCGCACGCTTGTAATCCCAGCATTTGGGAGGCTGAGACCCGAGGATCCGGGTTCACGGTCAGCCTCAGCTACCTAGTGAGGCACTTTGCAACTTAGTGAGACTCGGTTTCAAAATAAAGAATAAAAAATAGGACTGGGGGTATAGCTCAAAGGTAGAACACCCCTGAGTTCAATCCCCAGTACCACACAAAAAAAAAAAAGAACCAACCATAGTCTGATATGTACCAAGAACTTGGGGATTCTCATAGGGGGAGGATTTTACCAATGACAAAGTCATTGTAGGCAAAATGTAAGTATGCAAAAAAAAGAATGCAAGTCAAAGGACCTTTCTCAGTACTGTCCCTTACCCTATGTAAGTGGAGCACAGGTGGACCGAGAGAGGCCAGAGACATGGGCTCGCTAGGGAGGATCTGTGCTCTCTGCCAGGGATGCTTTCCCTAATGACAATCCACCCTGTTACATCAAGAATTAACAGCACATCTGTCAGTATACACAGTCCAAGAAAAGAAGATAGAAAAATTTCCTATTAACTCAAAGTAGATCTGAAAAAGAATGCCAAAGGAACAGAATTACCTTTGTATTTTCTGTAAAGTTCTATTTTATTACAAAATTTTGTCCACAAATTTAAGCCACAACTTTCTAGCAAAAGAAAAAACACTAAAAAAATGCTACATAAACTGCTGCTGAATTTGCTTTATCCATAAGAGGAGGGAGGGAGGGAGGCCTACCTCCCCTGGAGACAGTTTCTGACCTTCAGGTGAAGGAGATATCTCACCTGTATCTTGACAGAGTGACACTGAGGATGGGAGTCATTCCTACACTGGGCAGGGAAGCATAAGGCCAGATTTGGGTGGACAGCTAGCAGCCCCACTCTGTCATTCACTAGAGGCATCCTGGAGTAAGTTATTCATTTTCTCATCTATAAAATGAAGATATAGCACCCACACCTCATAGGGTGGTTAGGAGGTGTAAGATGTTTTATGGTTAGATATAGAATGGCCCCTTGAAGACCTCATAAACTGGTGTTTAGAGTTGATATAATTGAGTCTTGAGAGTCAACAGTGGATAAATCCATCTGGGTGGTGGCTGCAGGGGGTGGATCCCTGGGAGTGTGGCCTTTGGGATTATATATATGGTTCCTCCTCTCCCTGCTCGCTATCTTGCTCTGGCCTCCATGCTGTGAGCACGGTCCCTGGCTGCTCCCTCTCTCCACTTCCCGCCTCCGTGCCCTGACACCCACAGTCCCCAGCTTCACGGGGACTAAACTCAAAACCATAAGAAATTAAATCTTCTTTCCTATAAGTTACATGGTCAATCTTTTAGATTAAATCTGCAAGAATGCTGACCAGAACAAGATGTAGAAAAGGAAATCACAATCTTTTATTGCAACACATTCGGATTCCAATTGCTGTGATTTCAATGTAAGAGGCAGACACAAGGCGAAGCGCAACTCAGCAGAGGTTGAGAAGGGTTCGGGGTAAAGCAGGAAAGACCCCGAAACCCTGGAGTGCTCCAACCAGAACACAAACTGTGAAGAACATATCTCCTTCACACAGTCCCCACACACTCTATGCGGCTACCCAATATCTGATGTGCTGACCCACTGTCTTCCCTGTCATTTGCTCTCCTGAAAAACACTTATTAAAAGGATCAAAAAACAAAATTTTACTGTACTTTAGCAAGTAACTTCCACTTGATAAGATATGGCAGAAAGCTACTGGAAAGCAAGTGGCATTTGTAGGATTAACACCGTCAAACACCATATGGCTCTTCAGACATCATAGCCACATTCCTGGGCAACTGTTTTTGCAAAACTTCCCCATAGATCTTCTACTAGCACCCATCAATCCTACTGCTCACATCTCCATTACTCAAGATCCCAAAGGTTCTCACCTGCCCAAGCTCTTCATTGAGGTTTGATGTTCTGGCCATTGCAGGAGTGTCATTCCCTATGTAATACATATCTGTGTCCTGGGAGAGAGACAGAGAAAGAAAGCACATTGGAAAATGTGTACCATTGACCCTTCATTTGGATTAACACAGAAGCTAAGAATAGGCACTTGAGAACCCTTTCATTTTGATGTAAATACCAACTTTTAATTTGAAAATAGAGTGATCATCAGAAGATGGGAATCCTGTCCTGTAAGAGAGAAATCATAGGATTTTGTACACAGAAGATTTGGTTTCAAGACAGTCATTTCAGAACCTGGACTGACCCATTATGATTCAAGTCATTTAATGCCTCTTTCTAGGATGGCTATGAAGATCTAATAAAAAACAAGCATGCATGTGTCTGGTCTGCAAAGGCTGGCTGCTGACCTCCAGTGCTCCAGGGCCAGGGCAATCCCTTAAAATTCCAACTCTATGACTGCAGGTGTAGCTCAGTGATAGAATAAGTGCTTAGTTATCTCTGGGGTCAATTCCCAGCACTAGGGAAAAAAAAAGAAGAAAGAAATCCTAACTCTATCCCTAGAATCAAATCCAAGTTTGCTCTCAGCATGAATCCTGATGTGGAATGAACACTATAGGAAGCACACCTGAAAGCACTTTTCCTTGGCACCAATGAGAATTCAAAGGCATCTACAGCAGCAACTAAATATCAGGCACCCGCTGAGCATCCTGCCACCGCCTCACTCAGTCTTCACAACAGCCTTGTGAAGAGGCAGGCATCCCATTCTCCCATCTCTCAGGACACCCTCATCAATATCCCTTGCCTGTTCTCTGGCTAGTTTCATGCCCAGACCTAGTCATAGATGGATTCTATGCTTTGTTTCCTGGGAGCTCAGTTAAATGGTGAAAGTCTGAAAGAGTATTAGGAAGTAGTCACTGACCACTACAGAGATCAGTATGGAAGTTCCTCAAAAGACTAGGAATGGAACCACCTTATGACCCAGCGGTACCACTCCTTGGAATCTTTCCAAAAGAATTTAAGTCGCAATACTATAGTGATAGCTGCATGCTCATGTTTATAGCAGCACAATTCACAATAGCCAAATTATGGAACCAACCCAGGTGTCCATCAACAAGTGAATGGATAAAGAAAATGTGAGTGGAATTCTACTCTGCCATAAAGAAGAACAAAATTATATCATTTGCAAAAAAAGTGGATGGAACTAGAAAATATGCTAAATGAGATCAGCCCCACCCAGTGTCAAAAAAAATCAAGGGCATGTTTTCTCTCATATGTAGAAGCAAGAAAAAAACAGGAAATACAAAGGACTTCAGATAAATGAGGAAAGAGACCATTAGAATAGTGGAGGAGGATTGAGGGAGGGAGATGAGGAAGGGATAAAGGAGGATTGAGAAACAGTTCAAATAATATTATGTTCATATACGAAAGTATCACTACCAATCTCACTAATATGTATGGGGAGGGAGGGAAGGAGGGAGGGGAGCAGAGTGGGATGCAGAGAGAAACACACCAAGTGTGTGTGTGTGTGTGTGTGTGTGTTTGTATCACTTTGAACTTCACTATGCTGTATAATTACAATGCACCAATAAAAGTGTGAAGGGAGGAAGGGAGGAAGGAAGGAAGCGGGGGGGTTGGCATTTTTCCAGCAGCCTGACTTTTAAACTTTACCTCAATACTCACCCAGTTTATAAAAAGGGCTTGTGTGTACTTCACAACCTCAAGAGTCACCAGCAGACTGATGGGAATAAGATTGTTGTACAAGATGATGAACGTCAACAGGTTGTATCCAAAATTATCAGAGCTTGCTTCTGTGGTATAAAAGCAGAATAGCCATATAGCTGTGATGACAGTCTCCATTCAGTTTCTTTTCCCTTGGTTAGTTTGGAATTCTTTTTAAAGATGTTTACAACAAAAACCTATTGGTGTATTTATCAGTTCACATTGGAAGAGTTACTGCACGCCTTCCTTCTCTGTGTCAGGAGCCCCAAGAACCAAGACTAGTCACACACACTTCCTGCACCACCCAGAACCATTTGGTGGTGGTTGGGAGGTGGGGGGGAGGGAGTGGGTTATTGCCCTTATGGGTATGTTGGTACCCTTAGTGTGTTCTACAGGTCTCTGATGGTCTGTTAATTTTTATCTATTCCTTTTCTTTCTGTTCTTCAGATTGACCTCTTTTCAACTTCTTTCCCTCCCTTCTTTCCTTGCTTCCTTCCTTCCTTCCTTCCTTCCTTCCTTCCTTCCTTCCTTCCTTTCTTCCTTTCTTCTCTTTCTCTTTAATTCAGAACTAGGGATTGATCCCAGGAGTATTGTAATCCCTAGGGAAGCCACTAAGAAAATACTTCAAAATGACTGTTATAAAATAAGCATTTGAATATAAAACAGCCCCCAAATGTGTCCATCTTCACTTCACCCCATGAACTAAAGGGAATAGAAGGATGGCATGGCCATCACGCATAGACTGTGCAGGGAAGACTCTGCAAAGGTGGAAACATGCAAGACACTCTGACACTTACCCATCTTCTTGATGTACCAGTTCTTCTCACCATGAGACCCGTTCCAGTACAGGGCACCCACTGAGCTCACCAAGGCCATAACCAAGAGGATGCCAAACAACACCAGAATCTGCACATTGGTCACTTTCTCGACATTCGACCTCTTGAGAGGTGCTTTGGTGGAATTCTGTGAAACAGCATTTAAAGTCAGTAAGAGTCACAGGACAGACTTGAGGGCCAAGGGAAGGGAGACTAGGAAGTAAGACAACCAAATTCAACAACAGAGAAACAAAAGACTATTTCTTCTGCAAGTAACTAATGAAATTTAAAATGTATCATGCTCTGGAATAAACACCAGTTTTAAGACACTCTACCAGTTTAAAGAACATGTTTCATCCTATGTGATTCTTTCTGCATCCCCCATGATTACATTTTGATATAAAATTAGTCATTTTCATTTATCTTAGAACACAAGAGCCTCTAACTGACTTAAGTCCCGCTAAAATAAGAATATTGCTAATTCAAGAGACACTTCAAGATTCTGTATCATAAAAACCTAGAGAGAGCCTTCCAAGCAGTAACAGAGCTCTAACATAAATACACAGAGAGATATCTTAAGTGTACATTTTCCCTCCAGTAGCTCAAAATTTGTGGGGAAGAAAAGACAGATACATACACATCAATAATGCAAAATAGAACATTAATAGATGTCAAAACCAATGGGTGAATGAAAGGATCACTAGGAAAATGTGAACAGAGAATGAGAATGAAAAGTCAGGAAGGGCCAGTGGACAAGAGAACCTGAGTCACAAGCAGAATGCAAGCAGGAAGGTGCCACAGAAAGAGGTCTAGTCCAGAGAGAACTGGGGCCCCTGCTGGGAGGGGAGGGCAGGAAGATTCATGAAGTCAGATTAAAGGATCACTGCATTTCAGGTGGAAATTCTGAGATTAGATCCTCTTTGCAGTGGAAAAGTCATTGGAATTATTTGAGCAAGACAGTTTTGCACATGCAATCATTTCATTTAAAAAATTTCTGAAAGTAACTGTAGTGGACAAAATAATGGCCTCAAACAATACCTATACCCTTATCCCTGGACCCTGTGAGTATGTTAGGTTCTATAGTAACAGGGACTTTGCATATGGAATAAGCATTCTGGGATGGGGAAATTGCCTGGGTTACCTAAAAGTGGCTAATCTAATCACAGAAGTGCTCAGAGAGGAGAGCCTTTCCTGACTGTGGCCAGAGGGAGAGGTGTCTACAAGAGAAATCATCAGAAAGATGCAATAATGCTGGCTTTGAAGATCCTGTGACATGAAAGCTTGCAAGGCAGTAACTTACCGCAGAAATGGTGCCTTGCCTCAAACTCACTTTTTCCTCACTATTCTCCATTTGTCTGATCATTGAAAGAGCTGGGGTGGAAATGACTCCAAAAATAAGAATATGAGTAAAACCACAATGTGAAAGTAAAATAGAGATGAATATAAGAGGCAAATCACTCCTGAGCTTCAGAGAGAGCGTCTCATGCCAAACATCATGGAAATCCTGAATTCTATCTCCAAACCTAGACAGGCTTTACTATCATTACCCAGTTTTCCTTGGGGGTGGGGATTTTAAGAAGCTAAGTCCTTTTGGTATCTAAATAGCACAGCAGTATTTTCCTCTATTTATACTTTTTCCCTCCTCTTTCTCTGTAGTTCTGTAGTTTTGCAGACTGTTAAAAAAAATTCCTCTAGAATCTAAATGGAAATCCATTAGTAAAGGTCATCTTGTCATCAATCAAATACCATGCAAAGGTTACCTGGGACGACACATCTGCTTCTGGTCTCACAGCAAGAGCCAACAAGCCCTGTCCAAGACTGTTTCTCCTCATCTTTCACAAACTAAAGATGATTTTATCGTTTTAATAAACATTCACAGTGCAGAGGAAGGAAAAATCTACAATTAACCTCATTCCTATGACCCCATTAGTTAGTGACTTCTGAGCTTTTCCAGTGTTGAACTCCAGTTAGTTAAAACAGAGTTGGGAAAAACACATCTTTCATGCAACATGGCAGAAATAATCCTAAAACTTCAGACTTCAACACAGGCAGTGTGGAAAATCAGCTCTGCTGGCTCACCTACCTCTGAGCATTTCTACTTGCAATGATACACTTTGAATCCTATGGGAATCACAATTCTTCTGCAAAATTCGTAAAGAACCCTGCTATTCTGATGTGATGGAGCTGTCAGTAGAAATAGGTCAAAATGTCAGAGTTTGGAAAAAGCTGAAATCGGACCTGAATTTTACACATTTTATTTCCTCCTAAGACAGCAAGAGGCCAAATAGTAGTTGGAACAATGACTCTGGAGCTTACTTGCCTAATTTAAATCCCAACTCTGTTTCTAGTTTGGGTTGCTTGGACAATGTACCTCAGTTTCCTCATCTATAAAATGAAAGCAGTAGCCGGGCGTGGTGGCGCACGCTTGTAATCCCAGCATTCGGGAGGCTGAGACCGGAGGATCCGGGTTCGCGGCCAGCCTCAGCTACCTAGTGAGGCACTCCGCAACTTAGTGAGACTCGGTTTCAAAATAAAGAATAAAAAATAGGGCTGGGGGTATAGCTCGGAGGTAGAATGCCCCTGAGTTCAATCCCCAGT